>CM025782.1:25461339-25547825 GCA_014636745.2 Centella asiatica | reverse complement strand
CAAATAAATGACAAGTACAGATCAGAGAGACCCCAGAGTGAATTAAGCAGTGTTACATTGGGCGGAAAAGTGTGCATAATTAGATTAGTTTATTTTAAGTGATCTTTTTTTGAGAACTTTATACCTATACTTCAAAAATTAGTTTGGGATGAAAAAGCTGAACCCAATTGAGTCGACTATATATTACTCAGGGAGACAAATTGCTAATCATGTTCGATTAATTTCATACAATGAATACTTCACTTCCTGAATGACATCCCGAAACACTTCCGAACCCTTATCTCACCTTTTGTTGTAAAATAGCATCTTGTTCGAGATTAGTTGGGATTAATATAAGAAGTTTGAGATGAAACATTTGCACAACAGACAAGCACTGATCCCATATAATGTAAGTCAGACAAACATATGGAAGTTACACTCACTTTCTATCTAGTGCAGGTCTAGGGAAAGGTATTCGAAGTTTAAGAGTACTGCCTTTGATGCCAGCCTAGAGAATAACACAAAAAATAACAACAGTGTCAGCACAATTTTGATATGGAGCTGAAGAAAGGCTTGTAACATATGGAGAAACTCTAAATAAAGTTTGTAGCAAAGAGACACTCTTTGATAAAAGCTACTACTAATGGGAACCTTTTGACCGTTCAATTCTTTAGGGAAAACAATCTCAAAGAAGATGACCTAAATTCCTGCTGGCAAGTAGAGAATGATAGAATACAATTTATAGAATTTTAAAATAAACTAAAAGAGAATATAATGAAGCCCTGAGATTAATAGAGTTAAGGAAATGGAAAATTAGCTCTACCTTAACATTGAAACCAAGACTATCCAGATCCAGAATGTCAGCAAAGTCCACCTGGGGAAGGTATATATCAGATGTTCATATTTTGACACGTACAAATGATCCACTTTATTTGGTGAAATCATATATGCAAATAATATGTAGCTAACACATAACCTTGAGCACAAACGGCTAAGTTAAAATTGGCGGTACACGTTAAGACCATATAAAGTCCCAATTCATGCCACTCTCAATGAAGACAAACTTCTTAAGATGGGACAGAAGATTTAAGGACGAGAACTCAACCAAATATTGTTAGCCTTTAAAACTGCTTATTGGAAGTTGATCTTGTATCACACCCGGATGAACGAGTTCAACATTTTATTATTATCATTCCTTTTTCTTTCTTGGGGGAGGCAAGGGGAGGGGAGAGGGAGGGGGGTGGTTAATTTAATTTCAGATTTTTAGATGTTGCATATCCTAATGGAAAATAGTTATTTAATGGAAAGCTCTATATTACCGGAATTGACAACGAGTGTTGTACAATGAGCTTTGTATCTTCACCGTGATCTTTGTTCATGTGGGACTGGAAATGAAAACTAAATGTGATTACTATAGGAACTAATAAGTTTGGATTTATGTGCAAAAAATGTAACATGGGCACTTCTGCAGCAAGTTATACCGCGACAGGCTTTGAAAATTGATATATTTGATCCACCTTTGCTGCTGTAAACTCCTCTTTGTTAAACTCTGCAAGTGAAAAAGAAAAACAACAACATGAAACTGATAACTAGAAAGGAGGAGCACATGAGAAACAAAAGAATATATTGACTAGGATGGGCCTAACGCTGTAATAGCATTTGGACACCACCATTATGTGGCCCAACCACTAAATAGAACAGGCGATCCAAATGATTAATGTTCAGCACAACAAAAACAAAAACTATGAAAATGAGAAGCTCGATATTACACATACCTCCTGAACCCAGTAGAGCTGTAGCAACCCCTGACACAAAACGTACAACTTTGGGTTCGATTCGCAGAAATTGGAAGTCTCCAAAATCAACCTTCGATAAGGTTTGGCTTAGAAGTCATACGAATAAGAAAAGAAACACAAAACCAGTCAAAACTATCAAGCTAAAAACAATGAGCTAAGGAAAGCTACCCAAAATGCATTAGGATGCCTTGCCAAGTACAAAGTACGAATAGCTTCTCTATCTCCTTCAGGAACCTGTATAATTGGTCACAATGAGAAAAATTAGCATGATGGTGGAAAAATATGATAAAAGGAAACAAGGAAGAAAAGGATAAATATCATAACTACCGGTATGTAGGACATATACTTACACAGAAACTTATTGTCCTAAAAGTACTAATTAGCGTAAAGAACTATACAATTTCATAAAATTACAACTTACAGAAACAGCATCACCATGCAATGTTATTACTAAATCAGATTTATCCTCTGGATCTTTAGCTACAAGCAATGAACATTTTGGATTAGCCAAGAGGTCCTGCAGAAAAGCAAAAAGTGCAAGATTTCAGACATCTGGAACTAAGCAAAGTCCTAGTCAACATAAAGAGTGCAATCCGATGGTAAGCTCTAAATTTGAAATAAGAGTGCAATCTTGCTTATCAGATAGTATTCCCATTTAGTGGTTTATTCAAATGGAAACTCTGAGGTTATATGTGATTTGATCCTTCATTCCTTCAAAATTCCCAATTAAGAACTTTTGTTTTGGCAACGAGAAAGATAGGAACATATAAGTTGACAATCAAACTCCATAAGCCAAATCCAGAACTATTTTGTACACAGATAACCACTCTGGAAGTAGTTACCTTTAATCACTCTAAAATTGCACATAGAAGATAGGATTGTTCAAATTGATGTAAATACCTTTGTGTGTACTGCCAAGCTGCTGACTGCTACTATTGGAGATCCGTAGGAATCACAAGCAAAGTCAACCATTGATCCTGATGGATAACCCTCGTGCTTCTGCCACAGAAGGAGGATTGCAGAAGTTGAATAAGTAGCACAAAGCTTAGTGAAGCAAGGACACAAAAAAACGTAATTTAATACTCCTATTATATTAGCTTAAAAAAATATAAAAAGATAATACAACAATAGAGTTTTGATTGGTAAATTTGACCCAATAACAAAATGTAAGTTCATGGCTCATTACTCAACAAGAACATGAATATATAAAAATAGCAGAAGTAGTTCTCTTATGTCAGCTGTAGTCAGAAACTAATAATGTAAACATTGCCACATGGTTTCCTGAAAATATAGTTAGTACAGATAGTAATGTCTTTCACGTGTATCATCTAGGCATTAACATGAAAAGGGGGACCTGAGAGAAAGTAGAGAGCATCCCGCGCGAACTGTGAACAAGGACAGTTTTAATTTCTTCAATAGGAGGAAGCTTGACAGCCTTTTCCTGCACAGAGAAATCCATATCAATAAATTCTGCAACTGAAATTACTGATTAACTAAAAGGGTATTACTCAATCACAACCAAGTGCTACCTGATGAGCTTGAATGAGTTGAAAAGCATCAATTTCACTACTAGCAGAAGCAGTCTGATGGCAGAGAAGAAACAATCAAAATACAAGCAGATGATCACTAAAATAATTAGATTAACAGAGGTTTAATTAGTTCATAAAAAACCCTAATCACAATACCAATTAAAGTGGCTAACAAGATTAACGATCAAAATTTCTAATAGTTATGAAGATTAAAAGGGAGGAATGGTTTGGATTAGTATTTAAAAAAAAACAGAAAACTATGAAAAAATGGCAAAACCCTAGAAAAGGGGTGTTGGGGGAGACCTGCGCAGGGGAGTGAGTGGAAGAAGCCATGGCGAGAGAAGGATGAGTCCGGCGACGTATTGGAGAGAAGAGGGAGAAGGGTTTGGAGGAGAAGCGATTGATAATGACATTGGAGTTGTTAATTTTGTAATAATTAATAAAGAATTTGTTGATGGAGAGAGAAAGAAGAGGCGAAGTAGAAGAAAATGGAGGAACAGAGCGTAGAGAAGAAGCTGTCAGCGTCTTCATCTTCTCTCTCTTTTTCTTCGCTTCTACTCCAACCAACAACTGCCTAACTAAACGAACCAAACCCCCAATAGCCACCTTCTCATTATTATTAACTAGTATTTCCCGCAAACGCGGACGATGCCTGTGCAAATTAAATTTTTTCACTTATAATTTATTTATAAGTTTAATTATTTTTAATTAATTGTTAAAAATATAAGTTTATTAACAATGTTATGAGATTTTAAGGAAGGTAAATTTATTAATGTTTTTAAAAAACAGTTATCATCTACAATTTAGTTTTTCACGACTTTTCAAAATTTCAATTAAACAAATAGTTACTGTGCGGCTTGTTTTTTTGGTGGAGAATGCGACTTGTTTTGCGATAAGCCAAAATTTTATATCTGTGACGTAAATTCATCTAACTGTTATTCTAACACACAAATATTTAATATAATAGATAGATGTATTCTTTTACAATTATGTATTATCACTAGTACCGAAAAAGAAAAAGCAATTATGTATTATTGCTAGAAAATATATAATTTTTAGTTTCTACTCCCTCCTTTAAATGAAAAAAAAATCAAAAAATGATTTTGTAGTATAACATTTATGTATTTTAATGAATATTATCTACAAGAAAATTAAGTTGAATTTACGTCAATATTTTATTATGGGATCTTGCGAGTAATAGTAGAAGAAAAAAGCAAATAGTGGTCGCCGTTTTACTTGTATTTGACATACCCTTTTCTGGTTGTAATAAATTTTTTATTCTTTACCATTTAATTTTGATTACTATGCCTATTTTGTTTATTATACAAACTGAAAGTCAATTTGTTTCGTAAAATTATGCAATATCTTCGAGTATAAATTATTGTGTTCACTCGTTCTTTATGTTTCTGCTTGCCATTTGTGGGTTTGGCTTTCAATTCAACTTTTTTGTTAACTTTGCGACGACTTCTGTTTTCTTCCATACTTGAGTTGCACTCATTCATATTACGAAAAAGTAAGCTTTTTTTAAAAATCACAGACCTTGCATCTCTTAATAAGTTTAGTGGTTTACGCATAGATATCCTAATCTTCATAAATGCAATAAACTATTCTTCACAAAGCTAGAAATGATGCAAAAAAAACGAACCCCCCACCCCCCACCCACCAAAAAAAAAGAAAAAGACAATTGTAAAAGTAAACGACGGATAATATTTCTACTTTAGAATGATACGAACTTGACTATATATCAAAAGTAGATTCCATAAGCAAAGTGGAAAATTCTTTATCAAAAGATTAGCATTACATGAATTCCGATGTCTTCTAGGATCTAAGACCACTGTATACATGAAACTCATAGTTTTGTTTCCTTAAATGCTAAAATGCAGAGCAATTGACAAAGATAATCAAATCAATTTTACTAGTGAATCCATATTCCCCGTTTGAGAAGAACATGACGCACTATATAACATGATGTACTGTGCATCAATGGTCATAAATCGGAAGGATTTCAAGGGGATGGCTGATCAGTGATCACTGAGCTTGCAAGAATCCTTTGTGGTCCAAGTATGATACTACTTGATTTGCCATCTCAGATGGTGTTGGGCAAACTTCATCCTTTTGTTGTATTTCAATCTGACAAGGAGTAGGGAAAGGATTCTCAGTTCCAGATTAAATGGTTTCTTAATAATTTTAGTGGTTCCTTGCAATTAGCATTGCTTCGAAAATAACTTCACATACCTCACAATTTAATGGTGGTTCATAAGGATCATCTATCCCAGTGAAACCTGCAGCATGATAAGATTATTTATAAAATATCTCCACTTTCCTGCCGCTAATAAGAAATAAAGGCTATATTAGCATTCAAGCTTTGGGAGAACCATATGATTTCAAAGAAAAACTAGGAAGCCTAAGAAGTCTAACCCTGTTATGTAATAATCTTACCTTTAGGAAAAAGATTACCTGATGATAGTTATATGAATATAGCAATTAATTATTGATGCACTTTTTATTTCCACTAATATTACCATAAAATAATTTAGGGGGGAGAGAGAGAACTGCAATTCCATCATTTGCAACAGTTATCAGCATACAGTTGTCTTTTCCTACTTCATGATATTACCAACAATGAAATTTTGGAATTAATGAAAGTCCAAGTATGTATACAAGCAGATCAGGAGTCCTAAAACAAATCCTCATTCACCAACATAATTCAACAATTTAATTTTCCCTGGTTGAAGGCCCCGGATAAGTTAATGCACCGTAAAACAATTAGATGGATATTTCTTTCCCCTGGCAGGGCCCTTGTCAAAATGATCAATTATCAAATAAAAACTCACACTGCTATGAGCCTATAGTTCATTGTTTTCTTCAGTCCAATATGTCTGACAAATTGGGGTAACTTTCTTCTCAAAACATTTAGGAACTTTCTCAAGAGATACAAGAATCACACAATTCATAGGTCAAGTTATTTATTGTAAAGACGCACCTTTAATCTTCCCAGCACGTGCAAGCTTGTAAAGGCCTTTAGGATCTCTTCCTTCACACACTTCTAGAGGCATGTTCATGAAAACCTGTGATAACATAAATCAAATGAGGTTTTACTACATTGAAATGGAAGTCAAACTCCGTTACTGATCTTTGAAATCCTTGCCTCAATAAAGCTTGGATCTTGCAGCATAGCACGACAAGCATCACGGTCGTTTCTATAAGGGGAGATGAGACTTGCTATGCATATTAATCCAGCATCTGCAAAGAGCTTTGCAACTTCCCCTAATGGATGATAAATGGAACGAAAATAATATAAATTAGACAAGATTAATCAGTCAACAATCGTGCACAATAACGTCCAGGTCAGATAAATTACAATAATGCCAACTCCCTATTTTATTGGTTCTGGCCACTTGCATCAAGATTTACCTTCTCCTTCACCACCATTTTATAACAGATCACTTCTTACCAGTCCTTGAGACATTTTAAACAATTTACACTTTCAGTCATGGAAGCAACTGTGCAAACACATCCATGGTCCAAGTCAATGCTTGTTTAGTGTCCTCAACTCCTCATTATTGGGTAGGACGTAGAACTGTACACCGGTGCATATTTGATACAGGGAATATATACCTAATCGCTGAAAACTTAGTTTTTTTTCCAAAGCTAAGTACTTACCAACCCTGCGTATATTTTCAGTACGGTCTTCTGGTTTAAAACCAAGATTCTTGTTTAGTCCATGCCTAAGGTTGTCTCCATCGAGAATGTATGAAAGCTTTCCCCTGGAGTGCAATTCTCTACCTAAAGAGCATGCAAGAGTACTTTTACCTGAAAATTATGAATAGTCATATGAGAGATGTTAAATGTTTGATACGAAGGCTCTTGTATCATGATTCTAAAATATGGTCTAGCCAACAATCACTCCTCTAGAACAACATAATATTAGTGTTATATATTCACATCATAGATGGCATTGGCTTGTAAATTTGCAATTTATATTTGACACCTGAACCACTTTTTTGTTTCCAGAAACGGTGCTGTCAAGTTGTCAGCTACCACAAAGTTCCGATGAAATTTTATATTTACCAGAAGCTAAGGGTTATACTCTTGGTTGACCAACTTTCAACTTATATTCAGATTGTGTGAAAGTTGTATGAAACATCTTGTAAGTACCAACGACAAGACAAGGTTAAACTACAATGGATCCCAACAAACTGATCCATTACAAGGGATGTTTTGCCAACCTAAACAAGTATATCACTTAGGAATTGCAATTTTTAAAAGTTTACAGTTAATCCGTACTTATCTAATTTCTCCCAAAGCTAAAGCAATCATCCTCCAACCATATGGACATAATACACTGGTAAGTGCACCACATAAGTCACATATCAGTTGACTGAAAAATACTCATCAGTGGAACCAGAAAATCACAGTGATAGACACCTGAAGTCCGGCGAAAACAAGAAAAGGTAATGAGATTTTTTTGTTTCTATTTTTTAGGGGGAGCGGGTTTAATTGATATTGAAGACAAAAATATGTAAGGAAGTAGGGCAATCTCTATAGGTGAAACTTATTCAAGACAAAGATGCTTAACAGATGAGTTATAAGACACAACTGACACTGCCATATTGACAAGAGGAAGGCAACACCAACCTGATGTTCACATACTGAGTGCAAAAAACAGTATTTTTATGTAAGGCAGTGCTATATAAGCTCTACAGAGACCAGAAAGGCCAAATAGTGTTATATAAATTGCTACCACAAAAACCAACATGTCAAAATCAACTTAGTTACCCAAAAAAAAATCATAAATAGTACTATGCCAAAGTTCAACATAAGAATACTTGTAGTTACATTAAGCAATCTCTGAAGAAAGAGCAAATGGAAGGACACAAAAACAACTTGAAGTCTCGAATTGTAACATAAAAGTTGTTAATCTATAAATTGTGTACAGACCCGATCCACTGAGACCCGTGATCCAGACAACACATCCTTGTTGGTTGAGCAGCTTTTGCCTTTCTTCCTTCCCAACTGGACATTCATGCCAGAAGATATTTGTTGGACTGCCTATTGTAGACATTACAAAGCACTCTTCCCCTTTCCTACACCAACAAAATATATTCAAATAAAATATCTTATCCAACTAAAAAGACTCCTGGAATTAAAAATGCATCCAAAAAATTTTTAATTCAATAAAAAAGGTTAATAAATAATCTATCAATAATTTAACTTATCAACTTATTAAAGAATTGGCTACTGACTACAATGCGATCTGCTGGGATTAAAAAAGGATCGCAACAGCTGCATTAGTTCAGTAATACCAACAATATCCATATAGTTTTCAACAACGTAAATTTCCATCTGTATGAACTGCATTATTGCAAGGAAGGAATGCTCAACTTCAACTACATATCCACAACAGGTATTAAAAATAGTCGCAGTCTCCAACTATTAGATAAATATATATTGTACTCCTCATTTTAGAGGGGAATACCACTAAAGGTACTCCTCATTTTAGAGGGGAATACCACTAAAGGTACTCCTCATTTTAGAGGGGAATACCACTAAAGGTACTCCTCATTTTAGAGGGGAATACCACTAAAGGTTTAGTTTCTTCTTCTTCTTTTTTTATGTTTTGTTTAGTTCTTTTTCCTTTTTAAGGATCCGCAAAGCATAGGGGAAACTGGTTATATATTTTACTCCGTTTTCTTATGGTATACATCTGACGTGAATAAACCAAAGTCAGAAAGCATTTAACAATTCAAATACTATATAAAATTAAAAGGTAAAGAAAACATAATGCAATCATATCATGATACATTTTCGTTTTGAGAAATAAACAATTAATGATCACATTGTTCCATATCACCAGAAACCTTAAATACATGGACAAGCCCCTCAGAAAAAAATTGCATTCCCTCAGGAAAAACCCTCAATTTTAAGGGCTGCCATTGACAAATCAAACTAAACCAAAAATGCCCAAGTTGCCAAAAAAGGAAAATCTGCAGCAGCCCACAATTACAATGCAATCAATGCCATAATCAAAAAGAAAAACAAATCAAATGTATATGAATCACAGCTAATGACATAAAGAATAAATGATGATTGATCATATTATGTTCAGCAATATCATTTCAAAGAATTATAAATACTAATTAAAAAAGTGGTTTTTTTTTTTTTTTTTTTGGGGCGGTGGGGGCGCAAGAAGAAAATATAACATTACCGGCAAGATAATCTTGAGATGGAGGAGCTAAAAGGATTAAGAAGAATCCATGGATATGGAATTATTATATACAGATGGAAAAGGGTTTGTGGTGTTGTGTATTTCTTGTATGTATATATGTAGTGTAACGACCGTCTGGAAAGGGAAACTGAAGAAGGAGAAAGAAGAGAGGTGCGGCTTTTTTCTTGGTATTGAATGTGGACGGTTTTATCACGCTGGTTGCCTTTAATGCCTCTATTTTATTTTTATTACACTCCCTCTCATTTTATTTAATCACGTTTCCTATTTCCCTTTTTAAGCAGTGTTGACACTAGGAAACACTTTTAATCACATTACTTATACTCCACCCAAATTTAGGAAATCCGTTTTCATTTTAAAATCGAATAATGAGATATTAATTTTAAAGTTTTTGAAAGTTTGTAATATATTGCATTATATTTATGAATTCATATATTTAAAAAGGATTAATTGTATAAATTAAAAGAGTAAATACAAAAGGCTAATAAAGGTAGAAAGATTGAGGTTCTTTTGGTAGGTGTATATATATATATATCTATATATATCTATATATAAATCCTTTGTGTATATAATATGTTTTTTATAATTATATTGACTTTTGTATAATTATAAAAATAATATAAATAAGCTCAAAGAAATTACATATTACTTTATGTTTATATGATCTTTTAATCCGTATAATTGAAATACTTTCATATATTTTAAAAACTAACAGTGATAAATATAATTACAAAAAGAAGTTATAGACCCTTTTTTTTTTGTTGCACTAAATAAGTTATGCATAAATCCGAGATTTAAAAACTTTATCTTTTTATTGTAGAACAATTTATGATTCTAATGTCACTCATGTCATGAGTCACTTTAAAAGTTTATTATGGTATTTACAATTTTTTTTAATGAGAGACAATGATAATTAGATCGTTGCGATTGTGAGGTTAAAATATTTAAATTCTAATTGTATAGTAATAATAGTATCTCATATTGGAAGAGGTGACTCACTTTTTTTTAAGTAAGAAAATGATGATAATATGATTCAAACTTAAAAATTTTATTGATAAGAAAAATTAAATCTAATTAATTCGTACACTCTTACAAGATCATGTACATTAATACTACGTAATGAATACCCATTGAAAATCTTTTGTGGAAATATAAAAAATTATGTGTAAAAAACTAAAAATCAATTCCAAGTACATATTTATTTATGTTGCTACTTAGTGATCGGCTGTGAGAGTAGCATAATTGCGTCATCGTCGTCTACGCCAAGAGGTTGGGGGTCCCTTCCCTTCTCTCTCTCTCTCTCTCTCTCACCCTCTCTCTCTCCAGTGACGGACACTCAATCGCAACCAGTCTAATTTTCACTGTAATTACCAGCTGATATTTTTGGAATTGAATGTCCCCTGATTGTTGCGATGCAGTCATATCTCTGGGTGTGTCCCACTACCACATCAATCGACGGCTCTGCTTCCATCTCGCCCACCCCCAATCATCCCATTTCCCCCTTCTTCTGGCGCGGCTGCAGTTCCACCGGCCGTCGATTAGTCCTCGCGTCGGCCACCTCTCACCAGAACCATTACGCCGTGCTCGGCGTATCCCCGGATGCTTCCACCTCCGATATAAAGAAGGCTTATCGTACTCTTGCTCTCAAGGTATTATATACACACCTACACCTATATACACTAGCACCATCTTCTTATGTTTATATGCTTGTTTAGGTTGATTTATTTTTCATATCAATCGGCAGATTACGAATTAACTGGGAGAAGTCCCGGCCTATTCCTTTAACAGTTTATAAGAACAAATTGTTAGCCTGACCAATCCCGATTACTAATTGGAAGAGGTCAAATTTTCTAATAACCCGTTAAATGAGATTATTAGATAGAGGGGCATTTCGGGTTTCCAGATGAAGTGTCAAAAGTTGCGGTTTGTATTTGTTCTGCTCATAGATATAGAGTTGCTCAGGTTATGGAGATACATTGATTTGGGATTCATCAAAGTGCCCATCTTTTGCCAGCTTGTTTATTGTGAGTTGGTGAACCTGTAACATCTTTGTCCCCGTTGGGGGTTTGGGGTGGGGGAGGAGGTTGGTTGGTTGTTGATAGCGTGTTTCTCATTTCTCCTATGTGCCTATGTGGTATTGGCAAGAGAGGGTATGAATTAAACATAGGATCCGAGTCTCCAGTCTTTCTCTTATTCCAATGTAGGAGAAGCAGAATTATTGGGTCATGTGCATGTATATGGAATTTGATATTGCACTCTGGTGGACGGTTTTTTTCTTTTTTTTCCCCGGCAGAAATGAATGTTACTGAGTTCCAATTCTATAATGTTATAAGGCTCTTTTGATACTAAACTAACAACGTGTTTGTTCATGTTACAGTATCATCCTGATGTTAGCAAAGATTCACAAGCTGATGGGGTTTTTAAAACCATAAGGCTAGCATATGATGTAAGCATCTTATTCTCTAAGATTCTTTTGGTATGCTTTGGAACTGTATGTAGTGAATATAATGTACGTTTAATCTGTTTGTGAAGTTTGATTATTAAGCTTATGTGGTTGGTACCATCAAAGGGAATCCAGTGTAATTTGGTTGGTTCACGTATTCAAAATGTAAATATCAATGGCCATTCTACAATTGTACATTGTTAAGAGTGTAGAATTGTTGAACCATTGAATGATGCTGTCTTCTTCTATAAATTTTGAACCATTAAGATGGCTAAATTTGCCGACTTGCTTAGCTTGTCCAAAAGAGCTGCAATCAGCCAATTAATATGATATCCCTGATGTTTATTTTTCATTAGTATATCAGAAGTAAAACTTACTAAAAGATGTCAGAGGTGCATATACAAAATAGGAAAGTAAATTCTGTTTCTCTCCTTGATATTATACTCTGTATAATATTTCTGTGAATTCTGAAAATATCACTACATCTTTATCAATTACTCAATATTCGAAATCCCTTTTTACATCTGATGTGGGAGATTAAAGCTCTAGCTATTTGTTGATATTAACAAGCATTGATTTCTTAGTGGTTCTTATAAATCAAACAAAAAAACTGATGACGTTTGGCATGCCAGCTCTCTCAAATAAATCCCGACTTTTCAGTATCATGTGCAGAAAATTCTTCTTGGTTCTCAGGCAGGGACTTGCCTTTAGATATTTAGCAGAATTGTAAAATCTTGCATGATTGATATTAATTGATCTTCACCCACTTTGCATGAAAGTTGTATCTTATATGTTACTCAACTTCTGGATTTAGTTTTATTACAATCTAATTATCGTAAGATATGTCCTTTATTGGCAGACATTATCTAACGAAGCAACCAGACATCAGTATGATCAGGCAATTCAATTTGAAGAAAATGCTAGCAGATCAGGGGGACCTAATTGGAATTACGATCTGGAATTTGAAGATGGGGTAAAGGTATATAGGTGGGCTGATCTTAGACGAAGAATGCGACGTGAAAGATACTGGGAAAAACAATATGGTAGAGCAGATAATTATACCTACCATGCTGAAACTGATGAAGGAATTCGTGATGAAGAGAGAGGCTCCTTCATTGAGGTGCTTAGATCTGCTTTCCTCTCTTTGTTTCTAATGCAAACCATTGGAACTCGATTATCTCTCACATTTAGCAGCCTGATGGCTTTGCTCGACCAGAACTTGGACAATGGATACAAGGCGGGTTATACAATTGCATGGATATTAGGAGGGAATGGCGGCATTTTGCTTACTTTGTGCCTCTCATTTGCAAGTTGGGTCTGTGGCAAAACCAGCAGTAGCCTAGTTGCTTTAGTTGTTGTGGCTATGTGGGTTGGATCAAATCTGGCAAGATTTGCACCAATTCCACAAGGTGCACTACTTACACTTATATACATGTCAATCAAGTTACAAGCTGATCTGAGCTAAAGCTTGTGTTATTCTTCTTTTCAGTGTAATACTAGTTCTTCCCATACAGAGATACACATTCTTTGTAAAAGGATATGCTAGTTGTGTACATAATGTTCCATTTAATAAAGTTATGCTGTAATTTTAGGAATCAGATTGTATTGTTCATTATTTTTATCATTTTCCATGTGAGAAATGATCATTAGCTTGAATGGAACTTCCAAGCTTTACTTTTGGGGAAGAAAGTTCATACAATAGAATCTGCAGTATCTCATCACCGTTCTTGTTCATAATGAAGAATTAATGACATTTGAATATAGGATATTATCTCTCCTATCAAAGTGATTGACTGAAATGTCTATCAAAGTTTTCATGTTGATTCAGTCATTTCCTTAGAATTATGTTGGAAGTGAATTATCATGTCAAGAAACCTACATTTTGAAGTTCCCAAAATTTTCGTTTGTTGCAAAGATACCTGTCTGAACTCTGAAGCATTCAATTCTTTCAATTCATATTCATAAAATATGGGTACAGCAGAATGGCCATTGTTTCAATGCCAACTTACAGAAAATCTCATAGAAGGACTTGATACATACAGATCATCAACCGGAAAGTTGAATTGCCTATTATACACTGAAGAAAAGAAACAAGAAAGATGTAGCAATTCTGGATTATTACATTTTCTCTTAAGATCTTCCTCTAAGAGCTCTGAACTTTATCATCTTTCTTCAACTCTCTCAAGTTCCTCCACAAGTACCTTCCACTGGCCATGTCCACAAATCCCCAGAAACCATTTTTTGTCACCTGAAATCCCAAAAACCCAAACATCATCATCAGAACAAAACACCAACATTTCATAAATAAATATCAATAGCCCTATAAAACTATAAATAATTACCTTAATCAGATCAAATTCTTGTTTGTCATTTGCCGAACTCTTCTTTCCTCCCTTCGGATCGTCGTCCGAGAGCATTGCATCGGCCGCCGGCGTCGACCGAACGGTCTTCCACGCCATATATCCGGCCAATAACGCCGAGAAAAACACCAATATAAACCTCATAGGACACATTTTGATCGACGAGAATAGAGATGCAGAACTGGAATTGATTTTCCCGATTCTCCTTCAAGCAATTTTGCGATAAGATTGTGAAAGATTTGGATTTAGGTTGAAATGATTGGCTTCGTGTCGGGCACAAGTTCGGGTTTTGGTTTTGAGGTTGCGTAAATTTGGAAAAAAGATGATTAGAAAAATTTTAACAGGTCAATTTATTTGTAAAAATTAGGTGGAATATATAGAAAAACGCGTGTCCAGTTGGTCCCGGATTACGAAGTCAATGTTAGTGACACCAACTAATTGACTTTTTTCAGATTTATTGAATTTAAATAAGTGTAACATATATCTGCCCTTATTTTGTCACAATTTATTTTGAAATGTCTTAAAATTTATTAAGATGTTTATTTTGAGTTAACTCACTTTGACTCTTTTTTTGTTCCAAAACATGACTGAAATATCATTTTTATGCTTTATACTTATTGGACATTTTAAAAAGTAATATTCTTATTATATAATTTTGTCACAATATATATTCAAATGTTTTATAATTTGATGAGTGAAATACTCTTTACCTTTTTCGGAACTAAGAATGTATATTATACTTTTGTTTATTATTGGACAAGGAGGGTTAATAATTAAAAAAAGGAGAATGTTAGGAAAAAACGATTAATCTCTATCAATAGACCTGCTAAACATTCAAATCATAGAGCACTTAATATCGGTATCGTGGAGAGCTATGTTTTTAAATTTTGCATTGAAAAACCCCATTTTCTCTTATTTCTTTTATTGAAATAAAAATATACTAACGTTTATATTATAATTTAAACTTTGGGGTTGAATGTTATAAGATACTCCGTACATTAGAGTAGTTTCGTTGTATTGATATTTAACTAATTAAAAAGTCCATTAAATATGAATGACTATTAAAATACATAAGTTATCTTTACATAAAAAAATCTACCCATGCTGACCGATCTTAATTGAGTTGAACGAAGTAAAGTGTTTTTTTTTTTTTTTTTGAATTTTAGAATTAACTTGAAAAATCGAAATCTATGCTCTCGGACACATACAGACAATCTTTGTATTTATAATTCTGATATGAATAGTTGCAAACGTGATTAAATAAAGTGTTTTATTTTTCTAGAACACAATGCTTTTCTTCGCATAGTGCGTCAAGATATTCACACTGTTAAAGGTTGAATTTTCTTTGGGCTTTGATTTTTCAACTTTTATATGTATAAAAATATTTTTGTTCGTTAGAACTTCCCTTCGAAAAAGAATATCAGACAAATAAGATAATACTCTTAATTTTATGCACAAGTTGACTATTATCCGATAAAAGTTAAAACCAGAAGCCAAATAACTTTAAGTCGTCAATTGTTAGACATAGTTAAGAAATTAGTTAAATTACTTTTACAGAGTTAATAATAATATAAAGGTTTCAGGGTTAATTGGAATTATAGAAGAATATTCTAGGTCTTAACAACTCCTTTACATGTGGACTGATTCAACTGAACCTCACCTACTCTCCACATGAGAAACTTTCCTTCTTTTGGATAGGAATATTATATATATATATATATATATATATATATATATATATATATATATATATATATATATATAACGCAATGAATAAAAGTAAATACTAAAAATTACAAGTGTACTTATGAAAAATAATTAACCCACCTGTTTCAAAAATAGATTTTTGTTTTGACCTTTTGAATTCCATGCACTATCGTAAATTATTAAAACACGAATTGTATTGTGATCAAATTAGTTGTTCTTGTTATAAAATACTTCATATAATATCGATTAATATTAAGTCTAAAGTTCAATATATTTGTACTCAAAAAATGTTATATAAGGCTCAAAAAATGTTAGACATTTTGTGGCCTGTGGTGTTACATAATGGGCTTGAATTGAGTCGCTTATCAGGTGGGCTTCGGTATTGCCGTATAGGCTTTGTATTTCTATTCGTTTTTAAATTTTGTCTTTTTCATTCAAAAGTAACAATATCTGTCTCTTTTTTTCTTCCTCCCCTGGTGTGCCTCTTGAATATAGTTTAATTTTCATTCTCATTTCAAGTAACCAAACTGAACAATAAAGTCGATATGATATTCTTCTTTTCGTATAAAAAGTCAAATAAAATTCTTATCCAAAATATTCTAAATAAGTTCTTAAATTAACCTCATGATCGTTTCGACATTCAATAAAATCGATTTTGAACAAATTATAGAAGGTGATCTTATTACTAAAAATTTTCTAATTTTTTAATTTGATTCAATATTACTTATCATTTTGCCAATAAAATTTAATTTGTAATCAACTACAATCTTATATAATAAAACCAACTTATTAAGAGTTTTAAAATTATTAACTTTTTATTGCAATAAAATTTTATTAAAACGTGTACTAAGATAATGATAAGGTATACTTATACAAATGATAAATAATTATAAAAATAATTTATATAAATATATAACTACAAAAATAAAACTCGTACTTGAAAGCTAGTACTCCAAAAAAAGCTGACGCATCAAGAAATTCGTCCTCCATATGATATACTCTTGAAAGATTAATACTAGTGAGTCGGGAGTTAAGGTGGTACAGTGGTATCTTGTAGATTGTAAAACGGAATTTCACAATACAAAAAGGAGAAAAAGATCTTCAATTCCAAACGGAATTTCATAAAATAAAATTTAAAAAGATTTTTTTTTCTTCAAAAGTTAAGATTGCTGTTCTACTGCTTCTTGCAAATTTCAGACCGTTGAGTTGTTCAAATTTAATTATTTCGAATTGATAAGAATAAATATAAATAAATGTATCAAAAAGACAGAATAGATTCTATGAATTCGCAATTATTATAATTATATATTTCATAACACCTTTTCTTTTCGTATTAGGATGACATTGATGATATTTCTATTCTATTTCTCACTTGAAAATATAATTTTTATTCTTCTTTTTTATAGGGTTAGTCCATACTTGACTCGGGTAATTACATTACTCTATTTATTCTTAAACAAATGAGTTATATTAGTTTTTAACGAATATTATATTACATAGTTAATTAAAATTAATTATTTGTTCAAATAATGAGTTTTTTATTTTTGAAATTTGTTAAAAATGTTTGATAGAAAATTGTAGAAAATAGAGGTATATAAAAAAATATTATAAAAATGTCCTTTTTTTGTGAAATAAATTTTATTTTTAAATATAATATTATAATGCTATATCTTAAATATAATATAATATTAAATATAATATTTTAATCACAACGTGGGATTTGGCGTCAGATTCACGAACGTACGTATGGCTGGCGGAAATTGCTATCCATGTCGATATTAATCTTTTCTTGTTTTATTTATTTAACTACACATTATTTATTACGATACTAATATGATCTAGATCGAAATTTACAGTTTAAACAAGTAGTACTTGACGGGCTTTAAAAATGTGTATATAACTATATATATCGAAGCGCAGGAAATGGTGTATATATGTAAGGGTGAAATTAAGATAACAAATCGAAGGGTAAGAGAAAGAAAACATGATTGGAGAGGGAGAAATTTAAAATATAATATAAGATTCATATAAAAATTTTAAGAAAAATAATAGAATTTTTTAAAAATCGAGAGGGGTGACCGTCACTCTTGTTTGATAATAGTTCCGTGCCCTATATATATTATACAAAAATGACAATATATATTATAAAAATAAAATAAAATTAAGTGGCTGATGCGTTATAGTATTTCTGTTTCGCATTAAAAAATTTACCAATTACAATAGTGGAAATTTAACCTATTGTCGAATATTGATAAACTAATTTTCCACAAAAAGAGATCGAGATTTCAAAAGAGGGTAAAGAATAGGGATGGGCTTTGTCATAAACCTGCAGTCCGAATTTAATTATTTTAGCAGGTCAATTACAAGGAGTATGAATTAATATTCAACGGGTAAATTCGTACTCATTCTTACTAACGATAATAAATTTTATCGTTTTGTTAATACGATCAATTAAAGGTTGTCATTTTTCAAATTAAGAATTTAGATTTGTTCATATAATAAGATATAATTCATAAATGTTCATGAGAATGAGTGTGAGTTTAATATGTATAATATATTAAATCAAAGATAATATATAAGACGAGCCAGTAAGATACACGTGGAAAGTGTATTACCTCTCTATTTTTCATGCTTATAAAATGTGCGTTAGCTTCCTCTTCTCGTTGCTTCGTATCTACATGATATAGACATGAAAATAATGTTAAATTTCTCACTTCAATTATATATCACGCTTGAGCATGTTTTAAAGGTCCGAATTTTCAAAAAAAAGTGTCTACTTGCTTGCTTTTGGTTAAGGGAAAATTTTTGTTATTTTTAGAATACTTTTTGTTATTTTTGATAGGGAAATGGAATAAATATTACTCTTCTCATTTATAAAAACACAACATTTAAAAATAAAATTTATTAAACAAAAGAGCTGACATTCACATAATTTTTTCATTATAACTCTATATTCTCTAAAATTTGTTATTACAATCTTATAATCTTATTTTTAATTGAACATTCATAACAAATTTCATACAAAAAATTTATAATTTGTACATACAATTCTCAGTTAAACATAAAATATTAATATTTGTCAAAAGTTCAAATATTATAATTTTTTGAAACAGAAGAAGAAAGAGTTACTGTGTTTGGTTATAAAACATTACAACCGACCTAATGGTGATTCGTTGACCGTAATAGTCTCCCATATCATCACCATGAGGATTTAGGAAGTTCGATCCTAATCGGCACCACGTAATGCTTGTTCAATTGATCCAACTCCGAATAGTTAGATATATAGCTGGTAAGAGTTATCCAGCTTTGCATTTTCCAGTCAACCATTTGTTGAAAACAGCCTCTTCAAAAAATAAAATCTAAATAAATATAGCGATCAGTTAACAATGATGACAATACGAATTTATAAATTTAGACTTATCCTCTAACTTATAACTCTAGCTTATGAGTTGTCTTTTTATAGGATAAAATCACGAAAAAAAATAATTTTTACCTCTTTATAACGGATTTATAACGGATAATACTTTACACTAGAGGGTATTCAATTGGGTGCTGATAAAAATGCACATCCGAAGCTTCCTATAAACACGATACACATTATGTACTTCCTATTCTGTTTACATTTTTTATATTCACATATGATGATAATATATAAATATTGTATATATATAAAATTTCCATTTTGAGCCCCTAATATATACCTAACCTGTCTATATATATATATATATATATATTGTGGCTGGTGATGGATAAATCAATACAAACTTCTACTTAATTCCCTTACTTTTGAGGAAGAAGTTAAATTAGTTCAAGATTATCTCCCGTTTTACTTGTGTTTGTCAAGCTGTTTGAAGGATGAATGCATTAGTTGCAACCAACAGAAATTTTAAGCTGGCAGCTCGGCTTTTGGGGTTGGATTCCAAGCTTGAACAAAGTCTACTTATCCCCTTTAGAGAAATCAAGGTTCTTAATATTTATCTTACACTTTATTTAGTGATTATTAATTTATCGACTTCAACTTTTAAGTCTAAGCAAGAAAATCATTTTCTATTTTTCTTTGCAGGTTGAGTGCACCATACCAAAGGACGATGGCACACTGGCATCATTTGTAGGCTTCAGGGTTCAGCATGACAATGCCAGAGGCCCCATGAAAGGAGGAATCAGATATCATCCCGAGGTTTCAATTCTTAATATTTATGTTTTTCATTAAATGGGGAAGATTAAGTGTAGTAAAATTGTTTTTCTTTTACTTATTTTTTTTTAGTTGTCAAATACTTGTGATATACTATAATAATTGTTGTAATCTATAATCCGCACAGGTTGATCCAGATGAGGTGAATGCTTTAGCACAGCTGATGACATGGAAAACGGCGGTCGCGAATATACCATATGGTGGGGCTAAAGGAGGAATAGGATGTAATCCAGGGGAACTAAGCATATCTGAGCTTGAAAGACTTACCAGAGTTTTCACCCAGAAGATACATGATCTCATTGGTATCCATACAGATGTTCCTGCACCTGATATGGGTACAAATCCGCAGGTGCTACTTCCCCCCGCCCCCTCTCCCCCAACCCCCACCCCCCCACCCCCTCTTTCTTTTTGTGAGTGTGTGTGTGGTGTGTAGGGGGGATGTGAGGGGTTCATTTGGGTCGATAATGCTTGATATGAAGACATGGTTAAGTCATATCAAACTGCTTTAAATCATCGTTTGAGAATTGGAAATATTGTAATCTTCTGTGTCCTAGTGTTTAAACAGACAATGGCATGGATACTAGATGAATACTCCAAGTTTCATGGCTACTCACCCGCAGTGGTAACTGGGAAACCTACGGTAAGGATAGATGGAAGTTGTTCTGAAATGTCATATGCATGATTGGACATAATTCCAATTTCTTCAGCAATTTATACTTTTGAACTGCTATATTTTCCTTCCTTTCTTTTTATATCAAAATTATTTGAACTAGGATCTTGGTGGATCCCTAGGAAGAGATGCAGCCACCGGAAGGGGAGTACTTTTTGCAACAGAAGCCTTGCTTAATGAGTATGGAAAGAGTGTTTCTGGACAACGATTTGTTGTGCAGGTAAACCTTCAATATCTCTGTTGTATCAACCATGTGATGCACAAGTTTCAACTTTAAGAAAATGAAAATAAAATGAGAAGACGACGCTTGGAAAAGAAAATGATCCATTAATCCATACTACTGGATTCGGGTATATGATGATCTGATTACATTATGAAACACAGACTAATTAGCTACCAGCTGTCATTGTTTGATATATGGTATAGTTAGTCCTCTTATGTGGATGTGCATACTTATCTTACAGGGATTTGGGAATGTTGGTTCATGGGTTGCTCAGTTCATCAATGAAATGGGAGGGAAAGTTGTGGCAGTAAGTGACATAACTGGAGCAATTAAGAACAGTAATGGAATTGACATTCGGAGCCTACTTAAGCATGCCAAAGAAAATAGTGGAGTCAAAGGATTCCATGGTGCAGATCCAATAGATCCCAATTCCATATTGGTTGAAGACTGCGACATTCTCATCCCAGCAGCTCTTGGGGGTGTCATCAACAGGTTCTCACTCTACAATCTGTCTAATTTAAGGCTCTTGTTTTGTACAGAATATTACTAATTCTATATGTACTCAATCTTGTTCTGAACTGGAACAAGAAGTGAAGTTATATGAATTCATATTTCTAACCGACTGCTAATTCACATGTCCAAGCACATCGTTTTGGTTTCTGATGAATAATTTTTTCTTGACTGGAGGGAAAATGCAAATGATATCAAAGCCAAGTTTATAATCGAGGCAGCTAACCATCCAACGGACCCTGAGGCCGATGAGGTCAGTTCATGATCAAGGTCTTGGAATCAAAACTAATCAACTGCAGTAGCATGACCAATTTCTCTCCTTCAACAGATCTTGAAAAAGAAAGGCGTGGTCATCCTACCGGATATCCTTGCCAACGGTGGAGGAGTTACTGTCAGCTACTTCGAGTGGGTTCAGGTAGCACATATCGATCTCTAGTTCATCTCCTCCCTGCTAAGAATATGAATGTAACTGTTCATATAATATTTTCATAGAAATAATAATTATGAAGATTCTCATTTTGTCTGGGCACTATTTTTGTATAATGTAGAATATTCAAGGGTTTATGTGGGATGAGGAGAAAGTGAATACAGAGCTCAAGAAATACATGAGAAAAGGGTTTAAAGACGTGAAAGAGATGTGTAAAATCCACGATTGTGATCTCCGAATGGGCGCCTTCACCCTCGGAGTCAATCGAGTTGCCCGAGCAACAATTCTTAGGGGATGGGAGGCCTGATCAGAGACATAGCTGATAACTAATTGAATAAAGAGAAGGCGTCACACTTTTCTCTGATTTTGGACCATGGCTACCACTAAAATAGGTTGCGTAATTTCAATTTTTGGTTTTTGAAATTATTTTGTGGTATTTCTAAATGATATTCGAAGTTCCTCTTCAAAAGCGATAGCAAAACTTCCTTTCTATTGTGAGTCTATTGCTTGTCTAGACAAGCAAAAAAATGAACTAATCACATTTCTATCCATTGATGATCACTAGCTATTAAGAACAGATTTGTATAGCTCTACTCTCAATGCAAGATTGTATGGATAAGATCTGAACAAAAGCAAAACAGAAATGCAACCAATACATCATCAATACATTAATTTTAACAATTGAAAGCAAACAGAAAGATTAGCATTCAAAAATAGAAAAAGTATTCCAGTAATGAGCAGTGAAAATCTAGAAACAGCACTAATTATAAATAAAATAAAATTCTCTATGATCTCCCTCTGCCCCTGAAACCCCCACCTCCACCACGACCACCTCGAAAGCCACTTCCTCGACCGCCTCTTGGAGCACCCCTTCCACGGAAACCACCCCCACCTCCACGGCTAAATCCACGTCCACCACCTCTGCCCCCTCCACGGCCTCCACCTCTTCCACCAGCCTGTGCCTGTCCCCTGAAAATCGTAAGGCATTAAAGTTAATGAAGTCATACATGGACATTGTCCTATGGAAGAGCTTTCAACATGGTTGGCATCTAAAGCAACGCTCTTTCTTTTTTTTCTTTTCTTTTTTTTTTTTAACTCTGAAAAGTGAAAGTTTATATACAAGTAAGAATACATCCCGGAATTTTGATGCAATGTGTTTCTTCTCTCTTGGAGAAGTAAAGGTTCTCCAATTCATGCAAAGCAGAGTGGACATAAATAGCAAAACCTTTTGGGATATACAGACTGCTATCATGTTTAAACTATTTTGTCAAGTTCTCAGCTATCAATCTATCATGTTGCGTAGGATTTCCAAGAAACTTAAAGACAGAATATTAAAACAAGTACAACTGATTGAGTCTTGATACTAATTGCCGTTAGATTGTCATAACGAGATCAAGAGATTCCTCAATAATTAGCTAAATAAACACATCATAAAGTGTGGAGTCAAAATCATGAATTTACATAACTTGCAGTCACATTTGAAATGTAATTACTAAAATAAACCATCACATTTGAGAAGCACAAGTTCAAATTCTCTGACGGACTTCCAACTGCATATATCCTACTTCATGAAGTACATCATACATGTTAGAATTAATTCATGGCCTTCAACACAAATGTTCAGGAAAATTTACCACGAGAACCACCAATTAGTACAAAAAGAGAATCATAAAGGAACTCCTTTAGCTTCAAACTCATCCAATATAAATAGTATTTTCTTCACACATGAACATCCCCATAAAGATAAACATAAAAAATTAAGATATGAAGAAACTATTAGATGGTTTGAACTAGAAATCTGCTCGTGCACCCAAAACCAATAAAATTAAGCCCCAGACTCATAATTAAAAAGCAAACTTACTTTGGCTGTGGAAGAAATCTCGACAATGGCAAAAGCTTATAGGGGTCAATGTAGAACTTGTCTCCAGCCGAGAATGAAGTCGCGACAATGCCTTCCATCATTTTGATCGAGAAAAACTACATATAAAATATAGTTACAAAAAACATTACAATAAAAATTATATATACAGAGAACAAAAGAATACATCAATAATAGCATAGGAAATATGAGAAAGCAAATAGTCCATAGGGTTACTCACAGATTCATTAATGGGACCAAAGATTTCATCAACTTTGCCAATTTGAGTCTTGTTCTGGAGAAAAATTGGGGCATTGAAATAAGGAATTTTCTCATTTGTGAGTTTCGTGACTGCATCACCCTCACAAGCATGAACAAATGCCGAAACCTCTATAACATCAAAATCAGACCCCACCATTAATGAGAACTTAAGGTAAATAATATAAAAATGTATGCAGAGATCAAAGAAGAAACAGACCTATAACTTCAGCCGGAGGACCTTCGTCCTGATAACCACCGCGGCCGCCGCCTGAACGACCACCTCTTCCGCGGCCGCCGCCGCCGAAACGACCTCCATCCCTGCCACCCCTAAAGCCACCTCCACCACGGCCTCTTGGTGGTCGCATGATTGATTGGTATGGTAAATCAGAGCTGAAAGGGAGGAACTTGTTCGACGCACAAATACTGAGTGGCGGTACAGGGTTTAGGGTTTAAGAATGAGCATATGCAGCCTACGACTTGTAGTAAATGACCAACTTCTCCTAAACTTGTTTTTCCCGAATTTGCCCTTGTCCGAGCGTTTTGAGTTCAATTACTTTAGACGCAGTCAGGCAATGCTATCTCGGTTCAAAATAACAGTAGTATATTAAAGAGTACAATGATTTGGTAAATTAATAATTAAATAGAGTTTTAAATTATAATTTTACCTTTATAATAATTAATCAAATTTTTATATTTTTTAATTAATTTACACATTCTCATAAAAAATTTAAGTGTACAGTACATTCAAAACAATTTGAAGAATTAATTATAGATAAAAGAAATTAAACTCATCATTAATAAATAAAGATAATATAGTAAACTTTTTCAATTAATTGCCTATATTATCACAAAATGTCACTTAAAATATCATTTTAAATTTTTTTAAAGAGACAATTATTATAAATTGGAAGGAGGATAACACCTTTTTTTTCATGTTATTTGTCATGGATGATTTGTATAAAATTCAAAATATTCGTTTGTATTATTGAAAAGTGGATATTATTTTTATTTTTTAAAATAAGTATGAACATGAATAGAAATTAAAGGAATAGAGCTATAACTTACTTTTATATTTTACTCACTTGTTTTTATATGTATTAATTTATAATCTATTTATAAAATTCAACTGTATAGATTAAAATAGCATACAAAACTAGAGCAATACATAAATTTTTTGATATTTTTGTAGTGTGTAACATAATTTTTATGAACATATAGCATGTACATTTTCAAGGGTTAAAATATACTAAATTTTTTAAAATGCTTATAAAAACTACATAAATGAGTTTGAAAAAAAATTAAAATTTTATAAATTGTATTGTTTTGGCGTACTCGATCGGTCAGTATGATTAAATATTTTTCTAAAAATCTTGGATCATACAACAAGTGAGTATAATTATAAATAAGAGTTAAAATTGATTTTCTTATATGAATATATGTATATTTATTATATATACTTTCAATTTAAGTTGCTATATAAATTAAATATAATAAAAAACTTATGTAATTTTTCTATAGATATATGAGTTTTTAGAAATTATGCGAAAATTAATAATTAACTGTAATCCAGAAATTTTAAAAAATAGATATTATTTATTTGTAAGATTTATCGTAAAGTTATTCAATATATCACATAAATTGTTAAAACAAAATTGACTTACACGAGTCCTTTACTTCCTTTTTTCACTTCTTTTAAAAAATTGTCAAATTAACGTGTTGCTTGGAATTGCTTTATCAACTTTTATCCCGGTAGCGTAGAATTGCTTCCCGAATGGTCTTGTTGGAGAGCGATAACAGAGAAACCCGAACGTTAATATGGAGGCTCCGAACCAGAATCCAGAACTAAGGAAAGACCCAGTGAACAACCGGTGGGTAATCTTCTCGCCGGCACGATCTCGTCGACCAAATGACCTCAAATCCAAATCAAACCATAACCAGAACTCCAACAACCAATCCGAATGCCCTTTTTGTGTTGGGCACGAGCACGAATGCGCCCCTGAAATCTTCCGATTCCCATCTGATTCCAACTCCGATTGGAAGATCAGAGTCATTCAGAACCTCTACCCAGCACTCAGTAGAGATCTTCCGCCGCAACCGCAATCAAATGAGCTCGATTCTGGTCGAGTGAGCTTGAGCGGGTTTGGGTTTCATGATGTCGTTATTGAATCGCCGGTTCACCCAATTCACTTGCCCGATCTCTCTCCGGCCGAGATTGGTGAGGTTCTGCTTGCTTACAAAAAGAGAATCCTGCAGCTTCACTCTTTCGATTCCATCAAATACGTTCAGGTTTTCACTTCCCGTTTTAGCAATTATAAAGCGCTAATAATATACTGTGTTGAATTAAATTAGAATTACTTTTTTTTTGCTTTCGTTAAAATTAGTATGCTTGGATTGAATTAGAATTAGTGTTTCCATGTTTAAGCAAATGGAATTATATGCTATTGAAAATTGTATTGGATATATTTTGAGATTAAATTCTCAACGAGTAACATGGATTTAATGCATCCATACATGGTCTTATGGTTCCTAAAATATTAGGCTTTATGTAATTTGGCAACATTTGCATCATAATGTAGTTCATTAGTCACAGCAATAATCTTCATGGTTATTGATTGGGATGAATTCTTCGGTCTATTGTGTTTCGACGTGTATCACATGATTTAGTTACTGTGTTCTATATTCTTTCTTGAGAACTTTAAATGCAAGTGTGCAATCGCAGCTCTATACATTCGTTGTTAATCTCACGCAAAAATGGAAGTTTGATTTTGGTTTTGTTTTTTTGGGTGTGAAGGTGTTTAAAAACCATGGTGCTTCAGCCGGGGCCTCAATGAGTCACTCTCACAGTCAGATAGTAGCTCTTCCAGTTATTCCACCCACGGTTTCTTCCCGTGTTAACAATATGAAAGAGTATTTTGATCAAACAGGAAAATGCAGTCTTTGTGAAATTCACTCGGACAAACTTTTAATAGATGAATCTGCACATTTTATTACAATAGCTCCATTTGCCTCTACTTCTCCTTTTGAGTTGTGGATCATCCCTCGATGCCACACTTCTCATTTCCATGAACTAGATAGCGACAAGGTAATCTTTTGTGCTTCTAATTTACGTCTCCACATTCAAATATCAATCTCATTTACTATTGTTTTGATCTTCTCTTTACTGAACCAGTTCTCACTGTAAAATATTGCAGGTAATTGATCTTGGGAGATCACTGAAACTTATCCTTCAGAAAATGTCTTTTCAGTTGAACAATCCACCATATAATTTCATGTTTCACACTACTCCGCTTCAGACTACTCCTTCACAATTACCATACTGTCACTGGTATCTGCAAATAATCCCTCAATTAAGTATCGTAGGCGGTTTTGAGATGGGAAGCGGATGTCATATTAATCCTGTTTTTCCGGAGGATGCTGCCAAAATTTTGAGGGAATTAAGTATTCCTAACTAGAGATGGTTTGGTCACCATTTTTTCCTATGTTTGGAAACTATTACTTCCTCCAAATCCAAAATATTTGATCTTTTGCTTATATTTTGGAATGAAGGGGGTATGTAGTAGTAATAGTATATGTACGAGGGTGTCTTGGCAAAATATTATACAAGTACGGGCATTCAAACATTGTATTACTGTACAACATTCCCAGTTCCCACGGGAAAATAAGATGTTCCAGCATTTTGATATTTCCATTTAGACATAAGATCAAAGAACATGAAGTGTTTCGTGTATATTTGCGGTTATATTATATATGTAATAAAACTGAAATAAAGATATTTTTGTATGTTATTTTCTAATTTTAGAATGTAAACTCGGTTTCTTCTAGCTCGTAAAAGTAGTGACATCCTGCGCGTTGACAATAAAGATATAAGTAGTGAAATTCTAACCGGAAGTTCCTTGGAGGACCCTTGCAACCTTCGGTCTCTCAACAAATAAGATAATAGTGATAATAACAATATTGAAATAAACTAAAATGGTGGAATAACAATATTGAAATCAACTAAAATGGTGGACTAAAGGTTGAAATTCATATTAAAATTTGTTTATAGCAAAATTCCCCCAGTTGCAAGTATCTAATGCTCTTATTACTTCAACTAAACTAAAAACTTGTAAAAATATCTAGAACTACCTGACGTCATAATTTGACTTATTCACCAACATAAAATTAAAAGCAGATAAACAGTTGGAAAAAACAAAACGAAGAGGTGAAAACTAGACTATTGTAGTAGTAAAGGTTGGAAATGACTGAATTATTTTAACACCAAAGATTTAATTCATTTTTTGTTGTCAGCAGTCTCTAGTAAATAAATAATCACCCTTAGGAGTCTTTTGCCAAT
Organism: Centella asiatica; assembly: GCA_014636745.2. Lineage (NCBI taxonomy): Eukaryota > Viridiplantae > Streptophyta > Magnoliopsida > Apiales > Apiaceae > Centella > Centella asiatica. The sequence continues at coordinate 25,519,311 of CM025782.1, read as the reverse complement.
GCGTTGACCCTTAATCACTTTAATTTTTTGTAACTGAAAAATAAGTTAAAATGCTTCAAAAATGAGAAAGGATCAAGCCGAGAAAAATGACAAAAAGCAATTAGGATTAAAAAAAAAACTTGTGTAAAAAAAAAAAAGAAAAAAGAAAATCAAAGGATGGGCTTGATTACTAGGCTGTGGACAGTGGGTTGGAGTGTGTGGAAGCTGAATAAACTTCACTTCCTCTATCTTCATGGCTTCTTCTCTATTATCTCTTAGTCTCCCAAAGCCATGCATTCCCAAGGCAACTGCAACCACGTCTACGACTACTACTACTACTACTCCACCTTCGACAGAGACTCTTGATCAGAAGTTTGGCCGGAAAGGCATCAAATTCTCAGACTCCGGCGATGTTGAACTTACTGTCAGAAATGGAAGCTCACTAAAGCTTCAAATTCCCAATGCCCATGTCACTTCTTACAAGCCCAAGGTTTACTGGAAAGACGATGGATTCGAGGAGGTTCTATACACTCTTCCTCCTAAGAGTTCAGGTTTTGCTTCTTCTAGTAATGCCAGAGGTGGGATTGGTTTGGTTCTGAATAATGTGTTAACTGAACCAAACACCAAAATCTCAAGCTCCCCTGTTGATATTTCTCAATGGGTTGTCAAGGATGTAGATTCTGATGCCATTGATGCTCTTCAGGTACTGTCCAACTCCATATTTTTATAACCGTAAGATAAAGGGTGAAGGAGCATCTTAAATTTCTTAAGATATTGCAATTCATATATTTCTCTGTTTGGTGCATTTCTTGCAAACTTAATGTTCTAAATCTTTCTCCTCTAATTTTGTTTATCAGTCATATAATTGGGTATTTAGGTAATGTTTATTGCTTGTTTATTGTATGATGGTTACTTCTTGTTGTTTCAAGAACTTTTGGGATTGGTCCTTCAGAAGATCAAAGAAGAAGTTAATAAGCTGAATTAAGATAATTTGCTGAATGCACATTGGTGATTTTAGAATCCATGATTTGAAAAATTATTGTTTTTAATTGGACCCCTTTTTCCTAATGTAGCAGGTTTTTGACTGGTAAGAAACTGTGTCAAGTGGATAAAGTATGCTAATACATGTGGTTCAAGTTGTTTTCTCATTATCAGCACTTATTTTATTACTCCCCTTTTCTAAAATATACAGATATATAGCTAAAACTTTAATGAGAACAAAAGCAACTGACCTGAAAGGGTCATAGTTTTGGTGAAAATAAGTTTGTTTTCTTCTAAATTATGTCACTGGTTCAGGTGGAATTGAGCTGCAGTAGCAGTAAAACTCTTGAGATAACATATGTAGTGTCCCTCTATCCACTAAGCATGGCAACAGCAGTCATAGTGAAGAACAATGGTCGAAAAGCGGTTAATCTAACAACTGCAATACTCAGCCATTTCAAGTTCAAGAAACGAGGAGGGACCGCGATTCAAGGACTCCGGAATTGCTCTTATTGCACACACCCTCCTTTATCTTCACCTTTCGAGATCATGTCCCCGTCTGAAGCAATGAAAACTGAGGATCCTGGACTTGTTTCGTTTGGCTGGGAGCCCGAAAAGAAGCCAGGAGTGTGGACTGAGCAAGATGTGCCTATCACTGTTTTGAGGCATAAGCTCAGTAGAGTTTACACTGCTCCTCCTACAGAAAGACTGAAGCCATTCTATAACACCCCACCTTCTAAATATGAGACCATTGATCAGGTACATTGTACTTCTTCAAGAATCATTGTATTCAACTCGTAAAAATGTGGGTATCTCTCCATTTTGTACTTGAAGTCACAATGTTTGCTCTTTAAATTGTTTTTTCAACATTTCTTTCGTTGTTTTTCAGGGGCGAGAGCTGTTCTTCAGGGTGATACGAATGGGTTTTGAAGATATTTATGTGTCGAGTCCTGGTTCTGTATCGGAGAAGTATGGAAAGGACTATTTTATCTGCACTGGTCCAGCTTCCATGTTGGTGCCTGTGGTGGTAAATCCTGGTGAAGAGTGGAGAGGGGCACAAGTTCTTGAGCATGATAATTTGTAATTACATAATTAACATATAAATAATTGAAATTTCCAAACAAATTCTTTTTTAATCTTTACTTCTATCTTTTTTCATGCAACAAGGATTTGTTTTCCTCTTGATAAAAATGTAAAGTAGAAAAATGAACTAATGAGATTTCTGTATTGTTTACCAAACTCAAGACCAAAAATAATAAAAGTTGAAGTCGATAATGAACTGAAATGCCCGGCGATATTCTTTATGATAATTTAGGAAATAATTAGTCAGAGTTCAAAAGGCTACCAAATAATGAATTCAAAAGACTAGCAAATACTGGATTGCTAGATCCAAGAAAGAAATTACAAAAAAATTGAACAATAAACAATACTGCAAGACATATGAGAACAGCAAGTTTTAACTAGCTTGATAAGCCCTGACAAGATAAGGTTCCACTCATGCTCAATCCCATGCTTTCCATTAGGTTAAAATTGCCACATAGATGACCAGCAGTTGCCTATGTCAAAAGAACCAACGGAGAAATATGGCTAAAAATATCTAGTAATTCTTCAATGATAACCAACCAAAATATACTAGCGAGCTTATCCAAACGTGGGTTTATTATTAAACTGAAGTGGCCTCCTCCTTTTCCCTTTCCCTTCTCCCACAAAAAAGCATCTTCTTTCTCAATCTTTTTCATCATTTGCAGATGAACTTGAAATGTGAATAAGCACTGGGAAAGAAGAAAATAACCCTTATATAAAATGACTATAATTTACAGCTCTATTTTCTCTCCCAACTTCCTTGCTCTTTCCTCCAGTAAATCTATCACCAAGATTGTTTCTTCTCGTCCTTATCTTCCATTTAGTCGAATTCAATGGAATACCAGCAAGAGGGATTTCCAGTTACCTTCAGTAGCTTCAGTTCCATATCCACCCATTAATGTGGACTACTTGGAATCCGAATTCAACGGCCATGGGGTCAGCTTTTCAAGTATCAGTGACAGCTGTGTTGTCAAGATGAAATTAGACAACGGAAGTATTGCCAGCCTGATGCTACCAAGTGGCCTAATTACATCCTATAAGGCTCCCATGTGGCATGGAGGCTTGCTTGAACTGCTGCACACTTTAGTTTCAGAGAAGGAGAATGATGGCGCCACTGTTATTCAAGGTGGAGTGTCTTTAGCCTTCAAATGTGAGAGTGATGAAGAAGTGTCATGGTCTCCAAGTTCTTGGGCTCTTCATGATGTTAGTGGAAGTCCTGAAGAATTCATCCAGGTCTGCTAATTTCAAACAAATGATTCTAAAAATGTGTTTGGCAACTCAATATCAAGTCTCGTCATTGAGATCAAGTGCTAAAATTTAACACAAAGTTGCACTTTATAACTATCATTCCTCTAGTTTTGTTTTCGTGTAACTACTATCCGTTTTTTGTGTTCTGACTAAAAAGTGTCTAGAAATGCAGGTAGAATTAATTAGCAGGAACATAGAGAATACGCTTGAAATTAAACACATAGTGACCCTGAGAGAGGATGTCTTAAGCTCAGAGCTTGTAGTCACTAATTCGAAAACTTCACTAGTTCGTCTGATGGGCTCTATTGTGAGCCATTTGGCAGTAAGCACTCCAGAAGCAACCTATGCACTTGGATTAGAAAGGTCTAATTTCTTCAACAGGCCACCAGTTTTGTCAAATTTCAGCATTATACCTCCTGACTTCAGCAAGAGGAAATATTCAGGTTCCGGGAATTTGTGGGGAGCTATGGCAATCAAGGAACTTTTGACCAACTGGGGTTCAAAAAATCAGAGAATTGCTGAGAATGCAGAACCCTTGGAAAGTGAGAGTCAAGAAGAGTTGGAGGGTGAGGAAGATGATGACAATAAGCAGTTGACAGAGAAAATGAGTAGAATTTACACAAGCGCTCCACGGAGCTTCACAGTCATGGACAGGGTACTTCATCTATGCACATTATACACTCCCAACCTATAGTTCCATACATTTTATGCTCACAAGATTTTTTCTTCTCGTTATAAATCGCATATTGACATCTCGATATTGAGGTGGAATCAAGTTTTTCCTAAATCTGTTGCTTTCATTATGATCCACAGGGTAGAAGAAACTCTGTTGCAGTAGGAAGAGAAGGGTTTGATGAACTGTACATTTTCAGTCCTGGCTCAAGTCATAAATGGTATGGGAAGTATGCATATATATGTATCGGCCAGTCTGCGTTGCTTGAACCAATAACTTTGGATCCTGAAAGTGAATGGAGAGCTGCACAGCATCTACACAATCCAAATCTCTAAATCATGCTTAAGCCTGGAAGAATGTGTCCTTTCCACCAAGCTGGCATGTGAGACAGAAATTCATATGTTTGTAAGAAACTAATGCTTCTGTAAATGTAACATTATCGCCAATCATGTACCTATCCTATTGGAATTAGGCAATATTTTGCAGCAAATTTTGCAGACTATTATCATGTTCAACAGAAACAATAACTAAACCCGTGGCAAACAATTTTAAAGCAGGTAACTGCCAAACTTCCAAAAACAGCTATCTAGTTTCATATACTGACTACAATAAATGATAAAGATGTATATAAAAAAACAAAATAAAAAACAAAAAGCACAGAGAGAAGTAACTTGAAGAGCTGTTGAATATTTTGACCACCAATGAGAGTAAAAAGCTTAAAATATGGCCATAAAGCAATTCAAAGGACACATCAATGATAAAAAAAATCCACATCTTCATATAACTAAATGATTGCGTGGTTATAACTAGCAAGCAAACTAAATTCTTCACTTTGGAATAAGATAACTAAAGTTACAGTCTCTAACAACAATTAAGGTACATATTGAGAATAACAGATCAGAAATGATATCAGGTGGGAGGAAGATTATAACTTTCATCCTCAACACCATCAATCCACAACAAACAAACAGAAGCTGCAAAAATTACAATAAAGAAGCCCAAAAGCATGCTGAAAACAAATCTTCCGTGATCTTTTTGAACATTGATGGCTGGTGAATCAGTTTTAACTCCTGAAACTAACATTTGAGACACCCCCACATCAGCTGAAACAGGGACAATTTCAGATGAAGACACGGATTCCGAACTACTGTTGACCTCTTTATCCCCAGGCAATTCCTCATCAACTCTGGTATCATGATTCACATCACTGAGAAAGATATTCTGGTCATATTTTGCCGCAGGGTGATATGAAAAGCCATTTTGCTCATATTTTGATGCAGGGCTTGTGTTTTTGCTTGAGTAAGGGCTTCTAAACCTTCTGCTTTGTTTTTCAGAGATTTCTGAGTTACCACTGCTTGGATCTTGAAGGGAGCGTACCAGCTTTCTTGGAGTTGTGTAGATTTTGACATTGCCAACACTGATGTTAGATCGTGACCTCTGAAGCACATAAATGGAGTGATGGATTAATGTTATTGCAAGTACTGGGATCAAGTATAAAGTAACAAAGCATGTTGTAATTTACCTTCGTTTGACCAATGAATATAGATTATGTCATGTTATAACAATTCATAAGTTTCCAAGTTCCACCTTTTGTATAGCCAAATAGATGTTTATGACAGAAACTGCATTTATTTATATATGCCCAAACCACAGTTCACCAAAGGTGATCCTAAAAGCTATTATTGAGCCAAGGGAAATTAACAGCAGACATTATATAACGTCACTTAGCCCGTAACCACAAGTACGTCATATGCATGTTTAGGATGTCGGTGAAATTTAATTTGGGGGCAACCAAATTACTCTTCTTTTCCTCAAAAATAATCCACAAAATTACAAACTGTTTTAATTTGAACATCCGGCATGGAAAAAGACGGTAATGTTTCCACCATTTCAGGTTCTAATTCATAAACAGGTATTCAGAGTTTCAGACAAGCAACAACGATATATTATTTGAATGTACCTGAGGACTAGGAGTAGTGCTCCTCATCCCTGCATTTCTTGGACTACCCCAGCAAAAGCCTGAAAATTGATCATTCTCAGAATTATCAATAACACTTCTAGGAGTCAGATCTGAAAAAATCCCATCCTTAAGAGATACATCCAGATCACTGTTATCTCTTCTCCAATGTTTCCGATTCACACTCCTTCGGTCATAACTCAAGTAGCCCGAGGCACAACTGTTTGAGAATGGTGATTCCATGAAAGAATCATGTCCAACAGACGAGTCAACAGTATGTGATTCTGGTGATGCAGATCGAGGTGATTGATCTCCAATACCCCACAAAATTCTCCTCGGGCTATTACCTCTACTATAATAATCTGATCCAGTGATTGAGTTTGTATCTCTTTCAAATTTTGAGCCTTTCTCAGAAATAATCTTTTTGGCTGTTTGTAGTGCTTCAAAAGCAGCCCCCTTGACATAGGCCATTTGATCGGACTGACATTTATCCATCTCCGCCATTACCAACCCTAACTCTGAAAATATGCTTTTGGGATCCAAACACTTCATCAGAAAATTTACCATCTGAATGGCCGTAAGCCTTTTCTGGGAATTTCCTTCTGCAACCCCAGCACTCAAAAGCCTTAATCCAGATTGAATTAACAATCTTGCATATGCTTCAATAATTAGACTATTGTTCTTAGCCAGAGCCATAATTAATCCAATGTGTGAATTGGTTTGCATGGGCTTCTCTAAAGCCCCAGCAACTCTTTGACAAACCTCATTCACCATCTCACTTGATGCAAATCGCCAATTATCAGAGTCCACCAGTGCTTTCAAGCAAAGGGCAGACCCGGAAGATAAGCTCTCCTGACTAGCCAAAAGGGAATCTGAAAGAGGTTTACAAAGAGAGTGAATTATATGTTTTTTCTTGTCTTCTGGAGTTGTTGGATCTATTCCATATCTAGCAATTGCTGGAACCACTTTTGAGCATGCTTGATGGAGAGCAAATGACCCTGCACTTGAAGTCAATGTCTTTATAATTGTGGTCATAATGTTCTCAATCTGAGGAACAATTTTTGGGCCATGAACACGAGCAAGAACTTCATATAGGGAAATTGTATGTTCCCCAGCTGATGAGCCAGTTTCTTTGCTCTCAGAAACCTGAGCAAGGAAGAGCGGAATCGCCTTAGAATCCATGTCCTTAACATAAGACTTCAATGCTCTCATAGCTGTTTTTCTACTATCAGCATCCTTGTCAAGATTCTCCAATTCTCGCCGCACCACGGGTCCAAGATTTCTTCTCATTTGTTCAACTGTTATCAGACATTAAACCAACATTAATAAAATTAAGGAACTAATAGAACTCTACATTAGATTTGTAACTTATATATGTATATGTAGTACGTATTACCAATCAAGTAAACAAGACAGTGGATGTTTCTATTGATGGGTGTCTGCATTGTATAACAGTGAAATAGTAGATTCAAGCACTAATAAGGGTTCTCTAAAATCAACTAAGCAGATCCAAAACTGAAACTGGGAATACTACAAATTAAAAAGAAATCAAATAAAATTTCAAAATTTTGTACAAAGTTGCCTCCTTCTATTTTTACATTTAGAGTTTCTTTAGACTTTAACCAATTTAGCAAAGAGTAGATACAGAAATTCATCAAGAGAGTGAAAAAATCTTGCATCATAAAAGGGCAAGAACTTGATGGGTGTCCAAGATTTCAAGAAAATTGCAGCTAAACAAGCTTTAACATATCAAAAGAAATAGATTATTACCTTATAAAGATTAAAACTTCTGTGCTGCTTCTGGGTATTATTCTGTTAGGTCTTACTTCTTGATATATGAACTTTAAGAAATTGAATTTTCAAAAGACGAGAGAGCTTTGTGGTGTGTGTGAGGAAGTGAAGAGACGAAAATTCAAGAATTCAAATTGGAGGCTTTAGGGTTTCACAATGAGGGATTCGGGGGGGTCTTTAATTCATTTAAGATTCAAATTTCTTGAAAAAAGTGGGGGGAGTATAATTTGTTTGTTCTTTTGTAGTTTTGTGTAGTGAAGCAGTAGGGCGAGCTGTCCGATTATTTCTCTCGTCGTATCGTTCAATTAGGAAAATAGATCTGCCTTTCGAATCTTTGTCTTAAATGCCCCCGCTATCCCCTCCTATATTCACTCTTGTTATTGGTCTATTATGCCCTTACTTTGTTATGCAAATGTTCACTCTTATTTTGAGTTTCATACCCTTTTTTTTAATGAATGAATTCTATACCTTTGTACTCCCAACGTTTTTTTTTTTTGGTTAAACTTCAACGTTTTCAAATTACAGATATACGTAAATTTTGATATTACTATGTTTATAAATCTTAGATTTTGATTAATGATATTTACATAATACTATATATATTATTAAGATATAACACTGTTAGTTTGTAACAACAATTATATACTAGATACTCCGTATTATAGTGTTGATTTCAACATTAATCAAAACTAAAATGAACTACATGAATTATATTTACATCATCAGATTTAACAATCAAGATAAATACAAAATCAAGTGTATTTTTAATTTTGAAACAAAGAAAAGTGCAAAGTATTTCTTCTTTTATCTCAAGGACAATTATAGAGTATATGAAAATATGATAAATTCTAGTAATATTTTTTTTCAAAAAATGGACGTATTTACAACAAAAATAAAAGTCTTGTTAGAACAAAATGGGCTTAAGTGTTTGTAGAAGAGGATTAATACAAACACTACAAACTTTTCGTTCTTTCTAAATCTTTTCGTACAAGCTGGAATATCATAAAAACTTAAAGAAATAAAGATAAGTACGCGCACATTCAAGTTAAAATAATTATATTAAAACTTGGAGTTTTTCTAAAAATCTGGTTAATCACAAATGTGATTAATCAGCTACAATTTCTGTAAATGATTACAGTTTCAATTTCACACTCACTAGCTTCTCACTTTTTTTGAAATATTTCTCTCAGGATATATTACAAAGTTTCTCTAGTGTTTTGTGTGCTTCAATTTGTTGGTTGATCCGTTGGATTGATACTTCCTTTTATATGAGAACTATTTTGCCTGTATATCAGATCAGTGGTTAAACTTACGTGCTTGGATATACTTCTCTTTTCAACCTAGCCGCATATATGTCACATCGACGTCCTTTTGAAATGATGTGTCAGACTACTGTTGCTTTTGTTACTTCTTTTTCTTCCCCTGATCTGCGTGTATTTAATAATCGAGAGTTATCATTTGACCACCAAACTTCAAGAGATATTTTTCCAATTTATATCTCTTACTTCTTTTTCAAGTTTCATCGATTTGCGTGTAAAACCTGATGATAAGTGTATGCAGTCATAACTATCCACTGACGACAAGCCCTAATAAAAACTTGATCAGTGCTTCTGGATCCTCTGATGACAAGTCATGTCTAAGAACTCGATCAGTGCTTCAACCTTCACTTGATCTATCAAAGTGTTTCTTAACCCCCTGACGTTAAGATTTAAGGCATACACTGTTGGTTTCCACTGATGCAATGCTGAACATTCCCCCTGACGGGTTAGCTTAACACTGTTATACCCTGATGATTTCTCCTGACAAGTTAGCATATCACTGTCATGTCCTGACGCGTTCTTCCTGATGAGTTTGACTTGCCACTGCCATACCCTGACGTGTTCTCTTGACGGGTTGTCCTACCTATGTCATCCCTTGACGAGTCTCCCTGACAGATTCCCTTGATGGTCTTAATCACTGAAGTTTGTTGATTTTATTTGAAATGTCTGATGTGCGAAATAACTTTAAGTAACAACAGACATTCCTCTTCACTATCAGGTTATTTAGAAGTTCTAACTGATGACTTGCCTAGTGAAGTGCAGTTTTTCCCCTGATGACTAAATTTATCATTAGTGGATGCAAAACTTGTGTAGATATATTAAGATTTATAAAATATCTTAAGTATTTACAGATGCACAATTTATTTTCTAAACATCATCATCATTATTTATCTCCAACAAGTCTTATATTAACCTCTATTTGCGAACAAAAACAGAAAAAATCAATGAAACGACAAAGTTTTAATTCAAAGTTTAATAGATAAAGCTAGTGAAAGAATATAAATTTGTGTTGTTAAATTTTTATATGTTCCATGATTTTATTGAAGTCATGATATATGAAGGAAGGTTAGAATAGTCATTTAAACAAAAATTTCGTAATTTATGGGGAAGTATTTTGGTGGGCAAATATCCCGCTTTTGTTTTCGAAAAGATAAAACTTATCCTCCAACCCTTCTTCTCGAATAGCGGAACAAGACTAAATATGGACGTTTCTTGGCCTTCTTTAGCTGCAGAGTGCAGACTAGTAGTCTAGTAGTGATGACCTTACACACACACAAACACACACACACACACAAAATATAAATATATAAGTAAATGTCAGGCAAGTATTAGTAAAATTCAAAATACTAGTCTTCGGTAACACTTTAATAAGAGTATTTCTTGAAATTTTCATTTAAATTTTTTTTTGTCTTGGGTAACACTTTTACCCCACTCAATCTACCCCTTCTTTACTTTTAAATTGACAATCTTTTGATCATCTGAGTTTAATCCAATAATACATAACCCCTTCTTTACTTTTAAATTGACAATCTTTTGATCATCTGAGTTTAATCCAATAATAATTTATGTAGACATTATTAATCAGATTTTTCTAAAATTACCCCAGCTTGTTTTAACTTGTTGAACAGTAGCACTTCGTATTTACCCTCAAACATTGTTTTATCTTCAAACAGTCACCTTAGATGCAGTTTCTAAAATTCAATATCATACATGAAACCAATAGTATCTATTTGGTGCAGTTTTAATAAGAACATGTGCAATTTAAATTATTATATAGACTATTGATGTCATTGAAATATTATATCATACGGAATAAGTACTTTTATAATTCTTTAAAAAGTCATTGCTTACGAACTCACTAACTCACAGTTATATTATCACCGTTATGTAGTAGTCTGTACTCCATATTCCTTTTATATACAGCTTGTGAAATTTAAAACTCCGACAGTTTATTTTCCAAAAGGTAGGCAAAGCCCTGTTACAAAGATGCATAATTTATTTCTCTGTCGCACAGAAGTGACATAAACTTGGTGTTTACCTAATACAAGCCACACTCATTTTTCTACAAAGTGCGATGAAAGATATATTCACCTGCTGAAAACAATACCACTCGATCATCACCAAGTCACCATTATTTTCAGCATCTCAGATACTTCAAACCTTTGACAGGACTCTCCTGAAAGCAGTTAAGGAACTATTCTATATTCCTACGTGCAGAGCTCGAACTAGACATATATGAGAAACTATAATCTAAAATAGAATAGAGACGACTTTCTTTGATTCTTCTACGTATATAGCTCGGACAACATCGGTGAGACGCTATTTTCAACCTTAATGCACATAACTACGGCGGCATCTGCCTGCAGGTTGGACAATACCACTTCCCTTTGAACCTTGTCTCTGGTGTGAGTCCAACACATTGGTAATGAAACCACTCACCTCCTTGGCACTGTCAAATAAATACACAGAAAGTCGGTAGTCTGAAATGTACTAAAAACGAGCATAAATCAAGTAAGTACCAAAAATTATGACATGCGATGTGTTTAAATGTTACTCGATAATTTTTAGGTCCCACAATTAAATACTTTTAATTTTCCATCATTCATATACACTACAGTACTTTTTATTAGCACTAAATGTAAATAGCATGTAAGAGTTACTTCATTGCTTCCTGAAGGTAAGTTTCTCCCCAAATATGGATTGGCAAACACAAGGAAGAGAAGAATGAAGAAAGACAAGATTACATGGTCAAATTTCAATATTGTGGGCCAGCAGGATAGAGTGCAATAGTTTTTGGTTCTAATTACATGGTCAAATGGTATGATGTGTTACTGTCAGAAAATTATGTTGAAAAAAACGCATATCGGAAAGCTATAACTCTACAAGTAACATCAAATTAAAGTTTCCTTTACTCATCCTCCCAAATATAAGTAATTTTAACAACAGCGTTTATAACATTAGGGGACATTCTGTACAAACAAACACATTCTTTTTTCATGCAACACGTCTAGTAATTTCATATTGTTCTACAAACAATACGAGCATAAATTTTGTGTTTTCCCAAAAACCAAATATTCTATACTGTTTCACATTGTAAAAATAGTAGCCAACAGAAACAAACAAATGAAGGAAAAAGTGAAAGGGCTTACATTCTCATTGTCACATGCAATCATATCTCCAAAAGACACCTGAAGGAATAAAATATTTATTGTAAGTTGGTGGCTAAGCTCATCAGTTTATTTAAGGAGGAAAAAAATAAAGGCGAGTAATAGCCAACCTGATGACAGACGCAGTAGGTCGGTTCATTAGGATCAATAGGTTGATCAATTTCAATAGGGGCATAATCCTTCTTAAGGCTTCCAGGAGGAGGCATGAGCTCAAAGTCCCTGTCACGCTCCCATTCCCAATCCCTATCTATGTAATTAAATTTCTTTGATTGAGAAGTTACATAGATCGGTTTACGTTTCTCATTTTTAGGGACTAGAGGTAATGGTGGAAGGATTGCTGGCTCATCTGGTGGTAATTTTCCCTCTGCAAATAATAAAAATGTAAAGAGCATAAGCATATATCAACTTTCAAATTTAAAGCTTATATATTCACAGGATGTACAATCTGTTCCCTTTGTGGAATTAGCAGTTAAATTGTGAAATTGGTGCTCCAATTAATACAGTAATATTATCACAGCAGTTGTACCTAATGATTCTGCTATTCTAGTGTTTGGATGATAATTAGTCAACTAAAAACAAGTGCACTGTCCGAGTGATCTAAGTTAGCATCCCTTATAATTATTATGTTTCATTCTTGTTAAGAACAAAATATAATTGCATGCAGCTGAGAATGCATTAGGCACAGTCCACTAATTACACTCTTGTATCGTAGAGAATTACTATTAATATATAAATCCTTCAAAACTTGGATAATTTAAGAATACAACATATATAACCAGATACTCAGGAAACCAAACTGCACCTTGCTTTAGATCATCAGCGAAGTTGTTCAGATCCTCATCAAGACGTTTTATATGGCTATCTATCTGAAATAAAGATAAATGGACCACCCAAATAAAAAAAAAAAAGCAAAAAGTTATATTAGGGTTCAACTCTCACACTTTTGTTTTCTAGATTCCAATTGTTAATGAGCAAAAAAATACACAATGAAACTGTTCCACATTGTGGAGAAATTTATGACAAACTCCATGAGGGCAGCTTTATTGTGCCAGTAAGTCCAGTTTGAACATTAAACATAATCTGATAAGATTCACACAACATTCAATAGATTACCCATGAAGAATCTAAGAATCATAATTTGCAGGGAATGATCACTATCACCGTTAGTAATCTACCGAATGTCATGTTAATCAATTTTCAATTCAAACAGGGTTGACAGGGATATAATTATGCCGACAATGATAAAGCCACAACTAAAAGGTCAGATTCAAAATGGAAGGACTAAAAACAAATTATGACACCAATTCAAATACATATTGCATTCAACTCCAGCCACTACAGTTAGCAAACCAGCTCAATTAAGCGCTAACTTTGTGCTAGACAAGCTCCACTAAAGTGTTTTTTTTTTTTACACAAAAAATACCTAATTACTTATTGAGATAAGAGGAAGAGGAAAAGCTAATACAAAACTTACAAGGTCATAAGCTTGCCGAGCCAATAATACCTTCTCGGTACAGAGGCTTAAAGCATTGTCTTGGCTGCCCTCTATTTCCTTTCTCAAACTTGCATCGTCTTCTTCAGGAATCCCCCTCTTTGAGCTTTGAGATGCCAATCCCAAGCAGTACTTAGTCTGCTGCCTCGTCTGGTTTATCATAGCTTTCATCCGCAATTTACATCAATTAGGTTATTTAGCTTACTTTAAAATTTTGAAGGGTGAAATATTGGAGCTTTATTGTAATTCTCTATACTTAAATTATGGTGTTGCAACATAAAATTTTTGAATAATGTATATTACGATTTTTTACTTCTGCTAATGCATAAATACACTATTTTTACTAACGAAAACATCAAGTACGACATCCTTACAACATTTTCATTATAAAAGCTAGCAAGCTACATATAATACATACATGAACCAAAGAATGGAAAAAGGTGGTACCTTGGGAACGATCGTCGAGTTCTCTAATGGTATTGAGAAGTCTCTGGAGTTCTGCAGGCAATGTGCTTGCGTCTTTTTTGTAAAATCCATCAAAATGGAACACCAATTAATTGAACTCGACAAAAAATATATATATACAAATCTTTTTTCCAGAAAAGAAAACAAAACTGAAGAAAGAAATTAATAAAGGTGGTGGAATTGAGGGAGAAAGTTACATTCCAAGTAATCGTCCACGAAAACTCCAGTTCTTGCAATCGCCATGCCTATGGAGTTGCGATCGATCGTTTGGTTCTTTCTCAGGTTAGGGCTTAATTTGTCTTAATCTTTCAGAAAATAAGAATTTTGGGTAAATCAAAAATGAAGAGAAACGACGACGTATTTGTGTTTGTACTATCAATAGTGTTGCTCGTTGGTTTTGAGATGGGTTTTTTAATACACGGTCGGAAACAAAATCAAAATAACTGTCGCATGAACTATATTTTTTAGTTTTATATTTTAAGTAATATAATTCCTAATAATTTTTTATAAATTCATAAAAATAAATAACAATGATGAGACACACTCTTTGTTACCTCTACTTGTTTGTGTATAACAAAGTTGATTTATTTTATCTACTATTGATACAATGTCGCGTAATAACAGAGTACAGGACGAAATTCTAGTGTTTCACCCCTTTTCAGTTTCCAATTTTTTTGGTACGCCATTTCGCAAAATATACATAAATAAATAGTCTAAATTTAAGAAAAAAACCATATTATAGAAAAGTACTAAATAGTGGAACTTTGTATTGTTTATCAAAATCATTGACGACGTGGATTAACTCATGGCGTCACCTCAACTATATGATTAGTTTAATATTAGTTTGCGTAGCTCATGTACATACGGGCACAAATTTTAATTAATATTTTATATTTCTTTTAACTTAAGTGTAAATTTAACGTATATCTATTTGACTTATTTTGGTGTTGTATAATATTTTTGTATTTCAATCTTTATTTGTTTATACATTTTTGTTATGTTTTCTACAATTATAATTTTACATTTCCTATTATTGCTATATTTAATTTGCTACTCCGATCTAATATTTTCAGTTCCTTATTATCTTATATTTTTAATAGATTGGATGATTTATACTCACTCTAATTTATAATAATTGTAGCTTGATTGTTTTATACGTAAGTTAAGGTGAATTTTTGTATATGTTAAATATTTTATTTTTAAGTTAAAATTTTTATTTATATTTATTTATATTTATTTATTATTAATTTTTTAGAATTAAATAAAATATTTAACAAGTAAAAATATTCACTTAAATTTACATAAAAAAATCAAATATAAATTATTATGAATCGGATGGAATAATTGAGTAACATACTTTATTTAAGAAAAAAAAAAAAAAAGGAAAAAAGAAAAAGTCCCGCCCTTCCAAGTCCTACACTGAAATCTCAGCACTTACCCTGCAAAATAACCAATTGTGCACTTCATTTGCCGCAACTTCGAAGGACACTTTCGTTGTTACATCTTCTGAAAGTAAGCAAGTTACTGAACAAAATCTACAGCACCAAAAGGAGAAACCATAATAGCCTATAAAAACACACCCCTTCTTGTAACCACACACACACACACGCACTCCTTTCTTCATTATTTCCAAACCAACTACACCACCACCATGGCAGTTGAATATAGCAAGCAACCTCCACTTCCACTCAACCAAGTCACATCAATATTTCATCAACAATTCGGCTCCAACCCTCGTATCCTCCTAAACTGTGCCGGAATTTCTCACACGTGTCACAAAATATACATCATACAAACCACCATTACAAAATACTAGCATGAAATCGGTATCTAAAAAGGAAAAAGAAAATACGGGCAACAGGCGGTCATAAGACGCGGGCGACCGGCTTAAAGTTACCCTAGCCGGTAAGAGGCTATAAATACCAACCCCCCAACTAGATAAGGGCGACCAAACTTCCCCCTTCCTCATCCGCCTCTCTCCTCTCTCTCTATTTAGATATCTCTCTCTCTCATTCCTCCCCTTTTTATTTCTTCTCTTCATCCTCTCCAACTCTTATATATATCTAGATCTCTCTTCGAAAACTTCTCATCTCTCTTCTATTAACATATAAAAGCAATCTCAATTCAAAAATTTCCCACAAATTCAACTTCAAGCACTCGTTGCTCACCGTTAATATCAAAGGGGGTCGAATCTAGGGTATCAATCGATTTATCGATCTTTATCATCGCGCATTTTTTCTTCGTTTAATCGAATTGTTTCAGCTGTGAAGGTGGGGATCTAGGTTTTTTTGGGGTTTCTTGAGTCTGATTTTAGGTGATCGATTTGATTTTAAGAGAAGGGTAGGGTTACAATATAGTCATGGCGGAACAAGGCTTGGAAGGTAGCCAACCGGTGGATGTTTCCAAGCACCCGTCCGGGATTGTTCCTACACTTCAGTAAGTCATTGGTTTAGTTTTTCTGTCTTAGGGAGTTGAAGGAAACAGAACTCTTGTTTTGGATTTGTAATACTGGGCTTCATGTTTTCTTTAATTTAGAATCGTTCTGTAATAAACAAGTTAATAATTCATATCAAATATGGGTGTTACTTCCAATCGTTTAGATGTTTCTTAATGTTACTTTTTATTGTTTTCCCAAACCCTCTTCTAGAAAATGTACCTGTCCGATATAACTCTGTTCTAGATGATCAAATGCAATTTTTGTGTCTGGAAATGTTAGATTCATCAGATTTTTGAACCATTGAACCTAATTTTCAAGTTTCTGATAAAGGGATATTGTAATTCATTGAACATAACGCATGCTATCTAATGCAAAGATATTTATGGGAGATATCCGTCTTTAAGTCCTTAGCTTCTGCACAATCTTGCAAAGATTTGAAGGTGCTTAATGGTGAATATTTAACATATTAATTAACTATCAAGTAATTTAGAAATGTTTTTTTTTTGGGGACCGAGCTCATCTTATGGGTACAATCCATCTGGGACCGAGCTCATTAACTATCAGTATGATTTTCAGACATTCATATGTTTGTAAAACGCATACAAGCACAATTATTGATCACAAAGAGAAACGCATAGTATTAAATATGAAGTCTCCTGTATAAGGCTGGAAGCTCGAAGATTTGTGAGTAATTTACTCCTCTGTCCCACCCATGTGCCATATTTGTTTGGGAGAACGAACTGTAAAAGTTTATACAATCACTGGGCTTTGTTTTTGGTTCTCATGATGAACTAACATTCTATGGGGCGTCATGTTCACGCAAGTTGAAGTATGATTATGGTATAAAACAATAGTTATGGTTAGCATTGAACTGTTTCTCTCAGTTGCCTTGTGAGCAAGTGGCACTTATTGGGGTCTCTTATACTTGACAAGTTTGTGGTCTCTCAATGTACTTGCCATCAAGGAAATAAACATGAAAAAACAACTATTCCCTGTTTCTACAAATGGCGTTATAAAGATTTTGATGGCTACATTTGTATTAAGTATATGAGGTGCTACTTGGTGAATAAGGTGTTGAAATGTGGCCCATGTTATTCATGACCCTTGTGCATGGTCTTATGATGCACATTTTATCGAAGTTTTTTCTGTTAAAATTTTTTGTTTTAATAATCATTGTTTATGTATTACTACCATTAGAAATATAGTCTCAACTGTCAACTTGGATTGCAAGTTGGATCTGAAAGCCATTGCTTTGCAAGCGAGGAATGCTGAATATAACCCCAAGGTATGAATCTTTTTTCAATAATGGCTTTCAGTTTTGCTGTTTACTGGTGGAAGATAGTGTAAAAGCAAATGATGTCGGCATAAATCATTTAAAAAATATTTTGTGTTTAATTGCTTCTTGATTTTTTTTCAATGTAGTTGTTTCTTATATTGTGCTTTGTTGACCATTTCTTTACAATTTTATGCAGCGTTTTGCAGCTGTTATTATGAGGATCAGGGATCCAAAGACAACAGCCTTGATATTTGCTTCAGGAAAGATGGTGAGTTTAGTGACTTTAGTCATGTGACTTGGGTCATGCTGTTCAACTTCTGCTTTAATTTTAATCAGCATGATCATTTGCTGTTACGATTTCAAGTTTTCAATGGAAGGACTAAGTTGATCTCCTTGAACAGTATATATGGTTAATATGTTTAATGGCAATACTGTGTGATTTGGGTATTGGGTGATCAACTTTTTGTTGAAGTTCTACGGCATGGCTTTTTTGACCGACATTTATTTGCACTTTTGCAATTGTGTAGTTCAATTTTGGCTTTATGTTGGGAGCTATATAATTGATCAACATGTTTATTGTTAAAGTTAAACCATTTTAATTTTGTCTTTCTCTCATGATACCATTGGCTGTGCAGGTTTGTACGGGAGCGAAGAGTGAACAACAATCAAAATTGGCTGCAAGAAAGGTGGTTGTTTTTGAAGTGCATTAAGCTCGGAAAAATTCTATTTTAAATATCCAATGAAACTCTTGTTCTTGAAAAACTTCCTAATAAGCTATTTAAACCTTGAAATCCTGATTATGATTGTACTTGTTATTGATAAGATTTATGCATCTAAAATAAATTAAGTAGCAGCAAAATTTCTTGGTCTATGTTGTATGTAACATTCATATTTGATGTGCAGTATGCACGGATTATTCAGAAGCTTGGATTCCCTGCCAGATTCAAGGTATCATCTCTTTCTGGTTAATGCACGCATAAAAACGCACATATGATATGTGCGTGGGTACATATACACACTACCTTTCACATGGTCAGCATTATGCATACACAGTCAAACAATGCACACAGTTATGGAGAATTTTTCCTGTCATTGCATAATGGAAAATTTTTCAAAGTGCAAATTGGTCATCCTTAATATTGTAATGCTTGACAGGATTTTAAGATTCAGAATATTGTCGGGTCCTGTGATGTGAAGTTTCCCATTAGGCTGGAAGGTCTAGCATACTCACATGGTGCCTTTTCCAGTGTAAGTTGCAGCACTCTATCCTGATTATTGATCTGGTCCATAAAGTTATTGTCATTTATTGCAGTGCTGAGTATTATGTATCTGCGTTATATTTGTGCAGTATGAACCAGAACTATTTCCTGGCCTAATATATCGTATGAAGCAACCAAAGATTGTTCTTCTCATCTTTGTATCAGGAAAAATTGTACTTACAGGAGCTAAGGTGGTGTGCAAGCTCTAATTTTGTCATAACTTAACATATGGTTCTGATTTCTCTTCTAAACTTGCTGACAGCTATTGTTTTTACAACTATGTAGGTGAGAGACGAAACATATACAGCATTTGAGAACATATATCCTGTTCTTACGGAGTTCAGAAAAAACCAGCAGTGGTATGTAGCTTGCTCTTTCTTATATATTTATCCACAAGAATATCTAGTTGCAAGATTTTGTGTACATTATTTCGTTTGCTCCATGTCAAATTTTTGTTCTGCTTTTGTCTCTGCTGACAGATTGAAGCTTGAAGCAAGCATCAATTTGATTGTGAAAAGTTCTAGCATAACGTGTTAGTGTGCAGTCGATGGCACAATACATGGAAGTATGAGAAACAAGTTGGACATAATTCCAGTTGTTTTTCTACAAGTTTTCGGATTTTTAAACTCTATTTCCATAATTCCATGTAGGATGTTCCCAGCGGTGGATGTTGTGGACAAGTCTGTGTGGTCAATTGACTACACTGATTTGTAGAGATTTTTGTTTAATTTTTAATAATAATCTGTATAATGAAGTTCTGTTAATTTTTACTAAATAGTTTTGTAGGTGTTTATAAAAGGAAGATTATGTGTCATCTCCATTAACGTTCCTCAAATTTAAGGTAATATAAATGCAACAATCATACATTACTCAGAAGCACCATAACTACTGGAGGGCATCAATGTCAAAATGAAAGAAAATAAGAAATTGTGAACTTGATTAATTGCGGGTCGATAAGAGCTCTATATGAACTATATCCATGGGGGGGACGCTACTAACGTAAGCACCTCCGCGTATTCTGCAAGAAGTGAGACATGAAAAATCTAGTGCGGAGTGATATGCTAGGATGGCTCTTCTTATGTATTTATTTAATAAAAAATAAAAATTAAAATGAAAACAAGGTTCATAGCTGAAATTTTCAATGCCTGGGTAGCTAGTTGATCCTATGATCTGATTCAGCGCCATCCATATTGGTTTCAAAGGATAATATGAACATCTTGATATTTGATTAGAATTCTAATTTATTAATCGCGCAAAATCAAGGTCGCGGATGAGATGAGATCGGAGGAGTATAAATTTTCTCTTCATTCTAGAAGGCAATAAAATATTTGATCAACCATTCATATTTTAGTGAGATTCTGTTTTCACTGAGGATCGGGCATTCACATTTTATACTATCATCGACCGTTGTCTAAGATTTTTTAGCCCAAGTACTTTCAGTTTGATTTTCACATTACCTTCTTTCGTATGGGGAAAAAGAGAGCTTATTTTCACCCCCTATTCTTAAGAGATATTCCCAGATCTGGCCCTTGGTGTACGAATGGCTGATATAGAAGGATAGAAGTAAATTTTGTACAAATTTTTTCTTTTCTATTACTAAAATAAAGGGTACTTAATTGTATTTTTACTGTCACTGAAAATAAGGGCTGGGTTGCGGTGGGGGTGGGGGTGGGTGATGTTTGTTGTAAGGTACGAGTTAGATCAGCAAATTGCTTTGTTCAGGGATAAGCTGAACATGTAGGTAGACATTTTGGAGTCTTGAGTGTAATCTGCAAAAATACTCCTTTAGGTGCTATAAGAGTAATTTAGTGAACTGCATGTGAAAAAATTCTAATTACAGGGTATATGTAGGTGACAGATATCGTAAAAAAAGAACTGAATAGTTAGATATCATATATTGAAGAACGGGGAGTACTATTTACTCCATAGTAATTTATAATTATATAGCTGTTCAGCATTTTAATTTAAAGACCAATAAAACTGATGGGCATTTGATGCATTGCTCTGTAATGCAATGCAGATAGACTAAAAAGTAATTGATTCGGGATGATCACACTCTCCAATATTCTGATGTCATTGCCATTTCCAGAATATCCTCATTTATAGAAAATTAAGAATCTAGCACCATATTCTACAACCATTTGTAGACTTATAATGCAGGTTGTGTGTGTTTTTCTTGTATACACACACACACACACTGATATGTGGGGTGTGTCCTCTTCACTCTTCTCTGTCTGTACAAGGCAATGCTCATTATTCTTTCCCCATCTTGTTAGGAAAAAAGCAGCATTAGTGCAAGACTGTCAAGCATTGATGCAGAGAGAGTCCACTACACCAGTGGGCCTATCAATTACTCCTCTCTATTCATACACTAACTACCACTTTCATCCAATAAAACAATCATACATACATTTGGTTGTGATATTTTCAGCTTGAGCAAGTGTACCACTCTTAAAGCCTACAGTACAAGTATGTATCTATTGCAGTTAATTCAACTCATAAAAATGTAGAAAATTTGTTTATAGATTTTTGATTAGCATAATCACAATGTCTATTAAATGTCCATCAAGATTGTTAGCTTCAAATTTATCATCTTAAAATTTTATGAGCGCGTGAGTTTCCAAATAATAGTAATGTGTGTGTGTGTCAATATTTAGAGTTTTAGATAATATTCACCCATATAATCAAAAAATATAAAGTGAAAAAATTCACACACTCCATTCATTTCAAAGGTAGAGATACATATTTATTTTTTTGTTGTTCCAAAATTAAAGACTCATCTATATTTTTAGACTATAAAAATTTATGAAATTTCTTAAAATGTCATTTTACTGTTCTATCACTCCAACTAACTCCACTACTTAGTAATCTCTTACATAACTGGTACTACTATTACTTCAAACTCATTTCACTATCTTTATTATTTTGTGGTTTATTACTATTATTATTACTTTAAATAATATGAATATATTTGGATCATAAAAATTGTTAATTTTGAAACAAGTGAAGTATATATTTGTTGAATTCGAGTTCGGAGAGGAGTTAAATCGACTTTTTTGAAGTAAAAAAATAATCTTTTGTTTTGAATAAATATAATATAGGCTGCTGTGATGGAGGGGCTCATTTATTTTGACTACAAGGCGGGGTGATTGGTGAAGCCGACCTTTTAACTTGATCATATGACCCAAAACTTATACGGAGTATCTTTTTATTTCCTATTTTACTTTAACTTTTTGCACATTCAATTGTCCCAGAAGTTTTTTCCTTTTAAACTTTATAAGAGCTATCAAGTCTCCAATCTATAACTTTACAGAAATAAAGTCTAAATAAAATTAATTTCTTACCAACTTTTTTACCCTTGAAGATAACACTGAGAGGTTCTATATAAATCAGTTTTTTTTCCCTTAAAAGAATTAATAATAAATACTTCATTTTCTTGAAACCAATACCGTAGTGTCGCGAGTTCTTGAACTACATTATTGTTAAATCTACATACGCAAGAATTATAATTATAAGAGAAAATAATACAAGTTAATTTTACTTAAAATATGACACTGTATCAAATTTAAAATATCCAGTTTATTGTCTCCAAAAGAATATATATACATACTTTTATGATCAGTTTATCGAACTTATTTGTTGTACCCAGAAAAATATATATACTCTTGTGACCATAACCAGTTATCGAATTTAATATATAACCGTTTTAATATTAATTAATAAAATATAATTAATATTTATTAAATTATTATTATAAAATGGGGACGTGGAAAAGAGGTCCAATCTAGACTATGACTACTGGGGAGGGAAGAAACAGAGGCATGGGGTTGTGGGGTTTCTCTTTGATTGATAAAATTTGATTATTTCTTGTTTTCTAGCTTTCATCTGCCGACACAAAAAGCGAAGGCTGCCTCTGTACAATTTCTTATTACACTAGTTACTACAACAAATATACATATTACTCCTCTCTCCCCCCACTTCTTCTCCATCTCTCTCTCTCTCTGTGTTCAGTTTTGTGGGTATGGATTTCTGCCGGAATGTCGCAGTTTCCGGTGGCTTGCCGTCAGAGCTAGAGTCGGAGCAGCTCTTCTCTTCCCCTTGCACTAAGCTTGGAAGCCTGGACGACCTATTTTCCGGCAACAGTATGGTATGTGTTTCTTTCTTTATTTGTTGCGAGAGTTAAGTCAACAATGTTCTTGTTTGTAGTTTTTAATTTTGGGATTTGTTTCTATGCTTCGTTTCTTTCTTTAATTGTTTACTACTTATTAAAGGAAACAGGCCTTATCTTTTTCTGCTCTTAACTGCACAAATTTTCTGGTATGCACATTTATGTCTTTCGATTTAAATACCACATTCTTTCAAGATTTTAGTTTCATTATTTTCTGTGTGCACATCAGAGTTCATAAAAATACAAACTTTATTATAAAGGGTCTCTCTTTTCACTACCCATAACATTTTATTTAATTTTTAGTGTTTTTTTTTCTTTTTACTTTTCTTGGAAATTCAACAAATGCAGGAGGGGGATATGAACTTGGAATGGCTCTCAATTTTTGTTGAAGACTGTTTAACCAGCTCTGGAAATTGCTTACCCCCACAAAATTTTGAGAATAGTGACAATGGAGGTCCAGTTATCCCTAAAGCAGCAGCAATCCCAAAGCCGTCGCAATTGGTGAAGCCACGAAGAAGCAATTTTTCTTCTTGTTCATCATCATCATCATCTATGTTGCACAGGTTTGTGATACCAGGTAAGGCAAGAAGCAAAAGAAACAGAGGCCCAATGGGCAACAGAGGCAGAAGAATCACAAGCTGGTCTCAAAATCTCCATGCCCAAACAATTAGCCAAGACCCACCTCTACTCCAACAAGCATACTGGTTAGCTGACAGTGAACTCATCTTACCCAAAGAGGAGGAAATCAACAAGAAAAGTAGAGGTATGATGAAAGTAGAAGATGAAAATATTAAGGAAGAAGTGGAAGGGGTGAATAATGTGATGATGGTGAAAGAAGAGGAAAAGATGGGCAGCTTGGAAGGAAGCAATGGGCAGGCTGGGCAGCAACAACAGCCAAGGAGATGTACACATTGTTTAGCACAGAGGACCCCACAATGGAGGGCAGGACCATTAGGTCCAAAGACACTGTGTAATGCATGTGGGGTGAGGTACAAGTCGGGCAGGTTGCTGCCCGAGTATAGGCCTGCAAAAAGTCCAACTTTTGTGAGCTATAAGCACTCCAATTCTCACAAGAAAGTATTGGAGATGAGAACCATGTCCCTCCTCTCCTCAAGTCATCCCTCCTCCTATTAACCTACTATTCTTCTCTATTACTTTTAACCAATTTCCATCATTATTGAATCATCATCATGCATGTAAAAATCCAAGTTGTAGTACCATTTCAGCAGCAGGTGTAGAATATAGAGTTTATTATCAAGCTATAATAGTTCCATTTAGCATGTTTTATTGAAAACCTAGTAGAAATGTAGAACCCCCTTTCTTTGTTGAGGAGTAGTTATATGATATATTTATTTCTATATACCCAAGTAAGGTCCCATGGGAATGCACAAGTTTCTTTTTTATTACATATCTTGATTTACTTTTGCTTCCAACTTTCCCCAGTTCCTTGTTTCGTCACCAACATTGTTTTGGGGGATTCTTAAAACTAAAAACCAGGCCAAAAATCCTAGTAAAAATGACAAGTTAAAAAATGGGACTTGATTGGAACTTTCTTGCTTCTAAAATATTTTTGCTTGATTTAAACTTTAAAGTGGGCACTTGTCCATATGAGAAAGGACGACATGTATCCAGAGAGCAGGGGATGCACGTGACTTGTGGTAATATTCTCCTATATATCTAAACACAGAAATGATTAATGATATTTATACGCAATTCTCAGTCTCATAAAAATGGTAAAACAGTTCTTGGATTCTTGTCCTTTTCTCCTATTTTAAATGAGAGCATGACACCCTTGTACTACCTTCCACTTCCCCTTTTCATTTTCCTTCCATTTGACATTTCTGTGTACCCAAAAATATCCTTCTCTTATGTTGCCCAAGGAGAAAAGGGATTACTAAAGTTTCAGGGGAGTAGAAATGGAGTTTATAAATTTGATTGAACTCGATAAGTTTGAGTTCTGACTCAAGGTTTTACCTTTGATATCTATGTTTGAAATATAACAAATGACGGCAACCTTAAATTTGAGCTTGAGAATAGTACTGGTCATAGGTTGATAATTACAAGTTGTCTAATTATGCTTTTAACGTATATATATTTTTACAATTTGTAAAAAGGTTATTCATTTTGAGATGATGAATAGTAAGTTCCCCGTTCCCCACCACTCCCACATAAGGGTGGCAAAATGAGTTAACGGGTTGTATTCGTGTCGGGTCGATCCATTTAACGACACGATTAAATATAATACGAACACGACACGATTAATAAATGGGTCAAAATGTGAAACTTGAATACGACACGATTTTTAAACGGGTAACACGACACGAATAACACGGTTAATCCAGATAACCCGCATGACCCATATAATCTGAATAACCCATATAATCCAAATAACCCGTATAACCTGAATAACCCGTTTACACATTACTACACTAATAACCTGTTTAAACATTACTATTTAAATAACCAACTTAACATTACTGCAAATTTAAACTTTTACAAATATGTAATTCAAATTCCACATCCAAGAGATCAAAATAAGAGTACTAAATCTTAAAAATTTAAAGTGAAATATTGACATTCATATTTACAAATCTATAATATTGACAATAAACTCTTTCACCTCTTTTGCCATTTGTGAATCTACAAAAATAAAATGTTATTAGTTCTTATATTTTACAATCTACTCAACAAATATATAACAAAATAAATTAAAGAAAAGTTAATACCTTCATTTTCATACAACCAATCTTTAGTACAAATTAAACCTTCCACCACATTACTTTTTTGTTTGTTATAAATATTATTTTGTAAGTTAATTTATATAAAATAATATCAATAAAAATAATTTAATAATTTATATTATTTATAAGTTATATATATAATTATTAGTTATTATTATATTAGTATGTTATTATTCATTAAAAATTATATAAGTTAGTCTTATTTACAGTGTAAACTCATCTTCTATGTCTGATATATATATTAACTTAATGTATATATAGAAAAAATTATCACTTCATATATATTAACCAATAACTAATGTTATAAGGTGAGTTTAGAATTTTTAGAATGGTAAATAAAAATGTTAAATATATATGATTTACTAAGTCAATATATACTTGGTGAATATGATTCACAAATTTATATATACTAATCAATAACTAATTGATGATATTTAGTCTAATTCAAATTTATAATATATATTTAATTAGTTAATTTAAAAGAAACAATAAAAATATAACATGATTATTTTAATAAAATGTTTAAATATTTTTATTTTGATAATCGGGTTAAATGAGTCATTAATGGGTTTTGACGGGTTGACCTGTTAACCAGTTAATTTAGTCGTGTCTTAAACGGGTTGACCTGTTTATGATCTAAACCCATATAAACAAACCCAAACCCTCCTAAGTCGTGTTGTGTTTATGTCGGATTATCGTATCGTGTCGAAAATTACCACCCTACTCCCACCCGTAGTAGATCAATGAATTTTTACGTACATGTAAAATATTCCTTGGTGTCAAAAGCATATCAGTCATAATCCTTTTAAGATTGCTGCTCCCTTTCAATATTTGAAATGAGATCTTAATTGCTTATGTACATCTTGGTGCATGCACAACAAAATCCCACGCACATTGTTACAGCAAATTCAAATCTCTGATATATTTTTCTGGGGGAGAAGGCTATTTGAACTCTCAATAAATAAAAAAGTTTGACTAAATTTTTTCCAAAGTGAAATTAATAATCACATTCAGATAAATTATTCGATGGACCACCCATGTGAGGAGCCAAAGTGAAAAATATGTTTGTCAAATATTATTCGAGTACGACACATTTTAAAATGACACACGTATTCTGCTCATAATATCGTTATAGTTTGTCAAAATTTAGTCATATAAATTTCTCGAAATCCAATTTCCTCAAAAATCCAACCCCCTTTTGAAATTTGAATTTGTCAATCCGTGGGTGTGAGAGAGAGTGGACAAGGGCTTTTCGATATTTGAAAATGGGAGCAGGTGCAGGTGGGTGAGAGCCAATAAGTATGTCACCTGTATGTCCTTATATCATATGCCCATTCCCGCTCTTGCTTATGGACTTATGGTACCTATGGACCCCATCCACCCCCCACCCCTACCAACAATCTTTCTTTCTAAACTATTATTTGGATTCAGATGAATTACTGTGATTCATATCTCATGGTATGGTTCATATTTTATTTTATATTTTTTTAAAGGTCGTCGTATGTTCCCTTAAATTTATAGACTATTTTATTAAAAATAGACGAGAAATGAAGTATAAATAAAATAGCACAACTTACTTCCCTGTCACTTCAAAACTACATCATATTAATTTCATTTTTTTTGTTATATAAAATATTATAGTTTTAAAAACCACGCATATCTAGTGTAGGATATCGTTCGAGTAAATATATTGATGTTGGAGTGAGAAAAAATTACTACCTACTTATGTAGCAATGCCTTAACATTAGGTTTATTGACGACAGCACATTAGTGGAGTACCATTCATTGTAAAAGCAACACCTTTTTATTACAATATTAATCTCGATTATATTATTAAACTTGAAATTCTCCATAATTAGAATTTCGTCATATAAAAATCATTTTCATGTTGATATTAGTTTTCCCTTAGCATATTGCCCGTGTAGTTTCAAAATATTAGTTTGCCCTTATAAATTTTCATATTTAATAATCGTTAAAAACTTTCAAATTGATAAGAGTAATTGTCAAATTATGTACTTGTACACAATTCCAAACGCTGGTATCCAAATAATTTGCTTTTAAAAAAATATCCAATAATTTGACAACACAATACCATATGCTGATAATTAAGTTATTGAAGATAATTGAGTGGAATTTGAATTTGCTTGGGCATGATTTTAGGGAACGTGGTAAATAAGACCCCACTTGAAAGCAACAAGCCCAATTATGATATCTTGGGATCTTTTACTTTAATAATCACAAACAAAATAAGCAATCTTATGTTTTTAACTAACCTATTCCATTCATCTTTATTTACGTGTCGTTTAACTTTTTTGTATGTATCTTTGAATGCATTTTTATATATATTAAATATTTTTTTTTCAAAAAAATTAAAAGTGAAAATATTTTAAATAAGAATTTTTATGAATAAAATATTTATATTAAATAAAATATTTAACACATATAAAAATGTATTTAAAACTACATGCCAAAAAATCAAATGACCTTCATATTTCCCACTCGTACTAATTCAAATTTGAGCTACATAATTAATTGATGACTTTGGAGCTACTTACGTTTGAATTCCTTGCAAAAAAAAAAAAAAACATTATTACATGACATCACAAATAATTGATCAAAATTTGAGCAAATGAAAGTGATATAACTGAGTGAATAATTGCTAATTAAAAAAATTAGGACTCAAAATCACAAATTAATGAAGAAAAATATATTTACTCATCACCCCACCCCAATATCCTTCTTTATAGTATATTTTTGCCTTTCACAATATTACTTTCTTTCTTCTTTTCTCTCCATCCTTTTTCCTCTTTATCTATCTTTTTCAGTTTTCTCTTTGCTATTTAGTCCTCTTCTTCCATCTTCATCAACAAAAAACAAGTGATGGCGGATCGGGTAAGACCCGAAATCGAAAAGTATCTTCTTATGGGCAATATACTCTGGATTCTCAGCATATACGAAATATATGGGCGATGTAACTAAAAAATCAATAACAAAATTAATCATAATCATAAAATATGGGCCACTAGCTAGGGAAGAACATAAAATAGGGAGTTTCTGTTCTCTTCTGAGATTGAGCCCAGGAGAGAACAGAAACTCCTACATGAGGCCCAGCCCATATAACCCACAATTGCAAGGCGAGATTTCCAAAAGGGAAATACATAGCAAAGTAATAAAATGAAATAGTAGACTAATCTCAAAACGGGCATTGGAAGGATTTTTGGAATAATATTTGTTAGAAATACTTAAGTATAACAAATCATATATTCTCAAACGAAACCCAATTGAAGTTAAGAACATTCATATGAGCTATCTACAAAACAAGGACATCTACAAGACTATAACATCAAAAATGTGACAACAGCAAAAAATACTAGAGCAACAAATGATGGCCCTGTAGAGGAAGAAGAGCGCGACGACGTCAATATCTGAATTGAGAAATTGCAGTTCCCTTGTGATATATTCTGTGTAGTCACCATTGCCAAACCTTGAAAATTACAGCTCAAATCATCTTGATTCTGTACCTGGAAATACGCATTAAACGCGTACGACACGTTTCCATTAGCATCAAGCCCATTACAAGACGATCCATATCCAAGAGCAGTACAATCAGCAAATGTACATGCATAGTTGACATTATCTGCAAGTTTGCTGAGATCCTTGGCACTTGGATTAAACTGGCACCACTTTTGGGCTTGGTACTGCACATTTTGTGCAGCTACAAGTAGCTTGTTTTGGCCTTGGCCTGACAAATCCATGCCAAATTTAGGCTGCCCATCATAACTAAAGATACCCCAGTGGCGTTCAAAGTCACCTGGAGCTACACTCTTGGCATCTTCATCAATGAGTCCAAACAAATAAACCTCGATAAATCCAGGCCGAAGAGGGGTGCCTCTGTTTGCTGCAAGTCTGGGTAACAGCCCCTTGTAGAACCTATACGCGAAATTTATGTTAGCATTTTTGTCTCCATCAGTAGGCCAACCCACTTCCCCTACCAAAATGGGTACGTTGCCATAGCCAACGGAGTTTAAGGCTGAAACAAGGGTGTCAAAGTTGGCATCAAAGACGTTTTGGTAGGTAATGCCATTGTCAGGAATGGGGTTGCTTACACCATCAAAGAAGGCATAGTCAATGGGGAAGTTGTCATTGCCATAAAGACTTAGGAAAGGGTATATGTTGACAGTGAAGGGGGCTTTGTTCTGGTCTAGGAATTGGACAATCTGGAGCATTTGTTGGAGGATATCTTGCCTAAATTTTCCGGCTGAAGGGACAGAGTTATCGGGCGGTGAGCCATATACATCAGCATTTGAAGGAACAGTTGCTTTGATGGAGTCTCCAAACCCAGCTTCATTGAGTGCATTTTGGATGTTTTGAAGTGCTGGGAATGTTGTGTTTAGAAATGAATTGTTGTAGGATGTCAAGAATGGCTCATTACCAACTGCTACATATCTGCACAAACAAAGACAATTGGAAGATTTAGTGATAGAAGATTGGTTTCATAGACTGCAAACTTAAGTAGGAAAATGAAATATCAAACTCTTGAGTCCTGCATTTATGTGAACTTTTAGTTGCAATTCTAATCTGTATCATCTATCAACTTTCTGTTTCTGAAACCAGTAAATTTGGTGTCAAGTTATTAAGGAAAAACCATTATCTCTTCTATTGAGACTTAAAGAGCAGAAATTCTTCCTCTCTTCATCCTTCGTATATTTCAAACATCAATGCTTTAAGATCAAAGTAAGTTTAATAATATTGACAAAAATGCCCCATCAAACGTCAAAAGGAAATATTATTAATATATTTTAGAACATAGCCAATAAAAATGCATAATCAATATAAATTGCAGCAAAATGGAACGAAATAAAATATGAGGCTAGAATGATTACACATGCTACTTAATATCTATAATGTAAACGAGAAAGCCAATTTGAATCAAATTGATCTGAGCATCATCTCTCATAGAAAAAGTCATCACCCGTATATGATTTCAAACCTTCCTACCCCCTTATTTGTAAGTTGTAATTCTTAAAAGTTCCAAAAAAAATAAATAAAAAGGAATTAAATAGTTTCACAGCTTCAGGGAAAAATAAAATAAAATAAAATAACTATGTTCAATAGTCAATAAGTCCAATGCAATAACGTTCGTGGCCTGTGGGCATCTGCTCTACTACAATCGACCAACACCCAATAAAAAAGTTGTAGGCTCGTATTAAGAATATTAAAATTCCTCGGATAAAGAGCTAAATCAGAAATTGGCCAAGAGTTCTAGAAATATTTATATTTTGGTCCAAGTTTAAATGCCGGAAGCCTGAAGTTTAAGATTAAATTAAGTCAACAGATCTGCATTTACGGCTTTTGCTTGAAATATTTTTAGAGCATTTCTCATATTTTAATGGGGCATTGCGTAGGCAGGTCACTTCTTGAAATTGCAATATATTAACTTACCAAGAACTAGTATCTATTCATTCAAAAGCTCGTATATAAACATAAATGTCTAAACAAAACAAATATATTCTCTAATTCACAAAACTATAAATCTTCAAACAGTAATCACAAAAATAAATATCCTATAATTAAAAATTGAAGAAACAGTCAAGATATATGCAAAAGAAGAAAAATATCCCAAAAATATAGATAGGAATTTTACTTGATAATGACACCTCCATTGAAATTGTAACGGGTAACATTGTGTTGCACCCATTGTTTAGCTCGTTTATAACTGTTCATTGATGCGAGCTGATCATTGGGAATTGCGACCATAACTTCAATACCAGAGCCAGCAAGAGCACTCATGGTGTTCTCATCTGCATCAAACAGCTTTACTTTCTGAATTCCATTGTCTTTCAACATCTGAACCACCACTTTTGGTGGCAGCTGGTGGGTTGCCATGGTACCCCAGTTCACACCTACGCCTTCAACATGTAATACTGTTACAATACCACCTAAAATCAATAGATATGTGACAGGCCACACACCCCTTTTCATTTTTCAGGCCAAATATATATATGGATTATGATTAGAGTACTTTTGGTGATATAAAGATGGGATCTTTATATGATATAAGTGGGGAGTTTTCTCAAGAATATAGTATAATTGGGTTTTATTTGAAAAAGGATGGCGATGTATAAAAAGGAGGTAAAAGGAGTAGTGAAGCTGGTTTTTGGAATTTTTTTTGTGGAAAAACAAATCCAGTTGAGAAAGGAGTGGGGAAAGGCAACTATTTTTATGGGTGAGGGGGAAAGTGGGTATTGGGGTTAGCGAAAATACAGCAAATAATTAATTTTTTTAATTGGAGAAAAATAATAAATCCCGCGAAAACTGAGATAGTGAAGGAAATGGGGCTGACCGACTACATAGAGATATTTATTTTACCCCGAAACAGTAGTAGAATAAAAAAGATGTCGACCGAACCGCCCAAAGCCACTTTTTGTGAAGGTCACAATACCAGCTGAAAGCGATGAAAATCGACCAAATCTGAACTGGTTGATCGGCAAAATTTCAATCTTTCAGAGCGAAAAATATGGGTTTTTTGTGTTTTTCCTTCTCTAGCTCTCTCTTTACAACGGAGTGTAATGAATGTAAATGGTAATACAAAAAAGAATATGGAATTGGTTGTGTATCACTAAAAACAGAGACGGATGATAAAAGAGAAACCGGTTATTTATCTACAATATATAGACAATAAAGGGAGAGTTAGGAAACTGTCTAGAGACCATGTTTCTATAAATGGTATAAGGAACAAAGTTGGAAACTTCCTTTGTCAAGAATGGTGAGGATGAAGGAAGAAGGCTTAGGTGATGGTTAAGAAGTAGAAAAATCACCATCATCAGTAGAGATAGTCCTCTGCCTTTATAGGTAGATTTGGGAGAGAGACAGAAGTACCGGGACAAAATTGGGGTGGTGAAACAGAAGAAGCTCTAACGGCTATAAATTCATTGGGGAAAGGAGAGGAAAAGATGGCGATGATCATCTAATTATTATTTTTTATGTTAATTAATTATTAATTAATAAAGATAATCTGGTTTGTAAATTATAATAGTACTCCTAAAGAAAATTATAATGAGGTCAGGGGTGGTCGAGGGTAGGCAATTGCCATATCTCAGATCGTTGATTGCAGCACCCCGACGGCTAAGATTCTTAAAATCAACGTCATAGGCAAGGGTTCAAATCTCCTCACCTTTATTTTCTTTTGTTTTTATTTCAGGAAGAAACTCATGTCTCCTCGGCTTTTGTTTTTATTTCTTTATAACTCATACCTCCTCTTCATCACCCGTTAGCTTTATTTTTTGAAATTTCATCATTCATCTTAAAACAAACTCAACACTACATATTAACAATTTGTCATCTCTCTGACTCTCTCTGGATAGTCAAAAGAATTTTAAATTCTCATTTATAATCTACATTTATTAAAAATTTGGAAAAGCATTTTTTTTCTTCATATACTATGTAATTGTTAAGTATATTACAATATTTTCTTGGAATATAATAAATTAAATTACTTTATATGTACTTTTATTATCATAAAATTTCATCAATGCTTTAGAATTAGAGGTAAATAGATTTCTAACTGCAAAAGAATATAAATATTGGATTATTCCTTCTATACTCTTGCATTTTTAAAAAATAAATAAATTATTGCCCTACGTAATATCTTTATCTAGATCCGCCCCTGAATGAGGTGATATGGAGTAGAATGGGGTTGCCAGTTGAAAAGGCTTCCTACCCCATGTTGTCACCTTTCCATTCCATTTTGAATAAATCTCTCCTAAAAAAAATTAATTTATCCTATTCACGAAGGAAGAAAAAGAGTATAAAATTGCTTATATGTCAAAATTTTATTGATTTGTGAGTTTCTCTTATACATAGATATGTTTTTAACTTTTTTCGACTAAAAATAAAAAACTTCTCTATTTTACATAAAATCATAAATAAGTAAAGTATAATAGGTACCAATTAATCGATGCGGATTAAAATTTGGGATTAATTGTAAATCATAGAACTTACAACATTACAATTACGATACTAGACATCAATTGTAATGAAGTCTTTTCGACTTAAACTGTGGCCACAAAAATCATTGTCCATAGTTAAAATACAAAGGTCCTACTCATTTTGATTTTGTAAGTGATCGACAAATCCCACACCACCCCCCACAAAGTAAGACCGTACCTGGAGGAATGTTCACACACAAGGGCTGAGCTAATAAGGGATTAGGGTGTCGACCACTCCTCTTGATTTATCTAAATCTTCTATATGTATCGTATATAATGTTTTCATATTTCACTCTTTCCGATTGTATTTTGTTTCTGTCGCTCTCTCAATATACCATTTTAGTTCCTCCCTGTTCACAGGGATGATATATTACTAATAATACAAAAATCGAGGTTTTGATAGATACACGTGAGGTCGACGATAATATATGCATACATGTTGTGCACGACACATATACATATATTGTTTCGCATGGCATGAGAATGAGAGTGCTGGACACTTGTTGATCAGAATTACTAGGATATGGTATTATCGAAGTCGACCCATACGACTAGTTTAATGTTTATCAGAGTTTTCTTTTTCAAGATATTAATTCCTGTGTAGACTATAGAGAATAAATGCAAATAAAGTACCGACTTTAACTTATTTTGATTCGAGTTTTGATTAGGACTTAATTATTGAATTGATGTTGAACACAATTCAATAAAGGAACCATATATAGATTGTGTGCCATATTTGCATTAATGAAAAAAATTATGAAAATACGTGACTGATGCTATATTTCCCGGTTGTTCGTTAACATTTAATAAATATATTGGATTCCAAAACTCGTTTAAAATATTTGACTCCAATCATCTGATTTGTTTAAATATTTTAAGAAAATCTATTCGACGGTCCCTAAATTATATTAATTTTATACATTTGGTCTTCAAACTTTTTTCGCAATTTGTTTGGTACACAAAATTTTTAAAACATATGCAATCAGAAAATTTTATCAATTATTCGTTAAATCTGATAAAAAATACACTAATGCAAATCATACATGTAATTTTTACAGAATAAAATGGTCGGTTTATATCTTATGTAAACTTTCTTTTTGATTGTTCTAGAATTATATCAACTTTGCAAATTTGGTTAAGAATTTTCAAATAGAATTTTTTAATAAATTAAAAATTAAATATATGATTTGCATTAGTGTATTTTCTATCAAATTTAACGAGATATTGACAAAATTTACTGATTGCGTATGTTATAAAAAATTTATGTACCAAACAAATTGAAAAAAAAGTTTGAAAACTAAATGTACAAAACTGATATAATTAGGAGAATGTTGAATAAGTTTTTCCAATATTTTACAAACTTTAAATCAAAATACCCAAATTATATCCATTTACGGCCGCAAAAGTATGTAATGAAACAAATAAAATTGCAAAGCTGAGGACCTTATTCCAATCTGAATCTTGAATGATCAAATTTAGCTGAAGAAATAAGCAATAGTAGAGTTAAAATGTAACAAACGATATTATATCAAAATTGTTCACTCATCCTTTACCGTAAACAGGAAAATTATATCAAAATTACGAGAGCCACCCCGCCCCCCCCGCCCCTCCTCTCCCTCCCGCCCACCCGAAGAGGGGAGAGAGAGAGAGAGAGAGAGAGAGAGAGAGAGAGAGAGAGAAGGCGAAGGAGATGGGCAGATGGGATACAATTTTCACGTTGTCGGTCGGTCGGTGGGGTCACCTTTCTGGGAACGTGTGCGAGCGTCCACATGCCAGGGTGAGTAGACACATGTGATGGTAGTACTACTAATTAAGTTTACATTGGCCATCGGATAAAGAGCTTTTATTCTTCCATTTCATGTGTTCTCTTATCTCTCCACTTTTCCCTTACTGCTCAAGTCTACTAACATGGTAATCACAATGTATACGAAAATGATTATTGCGGTGGAAAGTAATTAAGGATATGACATAATTGAATTCATCAAAACTAAAAGAATATTTGAGAACTGTGACTCGTAAGCTACATTTACATTTGATTACTTTTTTGCCCAGATTTACTTTCTTGCCGAGATTACATAACATGTTATTTTACCACTGTGGAGCAGCATTTTTAGTTATTTTTTTTGCTTGAAGTGATTTTTACGACCACGAAAAAATGATAAATTCCAATTATGGATATATAAGAGCCTGAACTGTTAGTTTTATTGTAAGTCAAAAACCTTGAACTATTGAAGCTATCAGTCTGATTGATTAGACAAGTACCAAGAGTTTTCGGTAGACTTTTTTCATTTCTGAATTTACTTGTGACAAGTCCTAGTATTAGTACGAGTTCCCACCAAGAATTTGATTGTCGGGTCATACTAATTCCATACGAATCAATACTGAGAAGCATATGTCCATCACTCTAGTAATGGCACCAAAGATGAAATATAGAGTCCCTATATTTTTGTAGTTAGTGGAAAACAGTCATCAGACTGGATTTGTCATAAAATTGAGATTCTTAACGTTTTCTTCTAAAAAGGAATGAAATGAAAGTTACTATACCTGCATTTTTAACATTCATCTGTGCAATGATCGGCTACTTACCTACCCTACCTATCTTGGAGTGTATTTTCAATGCCTATAGGGCTCCCCCTACCTAATTAATGAGATGCAGCTTCCAAGATGATTTTTCCCTATCTTAGATGGGTTGCTCTGCGGGTCTGGCTCTGGGCATAGTTTTTGGCAATAAGAACCCTACTCGCTGGCGACGCTAACCCTTCTCTAGTGTATTGGATGCTTCCTGGACCTTCTCACCAACCTCACGTGGATATGATATATAGGAATTCAAATTTGCCGAATCACTCATATTATGATCTTTTACATCTTAGTCTTCCATTAACCATGAACTCGAAGTATGTGGTGGCGAAAGAAAGCTGATTATGCCCCTTTCTTGGATGAAAAGGCATCTCATTGAATTAGTCTTTTTCGCCACATCGAGGCTATGAGATTACCCACAATCACACGTCCGCAATTCCTCTCAATAAATTATATTACTCTCTTAATTCATATTTACATGTTTTTTTTAAAAAAAAATATATTCTCTTTAAGATGTCACTTTCAAGTTCTAATAAAATATTAATGACTTCTATTCGTATATTACCCTTATATTTAATTTTAATTTATTTGTTTTTCATGGTTTTCAATAAATTTTCAAATGATAATATTGACATTTTATACATTTTTTAATCAATTGAACATACAATTAATACACTTCCTAATAAACTTGTTTTTTTCCTTAAATCAACGTGTAAAAGAGAATAAGTGTTTTTTTTTCTAAAACATGTAAAAAGAATAGAAGTATTTATTTTCACCCTGTAACATGTTTAATCAACTTTACTTAACGCAGTTTAAGACACTTACGTTTCTTCAAGGTAGAAGAAACGTTACATGGCTTCTTGAATTTTTGTTCGGAAAATGTCATTCTATTCAGTTTGATGGTATAGATCCTCTAGGAGTTGATACTTGAATTATAACACTATATAATTACTTGATTTATGTAACTTATTTATTAATTCAATTTCGGAAACTGCAATTACCTTACAAACTTTATAACTGGTTTCTAGCTCTGAACTGACGTAGATATCCACAGCTTACATGTATCTGTCTAAAATAAGATACATGCTACAAAGAATCATCATACACCTGCTTTCTCATCTTTCTCAAACAGCACAAAAACAAAATAGATTGTGCAAAGACTAGTGCGATGACTACTTTATGGGTAAAGAATATACTCTTTAACCTCATCATAAAAGCTGTATATTCTTCTTATGCTACTCACGTGGTACTGGACCACGTTTATCCACAACCCTTATCGTACATCAACAATGTTCGACAACAAATACATAAATATGACGAATCACCATATACTTAAGAAGAGGTTAAAAAAAAATACATATGCTCTGCTATCCATATTCAAAAACAGAATCTGCTCAAAAATATACATAGGCTGTTAGATGACCGTTTCTATGAATTTTTCGCAACTATAACTTGTGACTTTGTACAAGGCAATTTTGGGAACAGTACTTTTAAATAATGAATATAATTGACAAAATTTATAAAGATTATTTAAACGGTACTGTTTAAACAAGGGTTGTACAGACAACGTTAGAATAGGGAGCCATTAGAAGAGACTACAGAAGTAACGAGAACTTTATTAACTAATGAAATGGAGGCCCTAAACAAAGTAACTAGTGAAATGGAGGTCTTAAACAAATTTGCTAGTAATAGTGGCATATATAAGTGGGTCCATGAAGCGTGATCGAGCAAATAAACAACATTTACTATACAAATTCAGATAATCTATAACTTGCTTGAAAATTGGAATTGCAAAAAATACAGAGGACAACACAAAAAGACAGAATATGCAAAGTGACCTCTATTCTGCAAACATAGACATACATCCATAGACCACCAATGGCGATCCCAGAACCGTGTAAAATTCAAAGTGATAAAAGTAATGTTAAGGCACTATAAATGGTTTTATGAGCTCCATCGTCCTATTACAAATACACAATTAGTATGAAGCTTACAGCTACATCTGAATTTCAAAGTTACCATAGATACTGGGAAACAATTCCTTACACTTGGAAAATGAGAGCAAAAAATATGCCAAACAGGAAGATGCTTATTAAAAAGGAGCTCACATGAGACCAAGGGCGAAAGCCTGGTGGCAAAGGCTTCTCCCCTTACTGTGATCTTGAGGTTACAGGTTCGAGTCTATCCAGCAACAAGAAAGCAACTTTATTTGCAGATCATTGAACGAACTAAGGTAGGTTATCCCCTCCCAACTAGGATGGATACTACTCATAATAGATTAAGAAAATTTAAAAATGAGCTCACATGATGTCCAATATCACCAGTTGTATAATTCAGTCATTTGACAAATTTGACATTAAGATATGCTAATATGCGACTTGAGCAAGTCCCTGTAGGCGTGCTTAAGCAAAGAGGCTATTGCACCTTTGTTCAAAGACGTAAGCTACCACAAATGAGTTTAAATTTCTGTGTATAGTACCAAAACAAAGCTTATAGTACTTAATTTAAATAATTGCAGAAAGACAATCAACGAGACTAACAAGTTCTGTTCCTTTTAAATTACTCATTAAACAACATACTCTTGTCAGGTTTTCGAGAACCCTAAAAAGAAATTCGTTAATTCTGCCAGTATGATAACTCTAAGAAAGAGTCATGCGATCAAAGAATTATACATGGACAGCAAGAACTACGGATCAAAGAATTAGACAAAAACACAGGGCAGAAGATGTGAGTAAATTTATTGCGTTGTAGGTTTACAATTGAACTAATTGAGATAAAAGTTCAAAATAGTTGTAAAGGAACCTGTTCAAAGGGGAAAAGAAAAGCATTCCAAACTAGAAGTTCATGTCAGATCTCGATGTCAGTGACTAAATATTTTACACAATAAGCTCATCTTCAAGATAATTGTACTCAAATCTGAATTCAGTCTTTATTCTCTGGCACCTGCACAACAGCATCAAACATACATCACAACATGGAAAAAAAACAATCTCTATATTCTTATATTCCATGCAAGTTCAACAACAGTAATGGAAAAGGATATGCAGACATATACGATGTTCCTAACTATATATATCAGGTTAGTACCAAATGGAACTGGTTAGAACATATGATGATATGAAGCATCAAAGCCATCCATATACCAACATAACACTTAAGAGATTCTGAACTACAGGCATTAATCAACAAGTTAGTGAATTGTCCAGCTTGATGCATAAGGATAAGTTTATTCAGATGAGATACAACTTTTTTATTTGGAAGTGGATGTGCTACAACAACTATCACATAGCCACACGCAACCCCAATTCACATATGGAGACCGAAGAGGAGGGGAAACGGAACCAAATTAAATGAAAATATCAAAGGAAATAAATGTCATTCAGAAACTTTGATGCATGTGGCTCCCCATAAACAAAATCATTACCATTTTCATGCATTTTAAACCTTAAAAGTTGAAAACCATAGATGTAGATGTGTTTAAGAGTAGTACATTCCACCATTATAGAGGCTTGGAAGGCTTCGACTTACCAGCTAGCAAAAGCATCCAAATGCAAATATATGCTTCTGAATGTGTATTCATGACTCACAACATTTGTGAACATATGGTGATATAGGGTAACATGTTAAAAACTTACAATCTTGTACATAACTACACATGAAAACTGGCATAAAATCTATAGCTAAAATCTCACGTCAAGACCAATATGGAAACAGATGGCTGAAATAAAAAGTTCAACTTTTGCAAAAGCATGTCCTGATCTGTGATTACATGTTCACGCATATTCAGGATCCTACACTAATTTTTTTTTGTCTAAGGTGACCTTTCGTAACACTATTAGATATCATTATCCTTCTTTATCATTATCACAGTTCTCATGTAAATTCCCAATTAGCACCAATGAAACATCAGTATCTGACAAATTGAACACCCATTTACAACTTAACAATAACAATGATGACCCCCACCCCAGGGAGAAAAAAAAAGAGAGCATAATTTCCATAGAATTAAGGGACTAGAAATTTCCACAATAAGCAAAAACTAAAATGTGGAACTGAACAAAGAAAATCAAAAGAAAACTGCCTACCCTTCTATTTCACTGTACACACACACCCACAGTAATACAGTTGTGTAGAAGTGTTTGTGTATTTGTATGAGACATAATACAATAGCAAGAGAAGTTGGGGAAACAAACCATCCATGTTGCAACTCATCACTAATATGGAAATCAAAGTACACATAGGTTCCCTGCTCATAATCATCAGTGGCCACTTTTGGCTCCTCATGTCGTTGAAACCATGTGTTGTACTTTTTATGAAATCTCCAAGATTGTTTTTTCAACTCCTTCGCAGCCAGATATTGCTGATAAGAATTCTGGACAAAAGACAGAATGACTTGAGAACAAGCTGGTAAACATATTCTTCTGCCATAATTTTCTATGCAATGATGTGAGATGGTCAAAAGAGAAAATTTACCTGCTGATAATAAAAGGCAAAAAATAAGGTATCAGTGCCAAAATTATCGGATCCAAGCCGTTCCCAGAAGGCAGGATTGTTGATAATTGGTGCCTGTACTTGAGGATAGCTAGAGGGGGTCACAGCAGGGTGCCGCTGTAAAAAAAGCAAGGAAATGTATTACATCACGCAATGATTATATTTAATGCAACAAGAAGTTGATTGATCAAGGGGTGATCATACTGGAGTGTAATTCTTAGCACGTTCGGAGTCTTTGGGCTGAGGAAGTTTGTAATATGCAGATTCAAGCATCTGCAGATTGTATAACTGATCGTGCATACCCCCAGAATTTACAGTTGGTCCACCAAGGTTATCACCAATGGCACCAAGGTCTGAAATGCTTCTCCGACCAATAACACCAAGGCTTCCCGGAGACTGACTGGGTTGCAGAGGTTGCCCAGGAGAAAGATCAATGTCCCTAGGCATTTGGGCTGTTTCTGTTAAGGATCCAGTTACTCCAGCCTGCAGTAGAGATTACACAAGTTTGCAATCTTTTAGTATTACTATTTCAGTTTAGTTATACAACAAAGGACTTGTACTGATGTTGATGAACAAAGGAACTATATGTCGCAATCTATATGAGTATTCACAAAATTAATAATTCTTTATTAAGACCATGAATTTGCACCTTCTACAGGTTTCAAGTTTAGATTAAATAATGTTTGAGGAAAGAAATTAAAAGGATTTGGATCTAAATTAATAACAAAATATTCTCATGAATACTCTTCATTGGCTACTAGTATATTTGAATTGACTTCAGAGTTCAGACCTTTGCTAATGTGAGTGACAAACTCTTGAAAAGTGCTTAAATTTGTGTATCTTATGTTTCTGAAAGAAGAGGAAGAAAAGCAGAATATGCCTTTTGATTTGCTTATTTGGGACACTCTTGCCAAAGCAGAATAAAACTATCTGAAAAAATAAAAGCTCCCTGCCTCCTTCAGTGTGTGACTGAATGAGCTCAGACAGAAACCTGATTTCTTTGTAATAAGAATTGAAACTAAAAACATCCTCATCAAACTAGTAAAGTTTCTCAACATTCCATGAATCATAAAAAGATTTATCCTTATTAGGTTTACAATCAGTAAGACAATCAAGACCAGGCACCTAATCCACATAATCTTTAAACACATGACAAACTACATGCAACTTAACCTACCAGCAGGTATTGAATTGTCAAAACATGTCATCAAGGTGTGTAATAAGATATTAGATATATGAGCAATTCTAAATACTAGCTTACCACCTACTTTCTTATTTTACAGTTAGAAGAGCCAAGAAAAGATAATATCTCATCTTTGACCAAGATGGAAATGATGAGGAACCACGGAAAAGAAACATGAGAATAATCTAACCGTATGAAAGACAACTAATTAAAGCAGGTGCACAAGCACCAAATAGTTGATACAAACTAAGAAATTCAACATACTGGAGAATCTAAAGCATACGAAGCTTTTAGATCATCTTCATTCATGATATTCTTGCCAACAGCAGAACTTATAGCAGATTCGGTGGCTAAATCATCAGATAGAGTCTGTTGGTGCTGCAAATCTTCAGGTTTTGCATGGCTAACTTCTGCACATGTACAATAAACATATTACGATCATCTGGCTCCTCAATCTTATAATTAAGTTTTCAACACATTTTAAATGTACTTCAACAAAAGGCCAAATGCACTTTAACTTCCCACTATTTTATAGGAAGAAAGGCTTGGGCAAAAGTCAGAAGAACAAGAATTGGATTTATCTATGTTAAACTACCATACCTGAATCTTTATGAGTACTCGACATTGTTGCCTGCTGGGTGGACTGTTGATGGGAAGAATTTGACTGCTGTTGTAACGATGCAGATGTGACAGCATTAAGACCAGGTGCTTGGACTCCAACTCCCAATCCTACTTGAGAGACAGCTGAATTTTGAGAATTGAACTGGAAACATGACAAAAAGTCAAATGTTGACATTACCGAAATCATAAAATGAAATGAAGCAAAGCATCCAATCATTGTTTCAGATGAATCTAAAACCCACAAAGAGTCGCTATTTTGGATATTCATAATGGACGGAGGTGATTCATTAGATTTTATGTATTTTACGATTTCTGTTCTGTCGAAAGAAATTCTTATACTTTAGTATTTCTTATTGTCTAACATAATTCTGATTATTCTAAACTAAAAGGGGTAAAGGGAAGAAATCACAACCAAAAGTAAATCCAACTGATTTACTAATTTTATTAGCAAACAAGTTAAACAAGAGGAAGAAAGTAAGGAGGAACACCAGTCATTAGACCACACACACTGAAATTGTAAAGCAGCTTATGAATATTTTAAAATTTTATAAACATCAGAAAAGCACCTGCTGGAGGAGTGGATTTTGTTGTTGTGATGAGAACTGCTTGTGATTTCCTCCAGCAAGGGGAGGCATGCCAAGCATGGTGCTTTGACCTTGTTGCTGCACCTGTTGAAATCGCTGTAAAAATTTCTCTCTCTGATCCGGTGCAATTTCAGTTCTACCACGAAACTGTCCCTGAGAAAGCAAATATATAATTCCACAAAACAGAGAGGTTCCAAATTAGAAAATCTCATGAGAATCCCTTCATTAGGTGCATCAATAGGCAGACATTTCACAAGCAAAACACCCTATTTCGAAAAACAACATGATCTACAAGTTCATCAAAGGCAACACAATAGGCTATCCTAGGAAAAATATTCATCAGCCAACAACCTCCTTGCATTAAATTTTTTAATTTTTTTAATTCCGTTTCAAAGAATACTAAAATTAGGTCTACAAAAATAAATAATAATCAAGAGTTACATCAGGGAACTCTATCTAGCAAAGCGCACAAATTAAGCATGAAATAGATTGACCCAACACTGCTCCTTCGAATTAAGATACTATTAGTCGCTCACACTTGGAAACAAGCTTTACATATTCAAAAGAACCTTAGGAAATACAAGTAAATTAACATTTCTGGCATTCAATTGAGCATTTTGGTTCTTCCATCAGAGGTTGATTGAACTTTAGGGCAACACTAGAAGTGAAGCTGATGAATAGAGGAGAATCTGTTCAAGAGTCAGAGTCCATATAGAAGAAAGCAATTTATAATTACTATGTGCGGTTAGCAGTTCAATTCTTTGGCATGTGGCATTAATTGACTTGTGAAATTCGTCATAGCGACAAGTACAATAAGCTACATTGTCAAACTAAAATATTTCACATACAGTTTCAGTTTGGTTTTGGAAGGAACTTCCAGGCCTCCATTGTATCCCAGGAACTACAGATGGGGAAAAGACCCTGCCAGCCATAACTGCAGCATCACCTACATTCCCAGTGTCAGCCAAATTGATCCCATCATTAACCTTGGCAGCCTGTGGCAACAGCATCCTATTACTCAACGGGGAGACTAGAGGCTGCACCATTCCAGTACTCCCAAGTCTCTCATCGCTTAATATATTTCTCTT
This sequence comes from Centella asiatica, assembly GCA_014636745.2. Lineage (NCBI taxonomy): Eukaryota > Viridiplantae > Streptophyta > Magnoliopsida > Apiales > Apiaceae > Centella > Centella asiatica. The sequence goes on along the minus strand of CM025782.1, from coordinate 25,474,743 downwards.
TGAAATTTCAGAGGCGGAAGGAGCTAATGCACCAAGGGCTCCATTGCTTGGAATTGTGACACCAGGATTTAGTGGGTTACCAGTCGATAGCAGGCTGGTTAGGCTACCTCTACCAACACCCCTGAGTCCACTTTCAGAGAGCGCCGGAGATGATTTATGACCAGGAGAGCTAGCAATCTCTTCTTCCTTAGATGAAATAGATATGCTTGTCGGGGCCGAAGATACAACAGCAGTTGCATTTTCCAACACCAGTCGAGGACCACTTGGACCTGAGAGGATTGCCGAAGCAGTAGAGGCACCAGGTAAAGTGTGAGATGTGGTGCTCATAGTACCAGTTGAATGGCTTCCTGTTGGTGTTGTCGGGGCAGAAGAACCGACTATACTACTTTTAGAAGATGGAGTCTTTGGAACAACATCTGAACTACTGTCCTGCGAAGCTGTCTCCTCAATTTGCTCCTGGGCGGAAGCAGGTTGGTTTGTAGATGTCACAACTGCCTGAAAGGAAGGCACCAAAGACTTTATTAATGTAAGCTTGATAAAAAAATATGAAGCAATTCATTCAGGCAATCAGAGGACATGAACAGATTAAGATGATCACTGATACAAGCCTGCATGCAAAAAATCTACTTCATTTCTAAACTAAGTAGCGAAAACACTGTAAGAGAAAAAGTAGAAAAGAAAGAAGCAACCCGAGAGATAGCCATATATACTTACTTCACACCTCAGCTGAACCATACAAAATTGATAGGAGACCTTCTACAATAAAGGACTAGGCTACCTTCCTTCATCACAAGCAAACTCAAAATAAGTCCAATAAAACCCTCCTAGTTTAGAATGGATACCAAAATAATCTAATCTAGGACTTACTTTTCCCATCCAGCTCAAAATGAGGTAATGACTAGAGTAGAATAAATTGCATAATGTCCTAGAATTTTAAATTTTACGTCCATGACTGAAGAAAGATGGATCAAGAAATTTCATGTCCATTGACGAACAGAAGAGAATATTTTATGTTCCTAAACATACAAAGCTAAATCCAAACAATCAATTGAATGAATCCAATAATTTCAAATTTTATGTCCATGAATGAATATAGATGAGTCACAATAGAATATTATGCCCATAATTCAATAACGATAAATTTGTAGGAGAATGGAGAGTTCAACAAATACATAAACAGAACATAGATCGAAACACAAGGACCAAAGAGTATTTCTATGAGGAAACAAATATATGAGGTTGCTGAAAAAGGACCAACAGTTAGTAACTTAGTCCTATATCTTTTACAAGGTTAATTCGTGAAAGTAAGTGCACTTTGACCAGAAACTAACAAAAAAGTAAATACGTTCATTTGTTTATTCTACTTGTTTCAAAAATCAAATGATTAGCAACAAGACCGAATACTAGGAAAGAAAATCCTTCCACAAGAAACAGCACATTCAAATAATCTTTACAATAGAACAAGATAATATGAAATGCCAACTGTTTCAGCCTTAACCAAGAAAAGCATGAATGTAAAATATTACAGTTTGATATTATAGCTTAAACATTGGAAACTAAGTAGGGAAACTCTTTAGCCACTTCAACTCTAACCATGAAACCCATAATTTAATGTCTATCAATTACTAAAACATCTTAGTAAATAAAAAGATAAATATAATTTGAATTTCAAACAAAGAAAAATATATCAGTAAAATAAGCAAAAAGATAAACATGTTTTTTGACATGCTGGAAGCTGTCACAAGCCCCTATGCAGCAACCCTGCAAGACTCTATGTAAATACGACTCAACCAAACAAACTTAATGCGACAACACCGGCATAAACTGTGTCGTAACCCATAATGTAACCGACATTGCCTGATACTCCCTGGCAATAACTGATCCCAGAATTGGAAGGATGCACCAAGCCAAACTAAGAAAATCTCCAAGAACTTTCTCTATACTGAAATAATCACCTCCAAGTTAAACCGTCTAGTCTAGATACTGAGAGATAACATACCGGCAGTTGAGCTGAAGATGTCGTCAAAGAGGTTTTCAAACTTAAAATGGCACTGGTTGCAGTAACACCCTGCGGAAACAGAAAAGGGAGACTACTTTTTTATAAAAGCATCTTAACAAAAATTAGCACATTCAAGAAATCTCGTCATACGATTACGAAGAGACATGTCACACCCCAATAGTGAACAGGCTTCCATGTGGCGTTTTGTTCAATGCCAAAAGAAAGCAAAGATACAGGCCTTCCAAATGTATATAACCAATGAAATTTTGAGTAATTTAGATAATGAAGTTGCATCACAATCGTTGCCTGAGGTTATTGATAGACATATTAGGGAGAAATACATTTGGGTAACAAATTGACATTTCATAACATAATCCAGTCCAGAGCTCGTGAAGTTTAAGAATGTCTCATGAAAATTAAGAATGTCATTTCTTAAACTCGTGTAACCTTAGAGTTTATTTATGTACTACATAGCCGTTTCTGATGATACATCTGTATTACAACAATAAAATTTTTCGCAGCCCCACTGGGGTCATATATGTAGAGTGTTATAGTTAAGCCACAGAAGTAAGTCCAATATTCAAGAATCAAGAGTAACATTGAAGTCCATGTAGTTAAACTCCATAAGAATATCATACTAAAACACTTAAAAGATACATGTTTATCCCCCAAAAAAATAAAAATAAAAATGGGCAACAAGTCAATTGCCCATTAACACAACCATAGGGCATTACAATACTTAAAAAATTGTACAGCACTTGGAAGATTAAAAAAGGAGTGGACTTTTGTGATAGAAGAGAGGAGTATGACGACGGAAGACAAGCGCAACAAATGCTGATATGCATTTGAAAGAAACATAGTAAAATCAGATAAAAGATGCTCTCAAATCACTGAGATGGTGCAAAACTGCTACTCCACAAAACACATGCACTAGAAACAGTGCAAAGGGAGCGATTTTATACCTCAAAATGATAAAAGCGCACATAGTAAAGTGTAAAGTTTAAATGCAAATGAAAGAATAGAGTGTTTAATGTTCAAACTTATTAAGTCAATTCTTCAAGTTAAGATATACAGAAAAGCTATAAAGTGTGCCCTCCTCCAGGATATTTTTTCGTTTGTTGTTATTCTACAATATACAAGAAAGTGATGATAAGCTTATCGGCCTATCATATTTGCATAATAAAAGTTTGAGAATGAGAAGGTGGAAGGCTCAGAGCTCATGTCCACAACAGAGTCAAGCCACAATGCCCAAGATAGAACAGCAAATATAACCCACTAATTTCTTTGACTAAACAACCTAGACACCTGGTACTATATTTCCATTTCTTTCAAGCACTATTGACTATTGTACTATAACAAGTTAATATTGGCTTCTTAAAATAAATAAAGTCTTATCATACAGACGTTCTATTTAACTGTATGTGAATATGATAAGTAGACAAAATAGAACACAGAAAGTAATGACTCACATGACACATAATAGACATGATATTCTGGGGAGAAAAGTGCGAGAAAGCTAAGAGAGTTCACCTTATTAAGGACAGGGGGACCTATTGTAACCAGATCTTCAAGAGATTCCACCTTTTCTAATGGTAAAGAGCTGTAAAGTTCATCAACGTCACTAAATTCTTCGAAGTCCTCCTATAGATTTGATGCAAATAAAGAATAATTAGTCTCACTGTACGACAGAATCAACATTTCAACATCGGTCTTTTATAAAGTAAATAGACAGACAACAAAATGGGGTGAAGACAAATAGATTACATACTCCAAATTTTAATGACAGGAGCTCTTTTATATAAACCACATTAAGAATTAAGGGAAAGAATCCTTCAATTTCAAACAAAAAGAACCAAATAATCGTTCCTTATTTATAACGCTGACTAAATGGTTCAAAGCAAAGAACATAAAGTTGAATCAGGCGGACCTGATTGCGTTCCACGTAGTCATCAAGGAAATCCTTAACATCGTTGACTTGCTCGGGACTCAACTCATCATTGTCTAAAAGTCTCAAAATCAGTTCTAACTTCATAATATGAGCCTTATGCCGAGTAATAGAAGTCTCCAGATGTGTCTGTAAAAGAAGAGAGCTGATTCATCAATAACAAGTAAGATAACCCACCCCCCACCCCCAAAAAAAAAACCAATGTGTGGGGCTGTGGGGTGGGGAAGAAATGACATGATGTTCTCTTACCAATCTTGGTGGTCTTGTTTTCCCTTTCTTAACGGACAGCCCCTCCATCTCAGCTTCAAAGCTGTCAATTTGGGTTTCCAACTCTCCAACCTACTTGATGACAGAGTATGAAAAAGAATTTCTTTACATTTAAACTTATAACTACAGTCGTTTGAAAGTTAAATCATAACGAGAAAAGTTAACGTATATTTCTAGATACTAAATTCGATTTCCGCCCTGGAAGATATTAAATACTTAGGAAAACTGCACCAGTATGTCTACTGGTGTTCACATCTCCAACCAGAAACAACTCTACTAGTAAAAATAAGCATATCTATTTATCATGAAGAAGTAAACAAAAACTTGGTCCTGTACCACAGTGTTTAACCAATCTCTTGTTTCTGACTTGGCTTTCTCCTTTGGATCCTATCACATACAAAAAAAATGAGATTAAGTAGATGTGGAGATCAAATCTAACTTGAGTACTCTATTCAAATTAAACTGTCACAGTACCATAGCGCCAACATTGAATTATAAATTATGATAAAAAACACAACATAAAAGATAATAGTAAAGAATAAGTAGACATGTCAGGAAAATGTACTGCTTACTGTTTTCGGTTGTTGACCAAGACCTTCTTTGGAGAATGCTTTTGTTTTTGTTTCCTTTTCACATATTTTAAACCTTTCCATTTCACGCTCAATAAGTTTCCGAGAATCCATCAGAGCCTGCTCATAAGACGCACTAACCTATGTCAACATGTGTCAACAAAAAAAGTTTATTGTCAACTTCAGAATGCAGAAGTAGACATCCAAATTATTAGTTCAAAAATACCTTAATAAGATGAAGATTACAATATGGTAAATGAAACAAAGTAATTCATATAAGCAACAACGGAATCCAACTGGAGGGTAATGGTAAGTGGTAACAATAAAAGTGACATCCAGACAGATTACAAATTAAGATACACTCCATTATTTAGATGCACACATAAGGTATTGGAAAGAAAACTGAACCCACATCAAATTCATCTTTCCATTATGAAATGCTTACTTAATAAATACAAACTAGAGATCATTCTACAACCTTCTTCATAGTTATTACAATTTATTTATTCCAAAGCATTTTAGACCAACTTGAAGCACGATGTAACTGTCAAGCAATGCAATATATCAAGCAGTCCTTAGATTATGACTTGCAACTTTAAAGGTACTAAAACAAGAGCAATACAGAAATCGGTCAACCCAACTGCATCAATAATGTAACCTACTTGTAAGGAGAAATATTAGCGTCATTTACCAGGTCAAAAACTGATCCTTTGTTGAATTGGACCTCCATACTGGATAGACAAAGAATTACAGCATTATTATCTAATTACAAAGAACGTATATTGCCTAAGTCAATAGAAAACTAGTCAAATATTACTTCAACAGGGAGATTCTCAAATTGCAGAGGCTTGGTTCAACCAAGCTTAGGATAACAATTTTATCTATTGGCTCCAAATAATTAATAACCTGACCTTCTTTAATCTTCTGGCTCATGTTCATAAAGATGCGCCCTTTAATTCTTTTTTTTTTTTAATGTTTTTTTCACTTGAGCATAACCATGTTCTATAATTCTATTGAAAAAATTACACCCTCGCATAACATCTTATGGGATAACCCATCTCTAAATCCTAGTGCCTGAGTTTGCATTGCTTTCTACATTTCATCTTAACAGCGACAGTATTTCATAACCCACCTTGAAGAGTAACAACTAAAAAGCCAGTAATTCACATTGTTTTTTGCTTTTAATTAACTCAACTCACTTAGTTCCAGAAAGTTCTTTTATATAACATTCAGATTTACTAAAGCTCGCTCTTTCTGTCCTTATATTTGCAAATTACTATTGCATTAATTTATATCTTACAGGAAATTCTAATGATAATAATTTAGATTTCCTAATCAAATATTTTATGTTCGTCCTTGTAAAAAGCCATACCATCGCTTATTCATTTTCTTCTTTGAAATTTCAAGGAAAAGAAAGATACTATATTATCAAACATTTCTCTTCAGAAACAGGTATGTATCTTTGTAGAGGAACCTTTCCTTTGATAAATCTTAGTTCAAATATGACAATAGAAAATAATGCTAAGTTTCAAGCACTACTTGCAAAACCAACATAATTTGTCTATTAATGTATAGTTACTACTACTTCTAGAATATACTATGTTTTCTTTTATCTTTTTCAAATAAGAATTGCTAGGGATACAAAATATCAGTGCGCACACATCTTTACATTTTAATTTACCTGTTCCCTTTATTTTGTTTTGCCATCTTCTACTCTTCTAATTTCATCTTTCAAAGTGCTCTCTGTTATCTCGTGTACAAAATAACGTGAGATTGAGACTTAAACTGACCTTCTTATCTTTGATTTCACTAGACTGGATCCATGTTTTGATCTGGTCTCTGTACCTCTGAAGTTTCTTAATCTCCTTCTTCAAGTCCGCCTCAAACTTCTCCTTCTGATTAGCATTGTCTGTATCATAAACCTAAACAACCGAACATACATCAGTGCAACGAACTGAAACATTAACATTCGAAATTGAATTCAATAAGAAACAGAAGAACTCAAGAGAAAGTTCACCTTATTCCAAATGCTATCGAAAACATCAACGCCTTCTTGAACCTTCTTTAGAACTCTATCGATCTCACCCTGTAATTTTCTGCTTGCTCCCATTGTGATTCAGAATGTGGACGAAGGATCAAATCAGGAGAGTTTATCATTCAAAACCCTAAAAAAGTTGTATAGTTGTCAATTGAGAAGATTTTCGGTGCAGGAAATTGGGAATTGATAATCTTGATTTCGCAAGGGTTTTTTTATCTTTGTTGGCGATAGTGGCGGAGTGCAACAAAGGGTGAATTTGCCGGAACGCTCGTAAATACGGGAGTACAAATAATGGGATGGGTCACTGCGATCGGGTCAAATTTGGTACTTTTCAGACCCGTTGGCGACGCGCTTATATCCGTGTTTCTTTTTACCCGCTCATGTGCGAATGTATTCTTCAACTGTTTTAATTTCTGTTTTTATTTATTTAGACTGTTTTCGTATTTTAAACCAATTTCACTGTTTTCATACAAACTACTTACGCACACACGTATTTTGATTATAGAAATATATTATAAAAAAATTATATAAATATAATAGATTGACATATGAAGATTAAAATTATAAAGAAATTTAAGAATGCATCTAGATGTATCAAATTTCATAATAGAAATATGTATTGTCATGGTAATTGAGTTATCCATTTTGGAATGAATATAGTAATAAATAGATATTCATTTTAATCATATAATTTAAACAAAAATAATAATATTTTTCTTAAGATATATTTACAAATATTTAAATTAAAAAAATCATATAATAATATTTTATTTTCTCCTTTTATTGTGTATAATAAGAAACAAAACATGCCCTCGACTAAGGCGAAATGTCTAAATGAATGTTTAAATACAATTGAATTATTAACAAGAACTCGAAATATAGAAAAAAAAATCATTATAATTTTATTCTCCTTAAATATAGATTGGTATTCCATATATCTTTAATTTGGTATGTGTCCTTTATATTAATATTTTTTTTGAATATAAATATAAAATCTTAAAGAGATACTTGTCAATCCTAAAAGAAATTTAACTGAAGATAAAATATAATTTAAAACAGACCATCTAATATTGAATGTTTGCAAATTTTCATCATGTTAATTGTGTATTATCCAAATAATAGACCTAAGATGGTGTTCTTCAACATTGAAAGTGTAAAAATGATTACCAAAACTTTTGTTCGCTCTTGAAAAAAATTCATACAATAAGGACCTCACAAATAAATAATTATAATTACAAAAATGTAATAATATATAAATTTAAAATATTACTTCATATTAAAGAAAATAAAACTTTAATATGAATTTAGGAAAATATTACACCATTATATAGGTGACAAATGGATGTAATTCTGGAAAAAAAAAATAGGATTTTTAACAATTTGCAATTGAAAGATTCTTTGTATATATTCTTTTTTCAAATAACAATAAAAATACTGCTATTAGGTCTGGTTGAAATCAAATTATAACACTACATTGGACTGGTATCAGAAGCCAACACACGACGAAGTCCATGCGGAGAGCTTGCTCGATCTCTTCTAATGGTCACGACCATGGACATGGAGGATTTGAAATCTAGAACTTTCGCGAAATGTCCACACTACGCATGTTCTCTCATATATATATACATATACATGATTTCAATCGATAATAACTCGCATTACTGGATGATTATTAAAATTTAGTCTTTAAGTTTTCATTTTATTACAGGAAACTAGCAATTAGATTGTTGCACCCTTCATCTAGGATAGTTTGTCCATGATCTCTCTTTGTTTCTTTACGTGATATATGCTATAATTTTCAATTCAACTTTTGTATACATTTTGAAGTTGTCTTTAGTTGTACTTTTTGTGTATTGGAATAGAGGATCTTGTACTATTGATCATATATTACGTGTACGGACTAAAAGTTTTCAATGGTTATTGTTAGTCATACTTGTAATTGTTTTCTGATAAATAACAAGTTCATGTTTGATTGTCTGTTTTCTTTCTTTTGTTATGTGTTTTACTTTCTCATTTGAGTGATATTTTGAATTTATAGGTTGGTTATGCAGTTGGTAGTGTTACAAACGTATTATACGGTTTCAAACATTGTATAATTCCTATATAAGTTATTACTAATTACTGCTCTTAATTACCTATTTTGATTCTAAAGAAGTTGAGAGTATTATGTCATATATTTGCAGTTGATTCATATGTATTGTTGTTTATATTATATATATGCCCTTTATTATTAATTTTTTTTATTCCTATGGGCTTGCATGTTATTTTCACTTGCTCGTGTTTTTGACACCCATAATTTTTGATGTTGTGATGTGTCAGGGGCTAATTTGTTCAACCCGTTAAACTTCAATTCATATTATTTATTTTTCTTAATATTGTTTTATTTTGTTTGATACATCATGTTGCCACCTATTTGTTGATTATGAAAGTAACGATAAACACCTTACATATTTTTACAAAGGATATTTGGTTAGTTGAGAATTAAATTAGACAGAAAGGATCATATCTCTCATTATAATTTTATTTTTTCTATTGATTGCTTACATTTTCCAACGATGCTAATTGTTCATAGATGGATCAAATGACATATGTAGAAGCATTTTTTTGTCGGTGTAAGTGTCTCATTTCTCTCATGTTGTATGAATTTCCTTCCTGCATGATTTCTAGCACAGTTTCTTCGAATGAAATCTTTTAAGGCTTGGAACATACTTTTTTTAGTTTAAAGAAACTGGCTAAAACTTATGTCGTAGAAGTCTTTGTGGGAAATGCACCAAGTTGATCTTGTCTGGCTGTGTCATTTGCATCATCATGCTAATCTTTGTGAATTTATGTTGAAGTCCTGTGTTGATCTTCAATGTATATTTTGCTTATTGCTCGGGAATACTCATTTCACAGCATATTGTGGAGCATTTTCAATTGACTTTGCCTTCTTTTACCCACTTCCTCCTTATGTGGATTGAATTCCGATCTTTGATGAACGAGACTAATCAGCTCTAATCTCATGCAATTTCAATTAATAGTTTTCTAAAAATTGTACTAATAATTTTCTCATTCCCAAATGTTTGTTGATCCTTGGTGACTTCAGTGTTGAGATTCAAAGTTGATAATCAATGTCTATTCGTTAATCAATTTATAACTTCAATACATAGGGGATTTTCATCATGAACTTTAAGTTCTCAAGTTGTCCCTCTTCCCTACTGTTTTCCTAAAAAAAGAAGACAGTTGGGTCAAAAGCATCCCAACTAACATGGGTACCGTCCTTGACCAGCTAAACGGATAGGAGAACTTGTCTAGGAGAAGTAAGATACAAAGGTCCAATAGACCGACATTGGTCACATCTACTTTCCATGGTCACAAAGATTTTACTGTCTTCAGTCGTTGTTCTTTTACAAGTTCGAAACTTCTTTTGACTATGCACAATTACATATTATGATTCAGTTAGTAGTACTGGTAAATCCTAGAATATTCTTTACATACAATTTGGAGTGAAGAACTTTATTACATTCTCGAGGTTTATTTTCTAAATTGCTTCTATGGCTATGATTTAATGTATTAAACTTCAGCCTAGAAATTTCCTACAAATTATTCATAACCAGAAGTTGCATTGTCAAACCACCTTTTGCTTCAAATCTTCCTACATATCTTAGGTTATTTGCCTTTATCTTTCTCCATCATCCCTTCATTGAGCAGTACTTGTGGGGAGTGAGTGTGTTCAACTGAAAATTGGCTTGAAATTCTCACCTTAGTAATAAGCGTTTAATGTCCAAGAACAAAGAATTAAAAGCTTACCAACTTTTTATTCAAATTTCAAAGCACTTGACCCAGTGTTTTGAGGATTCCATGTTCCTCCTCTATGTAATATTTTCCGTTTTGATTTAAATTAATTCCCTTAAAATCTTTCCTCGAACTTAGCTCAATTATATAACGAGTATAAATCATAATTAAAATAAAAATTGTATATAAGTTGTTTGAGCTTTGTCATACCATATATTATAGTATCATATAGAAGGCTACTATGAAAATTTCTAGCATTATAGATTTTCCAGGATGGCTCACACATTTTTAACGATTTGATGCCCAACTCTTCTTCATCTTATTTTCTTCTAGTCATGCTAACCTTATCTCCAAAAAAAGGGCAAGGATTGAATAAAAGGGTTTTAGGCTTCTAAACGCTAAAAAGATCATAGTGGTTAATTACTTAAACTTGTTTGTTTATGCATTTGTTTAAGTTTGTTCGATTGATAGGTTATATAATACTTTCACACTAGCTCAGTCATTGACTTTGTCTGTGACTGGTTGATGATACTATTTATATTGCAAGGGATTCATCTCGATTCCATATAGGCTTCATACTTTCATTAGCCCTGCTTTTTTTATTATGAGTTGCTTATTCCTTATACATGTTTTGGGATACTTTATTGTTATTGAAGGTTGATTGGATTAATTTCTATCAATGTTAGCTTGCTTTTATATAATTTATGCAATATACTTGGGTGTTTTCAATTTATTATTGATTTGATAAAAGTGCTTGACATTTATTCTAAAACATATTAATTATTTACACCTCAATATTATATTTACACCTCAATATTATAAGTTCTTGTAACGTCAATTACGTAGTCTTGATTATTTTACGCGTATAATTAAAGTCTCGAACGTTAGGGACACATTTGTTTTGTGTCATTTGGATGACCAAAGAATATGACATGACTGGTAATCGATATTGTTTAGATGACCGATAATAAACTTTAATAATGTAATGATCAAATGTGTTTGTTTTATGTAATATTGTAAATGGTAATGTTGAATATACATGTTCAGTTCACTTTGATAATTGAGTGATTATATTATATATTTTACCTAATTGACCTGAGTTATAATAAATAAAATATATTATTATTATGACTTTATTATATATAATATATTAAAGTAATACTAAGATTTTATTTTATATATAATATATAAATTATAGTACTAGTATAAAATAAATATATAATTTATAATATAATTTTTTATTTATTACTATCACACATATAGTGATATATATTATATTATGTATACTACTTTGCATAATATATATAATTTGTATATACGCACATTATACATATATATAACATCATAATATTTAATATTTATTATTCTTGTATACGCTACAAAATATATATTATATATAATAATGATAATAATAATTTATTAAATATTATATTATTTACTATTTGCAATGTGTAATATATATATATATAGTAATATAATAATATATATTAAAATGTGAAGTGTACAAAGATAATTCAACGGATGACTTTGGTCATCTAAATCGGCCATCCAAGATAACAAAGTAGTAATCTTTCAAAATATTATGACTAATTCATTAAGAGATTATAGAAGATGACAGGATGAATAATATCCGAATTAGCGATAATATGAAATAACCATCCAAATCACCCAAGATGACTCCAAACATATAGGCCCGAGATGTAGGCTGCTTGATTACTTATTGTTGCAAGTTCTTTATTGGGTTTCTGTTATCCAGCTTTAGACATATCAGTTATTGTATGCAGGCCCCAGCTGTGATAGTTTTCTCTTCAGCTTGTGCAGGATTCACAGTTTAGAGTTTGTCAATAATATATGTTTCCTATTGTTCACTGTTGAGGTTGCTTGTGCAGTTGTGATTTCTGTCTTCTTACTTTTACTATTTTTATTTAATGTACGAAGAAACTTCACCATGATATCTGTCACTACAATCACTCATAGCTTCACCATGTGCTTTTATTTTTCTTAATTTTTAAAAATTAAGAATTAAAATACTAAATCCTGAGAGAAAATGACTCTGGCCCTGAATTCATCTTGTTGAGGGCAGTGATTGAACTCTACTCTGAAATTCACGCTCAAAAGAACAGGGTACCAGAACTTCATGCTTCCTAGTTCCTACACGTATCATTGAGCAAAAATTGATCTATGTTCTCTATTTCATATACTTTGCCATAATTGTGTATGATAAAGTAATCTCTGGCTTCATTTTCCCAGTTGCAGCCTATGTTATGGTGCTTGGTGATAACCTTAATTAATTAATTTATTTTGCAAAATACATAATCATTCTTTGGTACCGAAAATTGAATCTGTTGGACCGGAATGAATGTCTAGATTTGCAGCAAGTGTTTTAAGTTTTGACTATAAATCTAGTACGGATTCAAAAAAGATTTAAATATTTCTTAGGAATAAATCTGGATTTTCAATGACAAATAATATATTCCTTCCTTTGGTCAATGGATCCTTTCATTGTTTGGTCTGACCATGGAGGGTTTGGTTGGTATTTAAAGGAGAGGGGGATTTGGGAAAGAAATGAAGGTACCTACCCCATACATTTGTAATCCATGATTTCAGTTTATATCATATTTCATTAACAGGCCGTTACTGTAGGTACTGAATCAAGGGTTATGGAGTCAAATATACATTTTGATGATTTTCTTCTTTTTCTGTTTCAATTTTTTGAAGTTAATTCCGGCACTTGCTCAACTTGCATCTTCATCGTATCATGCAGTTGTCTCATCTGCACCCTCGCAGGATGGGAAGGTAAGCAAATCAAAAA
>CM025782.1:25323776-25460939 GCA_014636745.2 Centella asiatica | reverse complement strand
ATTATGTCGAGCTAGTGGTTATATTAGTCTTGCTTTATTACGACACATGCTAGTTTTTTAGTGCATCTCAATACTATTATTGTCAATTGTGTTTGTTTTCTATTAAATTGATCGGTTTTAGGTTATTAGGAAAAAAAAATTGATCCGATTAAGAGCCGGTAATTAACGACATTTTATTTAGAGAAAAAGGAAGGCGAATGACTTTGTCTCCAAATTTATACTATAATAATATTAAATTATTTTATTAGTCTTCTACCTCAAGTCACTTTAAAAACTTTGTCTCTTACCCCTAAACCCCATTTATTAATTTTACTAATGAAGTGCCCATTTATCAACTTTAAAAAAATTTGTAATAGGAGGTGACTCCGTTTGAAACAGGGTAGTTGTTCGCCAAAGTAGATTCGGTTAACCTTGGGTCCTTGGACTAAAGAGTAACTGATTTCATTGCCAAAGGTATAAAAAAAATAAACTAATTGTATACCTGGCAAATGGTTACTCTAAGTTTATAGATAACATTTTTATTCATTTAATTTTTTCTTTATAGTTCAGTTAGTTACTCATTTCTAAAGTCTCCTTGTGTTATAAATTGATATACACTATTTTTTTAAAAATTAGAAATATGTTTTAATTTTTTGAGTTAAATAATCGTATATTAAACTTTAAAATTAATAATTAATGTAATTGATAAAAATTTGAGATACAAATTATATTATTATTAAAAACATTTGTTACAAAGGTTTTTCTGTTATTAATTAGGAGTTTACAATAATTGAATTGACTTTATTGACTAATGCCACTAATTTTAATGTTTAACACCCTTCATTTTTTGTTAAAATATATTTTTGAATTTTAAAATGATTGTAGTGTTTTATAATTGTTGTTTCAAGAGAACCTAGCTATGTTGTTTCATGTGTTTAATCACGCAAGTACCAAGTACCATGATTCAATTCCACCCCTTCCGGTCCCTTTTATCATGATAAGTTTGATTTGAATGAATGGGATGGGATGGAGAATATATAAAAAATTAGAAGAATTTTAATGAAAAGTTACAGCGGAATGAGTGATATAAAGAAATAAGATGAAAAATTACAATGATGAAAAATAATTGAACCATTTCTTTCTTTATACATAGAATAAAATTACATATTTGAGAAATTGTTCATTTTATTGTAATTTTTTATGGGAACCATACAATTTTGTGATCTTTTTTAGTAATTACACATAAATTAAATTTATTCATCATCTCATTTCATTTCATTAATCCAAATACAACCTTATCGCACATATACTTATTCTGTTCCAAAAAAATAATTACATTTGAAAAAAAAATTTGTTCAAAAAAAGAGTTACATTTAAAAAATTTCTTTGTAAATTTGTAATAAATTAAAAAACTTTCAATTACAAACTTATAAATCTCACCATAATTTAAAGATCTGTAACAAATTTCATGAAAAAAACTTATGATTTATATATTTAATTCTTAGTCAAAGATATAAAATTAATAATCGTTAAAAATCTAAATACTGTTTTTTTGTGTGATACGGATGGAGTAATTATTTTTTCACGATTTCGTCTGTCTGGCCCTTGATTATATTGTTGTAACTTGTCTTTAAACTAATACAATTCATATGACATAACGCACATCATATGAGACAAGAATTGGGCTCAAATCTCACTCTTGTTTTCCATTTCATCTCGTTTCTTTGCAAGATTTCAACTTTTTATTTTTTATTTTTTGGGGGAGTTGGGGTGGGGGCAAAATATTACGTGCATTTAATAGATTTCCTATTTCTAATACCATGACTTATGAAAAGTTACGGATGGATAAATTAAGAATACTCCGGAAGGAATAAGGGAATATTAATTTGCAATTTCATAAAAAAAAAAAAATTAATAAGGGAGTATTATTCATGACGTCCTGAATTCTGATTGTTGAAATCAAAGTAAGTCTTATAGGAAGGATGATTTTGGAAGATGTTAAGGATGATTTTTTTTTATTTTAAAAAAATAATAAAAAAAATGATTTTCACTATTGTAACGCTCGTATGAGTTGTTCCTTTTTCTTTTGGTGAATAAGCATCTAAATTAATGGAGTTGATATTCTATTCATTATTAAAAAATTGTTCTTTTTAAGCTTAAGTAATATACAGAAAACCTAAAAAAACAAGTAGTGTGTATATATTTTTTATCTTTTATTTATATAAACAAAGAAGGAGAAGAAACCATTGCTTATAAAAGGGTGGATCTTCAACCAATTTATAGGGACAGACAGACATTATTATTAACTTGTCAAAATTTTAAAGTTAGGCACGTTTAACGACGGTAGGCTTTTTGGCGTGTGCTCCAAGTTTTAATTACTCTTGGTGCATTGTCCAAGTATATATGCTGCTACTCAAGTTCGAAACTTCAGTAACAAGAAAAAGAAAATAAAAGCTCCTTGGCTCTCTCAAGTAGCATATTCGTTTTATGTTCCAATCCAGTTTAGGAATAAGCATAAATTACTCTCAAGAAAATTAGGAGTATATCGTTATATCATTTTATTATATTTTCTTTAAATACGCCCAGAATAATATTCAAGAGATTTTAAACAACTAAAACTTGGTACGTAGTATGTACAAAAATCCTAACAGAAAAAGGAAAGGGAATGGTTCCCTCCATTCCTCTTAACTCTCAAAATTCCTTGAAAAACCTCTCTCTATTTCCGATGCCAGTTTTGCGCGACCATATTTTTCCCTCTTCAAAAACCCTTACTACCGATGGCGAAGAAGAAATCATGGGACGGCGGCGGCCGAAAACGAAGATAGTGTGCACATTGGGGCCGTCGTCCAGGTCGGTGGAGATGATCGAGAAGCTTTTGAGGGCGGGCATGAACGTCGCTCGCTTCAATTTCTCCCACGGAACTCATCAATATCACTAGGAAACCCTCGATAATCTTCGCATCGCCGTCCAAAATACTGGCATTCTTTCTGCTGTTATGTTAGACACTAAGGTATTCTCTCTCTCCTCTCTCTCTCTCTCTCATCTGCTATATGGCATCTCTCATGGCCTGTAGCATATATTGTACACTAATACTAGAAATTATGATTGTTGGGATTTTTTTTAGTTGTTATTTTGTGATTTGTGCTTGTACATTTTGAATTTTTGTACATCTAGGCCTGCCCAGATTAGTTGTGCTTGTACATTTGATTTTTCCTTTTCTAAATAAGTCCCTGAATAGAGAAAATTGAAGAACAATAATTAGGTTTCTCTTACAAATAATGATGAATAAAGGTTTTTACCTTTTTTTAAAATGGAATTTTGAAGTTTTCATTATCTTTGATCACATGGTTCTCCTACTTATAGTTGGAAAGAAGTCGGTGTAATTAAAGATCTGTTCCATATGTACCTAGATAAGACCATATGTTATATGCTTTCAGTTTTGTCAAGTTCACTAAGGAAAACTTTCATATGATTTTCCTAGTCTTTCATCTTTTCCTAAAAGTTTCTCTGCTTATCTTAAAACAGTGCAAAAATTGTTTAAGACTACCTATAAGATGTAAAAATGAAAAAGTTATTCCTATTTTCGGAACATCTACATTGCAGTTTGAATCTTTTAAGAGTTCTGTAAGAGTTTTAACATTTTTTTTGCACAGGGTCCAGAGATACGAACTGGTTTCTTAAAGGATGGAAAGAAAAATTTTCTCCAACAAAGTCAAGAGATTGACATCTGCGCTGATTGCTGCATACAGGGTGATGAGAATATGATTTCTATGAGCTACAAGAAGCTGGCTGAGGATGTGAAACAACGAAGTGTGATTCTTTGTGCTGACGAACAATATCACTCACAGTTTTGTCTTGTGACAAGGAAAAGAGGTTGGTCAGATGTTGTGAAAACTCTGCATATTTGGGTGAGAAAAAAAAATGTCAACCTTCCGGGTGTTATAGTTGATCTGCCAACGTTAGCTGAAAAGGACAAAGAGGATATATTAGAGTGGGGGATTCGGAACAGGATTGACATGATTGCCTTGTCATTTGTTCGTAAAGGTTCAGACCTTAAGGAGGTCAGGAAGCTTCTTGGAGAGCACGCGAATACTATTTTGCTGATGTCAAAGGTTTGTTCTTGATCATGATTGTTATTTTAAATTTTGGTTAGGAAAATGCTGGTATTGGTGTTGTGTACATATTGCTCTTACAACTTACCTGATATATTTATCTTCTTTTTTAGGTTGAAAATCAAGAAGGGGTGGCTAATTTTGATGATATTCTTGCAAACACGGATGCTTTTATGGTGGCTGGAGGTGACCTAGGAATGGAGATACCAATTGAAAAAATATTTCTAGCACAGAAAATGATGATATACAAGTGCAACGTGCAGGGGAAACCTGTTGTGACCACGACTCAGATGCTAGAGTCCACAACAAAATCTCCAGAACAACTCGAGCTGGAGCCATAGACGTTGCCAATGCAGTTATCGATGGGACTGATTGCGTGATGCTTACTGGTGAAACAGCTGCTGGGGATTACCCTGAACTTGCTGTTCAAACAATGGCTAAAATATGCATAGAAGCAGAGGATTCACTGAATTATGCAGATGTTTTCAAAAGAATAATGGAGACTGCACCAAAACCAATGATCCCTTTGGAGAGTTTGGCCAGTTCTGCAGTTCACACAGCCAATTCATCAAGAGCAAATATGATTTTAGTCCCAACTAAATGAGGAACTACTGCAAAGTCGGTGTCCAAATACAGACCTAGTATGCCAATACTGTCTGTGATACTACCAGATAAGACCAAAGATTCCTTTGGTTGGTTATGTAGTCATCAAGCTCCGGCAAGGCATGGTCTTTTATACCGCGGCTTGGTGCCAATGTTGAGTCCAGGTTCGAATATAACATCATCTGATACAGATGAGGAGGTGTTGGAGTATTCAATTCAACATGCTAAGGCCAAGAACCTTTGCAAGAAAGGAGATTCAGTTGTGGTTTTGCACTATGATGGAAATAGTGGAATGATCAAGATCTTGATTGTGAACTGATGGGGGTGTGATCCCACGTTGTAACTTCAACCAATTTTGTTAGTTTCAGTAAAATTGACGTGAGTTTAGGTGCTCATCTTCTTAGGTGTTGAAGGCTGGTTTTTCAACAAATGCCAGCCTCTGCGAAAGTTTTGTTTAGGGAGTTGAACAACATTTTATTGAAGTGTTCCATTTTATGAGTTTTACTTTTGGAAATTGGGGGTAAAATGAGGTCATTTATTTAATATACATTTCATTTGGAAAAAATAAGGTATCGTTAGCGATAGAAATTTGTAAAAATATCAAATTATAAAAGTTTGTATTTAAAAGTATTAATCATGTACATCGTTATATTTCACTTTGAAATTATTAAAAATAAAAAATTTCACTTCAATTTTGAATTACATAATTTTGCAAATTTATTATGAGTGAATTAAAATATATCTCTAATTTTTTGGAAATTTTTTGGACGGAGGGAGTAGTAATGAGCATTACTTATTGAATGTAAAATTGAAAAAAAATAACTAAGGCATAACGAATAAGCACAAAGCAAAATTAAAAAAATAAATATTTATTTATTTTAAAATGAAAATAAAGATTATAAATCCTAAAAATAATTAGAAAAAATTTATTAGAAAATAAAATTTTGAATAGAACCTTTTGAGGTTTAGTGTATATTTATAATCTGCATTTTGATTTGCACCCCATATTTAAATTTGAATTTAATGCCCCGACATGCTTATAGTTAAAGATCGTTTGAAAATCAAGATTGGGGTGTTTTTTGTTGTCAGAAACAAAGTCTGGGATGAATTTTACTCATGTAAGTTTGGAGTGCAAATTAAAATTCAGAATAAAATTTGGGGTGCAAATATATACTTATATTACACAACAATGCAACATATCAACTAAAATAATATATCAAAAAAGATAATGGACGTATCTTTAAGTTAAGTACTTTTTTAAAATTTAATGACTTTAATTGTTAAATTGCACTATTTATTAAATAATAAATATTAAAAATATATTTATTCAAAAAGGACAAATTAAAAATGTATTAAATGTAAAATATTCAGGAAAACACAAAAATAAACCTTTAAGGGTATTTTAGGTAATAGAAGAAATTTTCGTAAGCGCGTATAAAATGAGGAGTAAAACCTAGACCGAAACTCAACACTACTTGATCTTATCTGAGCGGCGATGACGAGGAGCGGTGGTCGGAGATTTTGTGGTGGCGTAGATTGAGCTGCCCTCTCGCCCTCAGCGTGTTGCAGGCGGCTCATCTATTCTCTTGCACCACATATCTGCCCGCACCGCCTCGTTTCTCTCATCGCAGCGATGAAGACTGTCCGCCGTCGGAGCCTTTTCTCCATTAGATAATGGATTTCGGATTGAATTTATTCAATCGGCGATGATGGTTTGAGCGGGCTATTCCCCCAACCCCAAAAAATGATAAAATAAAATTACATGATGTATTTTATTCGTTTTGCTGTTATGTCCCTTAACTATTTATTTATTTATTTTGTTAAATGTACCTCGACTTTTACTCAACTCTTACATAATGAGTATTAATGTTGTAGGGAATATAATTTATTGCCTTATGAAGTTGGATTTTTCGGTGCATTAGTTTGGCATCTTTTTGTTGTAGTACTTTTTTGTTGGTATTTTGCAATGGTGGTTAAGAAACATTGTGTTATTAATGGGTAGGGCTTTGTCAAGCTCAATTTGGTGCAACAAAGCTCAACTTTTCCTACTCATGGAACCTCTCTGACCAAGTGACTCTATTTGCCTTCTTTTTCATGTATTTTGTTTGTTTTTTAGTGTTGTATATTTTCAATGTTCAGTATTTGATTGCTATGTGATTTTTCTGATCCTTGCAGTAAATTTTACTCCATTCTTTTATGTTGAATACTGTTTTATTCCCCAATCATATGGTATGAGCAAGTTTTCCTTTATGTTTTTCTTCAGTTTTTTTGTAATGCAAGTGCTATGAACCTCTGGTTGTTTTCACCCTCGGAGTGCAAGTGGGTCGGTTATTGGGACAATGATATTGTGTTAATTTTACAGCATTTGGATGCATCAGTGGCTTTTTAGCCTGGACCTTGCATATCTGTATGTGGATATAGAAGCAAGCTGCTATAATATTTTGAAATTTTGAGCAATTAATGGGTGTGACTCACTCATTGATAAATTTGAACGGGAATGCCCGATATACATAGATTATGCTAAAACACGCCAAAAGAAATAGGATGGAATTGTAGTAGTGATGCACTAGCGACAAGAAAAATTCATTGCTTACTCTTGTCTGTGTCAAAAATTAAGTGCATATTTTAGACCATAGAACAATATATTATACTCTTGTATAGGTACAAAGTATTTTGTAACTTTACAATTAACTCATTGTTAAACCTTATTGTTTGAAAGTATTGTCTGTGTCACATCTGAAAGTATTGCTACTCTTATTGTTTCTATTTTTTCTTTTTTTTTTTTTGATTAAGTTTGAGTAAGTATAACTGTGTATGTATTTGGCCTTATGCTCCAACTCTTGCTCATATATTGATCATTTAAAGCTTCTCACCTAAATGTCATATGTATTTCAGATTTTGGTTCCCTTTATTTGCCTTTATGTATTTCAGATTTTGCTTCCTTTATTTGCCCTAGTTTATATTCTTAATTTCACTGCAACATCATCAATACTCAGCTTGCCACTAGAATTTTTGCTGGCTTCTCGATTATCAAAATGTACTGGAAGAAACATGTATCCTACAACTGTGGAGACTGGGCAAGAGATGGATACCAAAAAAAATGCTTTATCAAGGAGTACTGCTGTTTTGAACGGGAAAGAGAGAGAGAGAGAGAGAGAGAGAGAGAGAGAGAGTAATGCAGTTTACTGAAATCTGTTGGTGGAACAGGACTTCATTTTTTTGTTCTGAGGTTGAATACTGTTGTAAGGTGCCATCTTTAAGAAGAGCATTACATTAGATTACAGATATCTACTACATTTGTAATTGTAATTGTAATTTTGCACCCAATTAATTTATGTAATACCTAGAATCTTGAGAAAAAGCAAAAGGTTTCTCTAGTTGATTTCTTTGATACCAGAAATGGATTATACCAGAAATGGATTACCCTGTCAAAAAAGAAGTTATTTTTAATGTATCACTTTGGGTTGATTTTCTTGCCAAGCTGCCCCTTTACACAGATGTGGTGATTTACCATCAAATGTCATAAACGTGTTTGGGATTCTTGATTATTTTCAACGTTATAACTGTTTTTGCTGTTAGATGGTTCAAATCATGCTTGTGGTATTCGGAAGAGTATTCTTGGCCTTCCGCACTTCGGACAAAAGAAAAGGGAAAGGAAAAACTTAACGAACAAAATATTTGTGGAAACAAGGACCAAGGGATGTCAATTAAGCAAATTGAAGGTGTCTTTGGATGGTAATGCACTTGTGTGCTTGTACTTTAAATAATCACCTGCTGTCATAGCCGCAGTGTCCTTGCCCCCATAATTAGCCAGCTTGAGCGTTCTAAAGGTAAACAACAGCGGCAACGGAAACTCCTAATTATTCTCAACACATTTCAGCCTTTTCGTATATCATAAAATACTACTGCTCATGCTAGAAAAAGTGAAATATGAAGGATTCTGAGCTTTTTATTATATTATTTGTAGAATATCGCTACAGCTAGACATCAGGCTTATCTTATGATTGCCACACATGGAGTCTCTGACTTTTCAAGCAACCGCTTGGGTTATTAAGAATCCTGTTATATCCATGTGAGACTTACTTAGAAGCCTCCTCGAAGTAAAGGTCTACATGGCCCGGCAGTTTGCACACATTATCTTATAGTGGCCTTGTCATTTTCCTTAGGACCAACAATTTACAGAGCTTCATCTCACTACCCTGTAATCGCAATGTCTGTAAGTATATATGTTATGTAACACCTATGTTTCACAATGAGGAAGTGGGGATAAGTTAGTGTGTTTGTAAGGCAAGAATGCTACTGCCAAGGTCACCAAATCGTCTAGACCTTCTCGGTGTCTGTGCTTGGGCCATTGAGACCAATGTATGGAGCAGTATTTTTGATAAGATACGAGAACATAAAAAGATAGAATTGTAGCAAGACAAGTTTAATTCATTCCCATTTCAAAGAAGAACTTTTACAGACGGAACAATCATCAAACAGTTACATAACCTCTTCTTTAACACCAGCTACCTTGTGAGAACTTAAAAAAGGGAGTGCGAAACAGCATCACGCCAAACATTTGATGGTGGCTGTTACAGAAGCCTCAACAAAAACGCACCGGAGGAAAGAAGGGTTAAATCATTCGATTAGGGCCATTTCCAAAAAAGCGCCCATCTCAACATGATCATCACTTTAACACTATATATATATTGCTTAAATCATTTTTGTAATTAGTTAAGACACTAGTGAGAGCTAGTGAAGTCAAAAAAAGAAACAAAATCTCAAAAGGGGTGGCAGTTTTCTGTTAGTTCAGTGCGCTAAGAACAATTAGAACTGTCTGCCAGAGAACGTCTGTCCAAAACCCCAGTTAGAAGGAGCCGCATTTTTAGAGACCAAGGTGCGTCCGTCGCTTGTCACAACTTTGAAAGAGAGGGCCTGGCCATTAAGGTAAGTGTTGCTCTGCCAATTTTGGCCCCAGTTTCGGGACATTGGTTGCCATTTAGTATTGGAACCTTTGACGGACGCAGAAACCACATCACCAGCTCCACCAACATTGGTTATGAGTACTAGGTTGAAGTAGGAGTGTCCATTAATGGTGAATCTGATTCCACCACTCTTCTTGCAAGCAACCCTGTCAAGTAGTTCAAATATTAGAAAACTAAACTAGAGTATATTTCACACCACCTGGCACTTGGAAATTGAAATGGCTTTGACTAAGGTAGTATTTCTTAAAGAGGGCTTGTGATAAAAAACTAGTCTTTTCTAGGAGTTAGAGATTTATAACCTTGAAAAGCGTCTAGGAAGGAGGTTTGACCATTAAGATGCTTTGCTAGATGTTGAAAAACTGGGACTTGGGAGTTGGGAATGGAAACTTTTGAGGCATATATTATATGAGAGGGAGAATAGCAACCATTTATTGCCAGACAACTTTGCTAGCTTTTGTAGAAAAAGATACTACCACCGTCTCATCAATTAAACATCTTTTATAACTCAATTTCTATACGAAAAAGGCTTAAATGGTGGGATAGACGGTCGTCTACTACCCATTGTAGCGAAAATTTGCTGTCAGTACACTGTGCTAGGAGTGCCAGCAGCTAAGTAATTTTGAAGGTTCTAGAGCTTTAATTTTAGTAACTCTATGGTTATCAATTGACATACTATATGCAGGTGTATACCTTCTGTATTGAACAGGGATAATTCCAGCTTTGTACTGAGCAATGTGTTGGAAAATGGGCTGTGAAAGATCAAAATGTTGCAAAGGAGGATTACACCATCCACCTGCATTGTTTGGAAGGGCACTGTTTGGAGGGCAAAAATTTGTTGCAGTAACTATGATAGATCCAGGTAAACACCATGTTCCATCATTTGCACATTTAATCTCAAAGCAAGCCCCACAAGCCTGCCCATTGTTGAACAGAGCAGTACTTAGTGCAGCTGTGCTTGTACCATAACCTTGACTGTATAGATTTCCATACCCACAAGCTCCTCCTATAAATAAACATCCACCCAAAAATTAAGGCTCCGTGCAAGGAAAACTTTTTGCAGAAAATGTTTTCTTTCATTTTCTCTTGTTTGAAAACCGAAAATGTTTCCCCGGAAAACATTTCCAGAAAACTGAATATAAACAATCTGAATGTAGTAGAGTTCTAATATTACTTACCCATTGTACCAGAAGCATCACCCCCACCATAGAAGGTAGCATGAGCGCTGGACCACTGTCCATTAACACATCTAGACGCGATAAACGATAATATCATCACCAAAATTGGTCCATAGAATTCCATTTCCTGCAAAAAGAAGTCATTTTTATCACATTTTTTTGTTGAATATCAACATTATATGTGAAGAAAAGATGTTATGACATGTCTAGAAATATTGTGCTTACAGATGAATTTAAGGCTGAAATTGAGAGACTGCTGCTGCTACTTTATAGAAAAATATATATTGAAGAAGTTGAATGGGGAAGAATTGAGAAGAAATGGAGCTGAGGAAAAATGCAAGAAATGGAAGTGTATTTATAGAGGTGAGTGATGGTGGTGGAGCAGGAGAGTATAATGATGCCAAAGGAAGTAATCATTTTTTTAATGTGACATTGGCAACTGGGCAATTGGCTACGAGTAGTTATTTTTCCCAACTTAACCATCTTCTTTTGCATATTTTTAGGACTCTGATAGCTTCACATGCTATATACTTTTTATGATTAAATTAAAGTATTAAATCTCTAGTTTAAAAAGAAGTGTTTTTTATTTATTAATACATAAATTGGAAATGTTGATGCAAAGAATTGAATGGCTGGCTTTAACAGTTGAAAAGAAGAAAACTGTAATTCAGTTGTACCTTTAATTTGTCATATTTATATTACTCCGTATATCTTATATTATTACACACAAAAGCATTTGAGCTGAAAGAAGTTGAGCATAATGCTGCTAATGAATTGATACAGTTTTAATTCAAACTTTTTTTTTATTAATTCAAGTTTTTTTTTTTATTAATTCAAGCGAAGTTGAGCATCGTGCTACTAATTTATGTACGTCTTAGAGTACACACATATTCTAAAAAAATTGTAGTTTATTAAATTCTCCGCATATAGATTACTCAATTAATTACCCAATATTTTAGCAAAATCTAAATTAATAATTCATAAATATGAGAAGATTGTATGTGTAAACATATACACTTATGTTTGCGTACGGTATAAAATCGAGTACACATGTTCAAACTTGATTCTCTCGTTTGACTAAACTTACTCTTGATTAGCGCTCAATTGTTTAATGCACATTTTGTTCATAATAATAAATTCTTTAAAATAAGATTAAAATTTTATATTTTTAGTCGTTTTTATATTTTAAAATAGTTGATTTAAATTTTTTCCAAACTTGACATTAACATCTCTCGTCATCTCGAAAAACTTCTACTGGTAAAATTAATTTTATTAGTTTTCTCTCATCTATTTGTATTTCTTACGAAAGGGTAAAATAGTATTTTTGATTAACATTTGTTATTTCAATGTAATAATTATGAACTATATTGATATGTATAATTTGATTTAAAATGACTATTATTTTATATCAGAGGAAATAAAAGAGTTTCAAACAGATATTTGATATTCAATATAAATTAACCTCAAATTATTCCGATCAACTTCTTTAAATATATTATGATATTCCTTAACCTTAACTAAAAATGTCTCACAGATCCAAATAATTTATTTTACCAAAAAAAGGCTGGTAGCAATTTCAAAACTGAATCTACCCCATAATAAGGGGTGGGAGAGATATGAAAAAAGAATGAAGTCTTCGCTATAATTTTCCACATGCTTCGTCATTAAAAAGATTAAGAAAAACAAGTACATATAAAACCAAGATCGACAGTCCTCAAATATCAGAAAAAAACAAAAGAAGGATTGCAATTAGCAAGTTAAATATGTTAAAGTTCCCATTAGAAAAAAGAATGAGAAGAGAAATATATTAAAATTTAATGAAAAGTAATAGTGAAAAGAGTGATAAATATGAAAAAGAGGAGAATTATAATGAAAAAAATAAAGAATGAATTATTTCTCTTCATTATTCGTGAAATGAAATAACATATAAGAGAAATAGTTTATTTCACCACTATTTTTCATAAAAATTATAAAATTTTATAATTTTCTTTAATAAATACACATAAATTAAATTCATTCGTCTTTTATTACATTTACTTAAACCGAATGGAACATAAAATTCAATAATTAACATTGTGAATGTGACTTTCCATTTGATACTTGAATTGTACGAAGCCTCAATTAATGCTCATATGTCAACTTGATAGTACTTGCAATGTATTTTGTTTAGTACGGGTAACGACTTGGTTTATATTTATCCATTAATAAGTAAACACGTCCCATTTCTCCGTACCCTAATTATTACCGGTTAAGGAGTCAAATTACTACCATTAACATGTTCTTTTCCATTGATTAATGTAGTTGACTAGCTAGATTATTGTATTGTATTAACAAATTTGTTTGTGTTATGAAGTGAAATAATTGATATTGTTATAGCAAAAAAGTTTCATTAAAAATATTAATTGTTGACCTGTCTATTAGTTTCACCGATTATCAACTATCTTCTATAAAAAGAAAGAATATCAGAGTTTTGAAACTTACAAGTTAATAAAAAACTATGCAAAATAGTTTATGTGTGTGTGAGTATTAAAACACTGAATTTCTATGTGACAAAAAAAATATATTAGAGTTTTGAACCTTGTGGTCTATGTAAGGTAGTTTAAAAAGAAATTAGAGTTTCGAATTTCGAATTTTGCGGCCCATGCAAAGTAATTTTAGAGTTTCAAACCTTGTGGGCCATGCAAGATAGTTGATGTGTGTGCGTATGTAGACAACACATGCAAGGTAATTAATGTGTGTGTAAGTATCTAAACGGTGACTTTTTATGTGACAAAAAAGAAATTTATCCTATGTAACCCAAAAAAATATATTGATAATTGTTTCATACGTAAAGTAGGTTGATTTAGAGTGAATAGAACAATAAAATCCTTATATTACTATTTTTTTAAAAATGAATAGTCTATAAAATGTGTATCTTTTTCTGTAAAAACGACAAATGTATTTTATATTTTTTTTGTAATCATAAATACTACTATAAATTTTATTTGATTCTTATGACATACTCTAATCCTTAGTTGAAAAATCTCTCATCAACCTAATTTATTTTATAATTAAAAAAATCCACCATATAGGAATATTTATTCCCTTAAGAACTTGAAGCAATTGAAGGATGTTAAATTAAAGTAATCTATTTTATTTTTTTAATGCATTTTTCATTTGACTAATAAAAACAACATCATGGGCTTTTAAACATACTCCCAGAAAATGATTGATTTAGTAGGTCTAGAAAATCAAACCCACCAGATGGAACAATTTTTGTAAGTCTTTAAATAATTTTTTGAAGGGGATTTGATGCCTTAAATCATGTGGCATGTGGAGTGGTGGGTGCGATTAAATGAAACGCATGTGGACGGGCATGTTAATGCAAATTAATAGCAAATCTCACTTGCTAATTACTTTTGACTTTTTTGAAGAACTGTACTCATACCCATAATATTATAGTATCAACTGACTCCAATTATTTATTGATTAAAACAAGGTTTTAAATATGCGATTATAGCAAGCAAAGCTGAATTTAAATGATTAATCCCCCATGTGGCGTAACGTCGAAACATTGACGACCATATATGGTCATTTTGGTACATTTCACTTCCTCTTCCTTCAACTTTACTTTTGTTTTGTAATGAACAGGACAATAAAGAAAGTTACTCGTACTAAAAAAAACTCGGAAATTAAAAAGAATGTTTTATTTATTTGAACTATTCGTGAAAAACTTGATAAATTTTCGACTTAAGTTCGATTATAAACGATCATTGATAGATAATTATTCAACTCAACTCGACTCGTATTTAATATTCTTTTTAACGAGTTAAACTCAAACAAGTAATACTCGATCCGATTATACCCTGTTTGCACCAACCTAATAACTTCTTAATATAAAAATATATTTCTAATTTTTCAAACGAAAGAAATTCCTTCAATGTTATTTTTCTACACATCTTTTCACTTTGGACCGGCTCTATATAAATTGTTGTTATTTATGAAATGATGTTAGCTGTGTCCACTAGAACATACTTTTTACAAACGGTCATCCTAAGAAGGCCAACGAACTTCTTTTTTAAGCTTTACAGCTTTAACGATACTAAAATTTATTTAAAAGAGTCATCATTGTGTTCCCAAATATCCTTTTTATTGATTAATCATATCCATTATTATCATACGCGTGTTTGAAATTTTTTAGCATTGCACCTATTCCCTTAAAGTAGAGAGAATAAAATTTATGAAAATGCAAAAGTTTTATCTCCATCTTCTCTTTTCTAATTCACCGATTTGTGGAATATTTCTCAAAAGCATTTGAATAATTTGTACAGTAACCGACCAGACTGTGTGCCTTTTTGATGTATAGACACATCACTTTTTATCTATTTTTACTTTTGGTTCAAAGATAATAGTAGATGAGTTGAGATAATATAATCCATTTTCGTCTAATTTAATGTCATCACATGGCAAGGTAATTTACATTATTTAGTTAAGAAATGTGGCAAACAAACACAGGATAGTGAGAAATATGATGGGACGGATTATGTTGCACACAATTTTAAATTATCGTAAGCACTTAAAGAGGCGGGTGACATATTCGTAAGATACGAGAATCTTTTCTTATTTAAACTTTTGTAGGTCAATTTTTTTTTTTGAATCAATATAATTATTTGTACAATAGAATGTAGACAAAAAGACAAAAGAACATTAATATGTATAGCTCAGGTTATCCACCGATGATTCATAGATAATATTTGTACTCATTAAATAATTATTATTCATCATCTATTCAAACGTCAACCACCAATTTACAATGTACATATATAATCAACCTTTAGAAACTCATTCTAGACTTTTAATGGAAAAAATATATATTTAATTATCCTAGCAGAATCAGAATAATGGAATCATAAACAAAGAAATTTTATCATGATAAAATTGATTTTATGGATTATGTACCTCAAAAACTCAAAATTACTAGAATGATTAATGCCAACAAGAGTTGAAATTATTTATATTTTTAAATTCAACTAGGGATTGAGGGCATTGTGGGAAAATATTAGTTGATACTATTTACTAATTGATACAACTCTTCTTTATATTATCACAATTTCCTCCACCATGTCAAAAATTGAAGTTACGAAATGCAATAATGCAAGAAGAAGATAGAGCACCAGTCCTACAAATCAAAAAGAATTTTTGTTTGTAATGACAAATTCAGTTAATTAAAGGGTGTAAGACTTAGAAAAGGCACATGGGATTAGGCGGCATTGGCATCACATGGCCACTACCAAATCATTCTCTACCTTACCAACACTACATCTATTAGGGTACCATATAAAGCCGGCCTATTTGACTATATACCTCTTATCTCCCAATTGCTTCCCTTCAATTTTCTCAAATTTATTTTTTTGTTTATCCTCTACAATGTCATCCACCTAATCTTCCGGCAAAACAATAATTAGGTGTTACACTTTCGAATGTGAATATACCTACAGAACAAGTCTATTAATTCAAACAAAAGATGATCAAATTCAAATAATTGTATCTAATTATTCGCAAAATATAGAACAATACTAAGATTTTTTTGTAGTAAACATGAGTGTATAAAATTCTTAGTTAGATGCTCTCGTTTAAAAATCCTACCTGATCTTATTAGTCTCTCGATTAAATGTTGGGCTAGGATATATATTCTTTATTACTTGTAAGTATCGCTTAATACTTAAGTTTATCTAATCCTTACTTAATTTCGACTAATATCATTTAATACATGTCTAGACGCAAGACACTTACTTTACCATTTAAATTCACCTAAGGTTTTTATAGCACTAGTTAGATGTACACCAAATACGTACACTAGTCACACATCAACATCGAATTGTAGTTTCATTGCATTAATAAAGCCTAAACTCCTTAAAATCGACCCGACCGGACCCAATACCCTATATGAGTTTGTATCGAATATCGGAAAATATATATACAGATTAAAAAGAGATGGAGTGGGCCCCTTTGATGATTGGAAGGGGCGTTTTGGTCTGATGATGTGTGGTCTGACAAGCAAAAGAAGATAGAGTAAGTGAGCAGTAAGCCCAAATCGGGAGCTCCCACTGAATGAGCAGCCGTTGGTATCAATGGGCAAACCCAACCCCGCACACAATATTATTATGTTTGTATTATTATTATTATGCATATCAAGATTCATTTGGCCAGCCCCAGCTTAGGCAAGGTCTCTCTGATAGTATCTTAAATGCAGTATATATTTTGAACAACTGTGCTATTGAAATTACTAGCCCCAAGGGCAGTGTCATAAATTAATTAGGACTAAAGAATGTAGCATTATCTTTGTATACAATAAGATGGTTTGGTAACACAATTAAAGATTCAAACACTAGTATAAAATTGAGTGACAGGTGCCCAAGTAAATATGCTATTTTGGTAAATAATACGGTTTCGGTGAAGGAGGTAGTTCTCTCCAACTCAACTCAGGAATTCTCGACTCTTGAAATTTGGTAATAATTGCATATGCAAATTCCTACAAAGCAACCATAACTAGTACGCCGTTGTTTTTACCATCACAAAACCAGTTTTGCAATCGCAGGCCCCAAAAATGACAGCACGGGTATGATCCCGTGGCAGCTCCGCCTTCCCACTCCAAAGGGCAACGATGGAAAATCAACATTTGCGCCGCCAACCACAGCATCCATCCCACCTTCCTCCATGAATCACTCCGGACCGCAGTCATCCGGGTTCTTCCACGAACCACTGTACACTCCGGTACTCATTAGGATTCTTTCACCGCTATTCCGGATTGTTAGCTAGCCATCCGCTGTTTTAATCGGGATTATGCATTATTTCACATCATCTTACAAAAAGATTTGACTGATTGAATAATCTTTGATATATAAAGCATAAGCCATGTACATATTGAATTATCAGATTTTAAAACATTAATTTTGTTACGTAAAAATAATGATATAAAACATGGAAATAATAATTTAAACATTTTGAGCAAGAAATAACCTCTTACGACTTGTGAATTGTTTTTAAACATTTTGTTATTTAATGGAGCGCACTATACGCTTCAATTTTTACAAACATGATAATCCAAATGCAAATTTCTAGAACACAGTCATTACTACTTTTTACCATCACAAAAAGAAGCAACTCTATGATAAACTTGATCAGCATCCTTAAAACTTTTCCAAAAAGCACCCTACTTATTTCTATTCGTGGAACAAAAAGAGAAATAATGTCAACATGAAACAACAAGCATAACATGAAGCTTCTTCAGAAGGTTAATATACACCAGCATGTGGTAAAGAAAGATCCCAGTAACTTAAAATTCCCTTAAAGTGCAAAAGCTACGCAAAAAAAACGAATTATATGTAGGAAGGAACAACCCAGGTTCTAACCCTTCGTACCAGAGAAACTCGGTTGAATTACAGCCAGGGCTAATTTGGAGATATTTGAAATTCAACAGCTTCCTTGCTAGAAGACGATGAACGTGTCCTGCGGAAAACTTTTCGGCTGAAGAAATCTTTGGCCATTTTCCCCTTTAATGACAAATGCTTCCTGAACTGACTCTGCATCAAAGACTCAGCTCCATCCGGTTTAGTCCTTGCGCTGGATGAAAATTTTCTTGTACTGTCTTTCATATAATTGAATATTTCATCAACATTTGAATTCTCTGCTGAATCGTTTATCATCACCCCTCTCCGCATCCTTACCGATCGCAATGCCATCAGCAGGGGTTGTGAAACTGGTGAAGAATCTTCAGATGGACCTAAGGTTTTTACGCACATGGGGCAAGGAGGTTCATGAATCTGTGGCTTTGGAGTGACTTGCTCCAAGCATTCTGCATGGAACACATGACTGCAAGGTAGTATTCCAGCTATTGGTAAATCCCCACCTCTCATGATTCTACTTGAACCCCATGGGGACTTCTGCCACAGGAGCTTTCTGCAAACTCCACATTTTTTATCGTCCCCTTGGTAATTTGGTGATCTTTGAATTTCTAAATCCATATTTTCAGATGCATCAAAATGCTCTCCGTCAAATACCATATCAAAACTGCTGGCACTGCTCCACCGGAAACCATCTCTTCTTGAACTTGTGCTGGGGTCAGGAGATGTGTCCACCTTTTGGTGTTCAGTGATCACTTGAAACTTGGGTTCGGTACTTGTGCTATTTTCAAGCCAATTTGATGATAAAATCACGTCCTTGCCAAGTGTCGACCTGCTAATACTAGAAGTATCAGCATCAGCAGTCGTTTCACAATCAGACACTGGATTGTGTATCATTAGAGGATATACAGATTTTGACTTGAAAGAACGGCGGTTAGGGAAGTTGCGACTTGGAAGAACTTGTGAAGGATTTTTGCGTGATGAGTCCCATGGTCCAGACTCAGGTAGTGACAAAGGAGATTCATAACTGCAGGATGCTGCAGACGCAACACCAACATGCCGGCCCTGCAATATGAAACCAAAAGCACAAAGATGTTCAAGTACTGAATAGTTTGCTTAAATAAATAATGCATGGCAGGAGATACACAAAGCATTCACCTCACTGGAGCATGGAAGCCATGTTGTCTCAGATCTTGAACCTGACAAAACAGTTGCGCTTGGTCATGCATCATTAAAATAGGATAAGAGATATAAAACTGAAATTAGGCTGGTTAAAAAAAAGCAACAGAAGAACAGCGCCAATTATTATAAAACCCAGAACAGCTCTACGCCAATGTGACAGTTTTATAAAGATTAAAGATCAGCATAGAAGAACTGCAAACTGAAGCCGAGATATCTCTGGGAGAAACCTATTAACTACGGCTTGGTTGCGCATATGTCAGTCAAACTCTATCCAACAATAATCAAATCATTCATCAGAACTGACTGCTCATATTCCATGTTCATTTAACTTCTCTAAAGGAAACCATAACCTTCACATGTACATATATACATAACGGAAGGAGTATGTACAAAGAAGAGCACGAACATCAAAGACAAATGTACAGGGTTGGGCATTTTGGGAAGAGGTATACAGTTCCAAACCTTTGCTCTCTGATGCAATTCCCTTTATATCATGTTAGACAAGCCAACACGTTCTTTCTTCAACAGCCTAGCTAATGAACAACCTTTGGCTGAACAAGCTTATTCCCTAATTACACAGAAGGAAACACCTTCTTTCTTTAACTCAAGTTTCTCCCTCTTTGCTTTAGAAAGATTTCAGTTAGCGTTATTGAGTAATAGAATATCAAGTTTAAGTTTTTCTCCTATTCTACAATCTACAACTCTTTAAACTGTCCAAGACTCCATTGATATCGCTACTGGCGGTTATTTTATATTTCCTTTCTATCATTCGTTTGACATTGCGCACACACACAAACACAACATATAAAATAATAATAATAACTACTAAGCTACGCAGACTCCAGCATTCACTAGTACTCCTTAACGTTAAGATAAGAATTAAGGTCATATTACCTCTAATAGAAGGGGTAGAGAAGCTGTCCATGTTGAACTTTTGATACGGCGATGCCCATCGAGGAGCCTGGCCATTATCCGCAGGACTAACAGAATAAGTGAGCATGCCATCAGAAACGGAATGGTGATGCTTGGTGTATCTGTCATTGTGCAACATGCTTCTGCTTCCTTTACTATTTGAAGATACTGATGTACCTTGAGTTGAGGTTCCAGGTCTATTCAGCAAACCATCTGTCTGTAATCTACAATCCCATATTCTTGATGGAGGAGGAGGAGAAAAACTGGAATTGGTCCTCCAATGAGGTTCAACAAGATCCATGGAATGTTCTTGTACACTCTTTCCTGATTTTTCTCCATGTGGCCCAGCGGCCACACAACAAAGTGCACCCGTCTTAGCTATTTTCTATCAACAATCACGAGGATGTCTGAAGTTCGAGCCAAGTCACCAAACTATGATCACGCACACTACCTAGAGTTTCGCAATATATTAAACGACAGTCAATTCTAAGGACTGTAACCACTTCCCATTTCAATCAAGGAGCCATATTCTTAGAACTATTTCACCTGTGAACTAAGGATGCCAATAGCAAATAAGTTAATTCAATAAACAGATTTTCACAGAAGACATAACTAGCTATAGAACTAAAGTAGTAATTAGATAGCTACATCATTTTCAGAACATTAACGAATCAAAATTCAAAAACACCACTAACAAGTGCCACTTAAATTATATGTAATCAACATCTAGCTTCTGTTTAATGTTATAGAGATGATTTATCATTTACTCTGCCATCTGCCAAACATGGAACCTCTCCCGTTAGAAATAAAGCACCCATGTCAACAGGAGCTTAACATACCCAATCATTTACATACAACTTTCCAAGAAAATAGCACAACCCATCGAAAAATCCTTTAAATTTCATAATTCCAATATCTTCATCAGACACGTCGAGAAAAATTCAATAAAAATCCTAATTTAAAAAAAAAATAATAATAAACGTCGAGAAGAAGGAACAACTGCATTTCCAATTCCAACTGTAATTATAAGTCGCAGACTACCAACACCAAAAAGAAAAAATCAACATTGCCAACAACAGAATGCAACAATAACTAGGAAGTGAATAATCAGATTGAAATTTAGATAAACAACAAAATGGTACGATGAAAAGCTGGAAAAAAGACAATTATATGAGAGAAAAAATCATACCTCATTAATAATCGAACTAGGGTTTGAAGAAGCAAAAATTGAAGGACAAAGAAAACCTCAAAAACTGAAGTGACGGTGGACTTTGGGAAACGGAAAATCATTCATGTTTTTAAAAGTAGAACTCCGTAAGCATTAGTGTGAGTCCAATATTCTGTATTCGGATGTGGACAAACTAACAAAAACAAACACTGCTGTATTCCACTTTCTCTCTCTACTTTTTTTTTTTTTTTTGGATAAACCTCTCTCTCTAGTCTCTATGATTGAACATATCGACCACCTTCACTTTTACCAATTTATTATCACCATAATTACCTAAAACATAGGTTTTACTATTAGAGTAAAATATTTATTAGTTTGAGTCTCCTCCTCCGTTATGATAAATAGAATTTTTATAGTATAAATATAGAAATTTAACGGTATTCAATACATTTTTATTTAATATAATATTTTACTAAATATTTATCAATTTAATTTGTAATATATAACTCTGATTAGGTTTGCTTAAATTATATAGATTTGTACCAAGAGCAATCGCACTCGTCGCCGTAAAAACCTCGGAATCTCTATTTTTAGAGTTAATGAAGATAAAAATGAATAATATCGGGCTGCACCAGTTTCTCAAATTCAAGCTCAGTATCATGTATATAAACAGTGAATTTGGAACTATAGTGGCATATTATTTTTTTTATTCTATAGCTATGCCTAGCAAATTTAAATTATTTTTGGGTATTGATTTGCATAATATAATATGTCAGGAGTAAATTCAAAATATAATGAAGTAATTTTTTTTATCATTAAATAGATTAAAATTTTAATTTATTCTTTATTTTAATTTAATTAATTAAAACAATTGTTAATAAAATCAATAACTAATTTTTTATTTTTATCATATTATTACGTAATTGTGTTCATTTTATTGGTTCATGATGAGTTTAAAATAATATAAATGATGAAAAACAAGAGTTTGAAATATTCTTATTTTATTGTTGTGTAGGTTAAAATAGGGAATATGATGTACATGTAATAAATAAAGATTCTTTAAAAGTAAAAATAGTAGTATCTGAATCTATAAAATGGAGCCTAATTTTGGCTGAGATTTATTGATGTATTTGGTATTTTCGTTTCAGTTTCTATATGGAACTCTTAGGATGTTAAAAATTAGTTTAACTAAATTTTGACTTGTCCACCTCCTAATAAAATTATTCAGAGTAAAATGAATTGAGTGTAGTAGAATTTTTAAATGAGTTTATTTGAATTTGTTCGCAGATGAAACTCAAGTTTAATTATAGTAGTTGACTTGGATTGTTGTCGTTAAAATATCTATTTATTTCTGTTTAATTGATACATATTGATTTTTTTGGTTAAGTTGATTAATTTTTGATTTAAAATATTTTTTTATTTTATAAATATATATGTAACAAAATTATAATCATAAAAAAGTTCATACAATCTATAATAAGATTTAATTTTTATAATTTTATAATTATAAATATATATGTATAAATTTAAAGTTAAAATATAGTCAAACATGTTTTTAGATGACAGTTATTCAGGAATTGAGGAAGTATTAATTACTCGGTAAAATTTAAGCATTGATTTGCATTAGTTGATGGGAGCAATATATAATTTATATATAAAAGCTAAGGAGTAAATGACTCAACCATCTAATCGAGTCCTTACATTTCATTTGTTAAAATTTATAATTTCGATATTGATCGAGGAAAACAAAGTGACATCTAGTTTATGGAAAAATATATACGGAGTATTTTTTTGAAATGTGTAGTTTTTATTACTAGAATACTTTTTTG
The DNA here is from genome assembly GCA_014636745.2 of Centella asiatica. Lineage (NCBI taxonomy): Eukaryota > Viridiplantae > Streptophyta > Magnoliopsida > Apiales > Apiaceae > Centella > Centella asiatica. The sequence continues at coordinate 25,437,630 of CM025782.1, read as the reverse complement.
TCCCGCTCTTTTTCGTTTTTGTCTTATTTAAGGCGGTATAATCATATCTATATAAAGCTGGGATGGGCCATAAGGCCTGTTATTGGGAAAAGTACAAAGTCCAACTGAGTTATTGTTTTAGCCTTTAGGTTATGAGTGGGCCATCTACTCCAAATAAAGCTAACAATACCAAATCCATATATGCATGGATTCCACAAAAAGTATCTAATTATTGGTAGGTCAAGTGAAGAGACAATTTTTAATCTCCTCTTTATTATTGTAATTTTCTTTTATGGAAGTCTTTTTTATTTATTTTTACTTCCCACCTGATATCCAATTTATCTCGATTAATTTACATGGTACTTCAGTCAGATTCTTTCGGGAAAAGTGTTATTTACAACAGTGTAATTTATATTTTCAATACCCGAGTACTTCCAATAGCGTATTTTACATTTTCATGACTCGAAATTGAGAATTCTAATTAACTGAATTCAGACTTTTTCCACTTAACCCAACATATTATTGTGCAAGTCATCTTTGATGTATTTATCTCCTTACCAATAACAAAACATGCAAATAAATTGTACTCCGTAGTATACACAAATAATCTCTAATATATTCATAGATAATCTTTATTAAATCAGTGGTGGATGAAATTGTGACCATTAAACTTTGATCCGAAGGATAACCCAAAAAAAAAAAAAAAACTTTGATCTGATCTGAAGGTAATCCTTATGATCATTAAAATTTGATTTCAATACCTTAAAACACATTAAGAATGTGGATAGAATAGACTAAAATGCATGAGCCGATAAAAGAATTATGTCTTGATAATTACACTTATTTCAGGTCCTTATTAAAATAATGTATGATTTTATTGTGATAATATATTTGTCAAACTCAAATTAGAAGAATGCGTATTCTTTACATTCATAGACTCAGTTGAAATATTTAAATAAGTGACCTCAAACTATTTTTATCATGTGCAATTTTTATTTTTATTTTGAATAAAAAAAATTTTGGGCTCCTCATTCTAATAATTAGTGCTTCATCTTTATAACTTTTTTGTGATTACTAGAGTTCCAATCTTATATAATGATGAAGAGTAAGGTGTGACGTTATATAAGAAGTGATATTATTTATGTATGATACAGTAGTATTATAAGGGCAATTGTTGGTCGAATCTTTAACTACTCCAAACCCATCCAATAAGATAGTCCATTACGAACAGCAACAAAATTATAATTATTTCCCAAATAATTTTTTCCTGCAAACTTTATACCCTAAAATGCCGGTAAATCAATAATTATGAGAGAAATCTGATGCTCCGTATCTGATTTGCACCGACAAACGAGAGGGTCGGGTTCAATTTGAACGGGCAAAAAAAAACAAATCAAATATATCAGCCTTGTTTGGGCGGGAAGGCCCAAATGTAATGCGAAAAAGTGAGAGCAACTTCAAAAGCTTAAGTACTGGTTTTCTTTCTCTCTCTCTAATAAAAAAGTAGAAGAAAATTTTGTTTTTCTTCCTCACAATTTAAGGTTCTCGTCTCACATTGGTTGCAAAGTGTGAATTGTAAAATTATATGTACATGAATATGCCTTGACCTATAAATTTAAACTTTTGAATTTGATTAAGTACATATTTATATATAAATTGACTTGAATTTTTCATGTTCTCTCTAAGACTCTATATAATGCAAGTTGGTTGTGTCAATCCATTAAAATACCATATATAAATCCTGTGTAGTATACAAATTGGAATATAACAATATAAATTAGCTAAAAAATTAAGACGTTTAAAATATAAACATATGAAGTACAATACTCTCTCCATTCATATTTAAATATTTTTTTAGAGAGCAAATGATATTTTTATTTACACGTCGTTTGTGAATTCTAATAAAGTATTAAATCACCTTACATTTAAATACTAACTTGTTTATCTTTTGTTATTTCCAATAAAATTTAGAAGAGCAATATTAAACTTACATAAGTTTTTTGGCCAACTAGACATAAAACTAATACACTTATTAATAAACGTATTTTTCTTTAAAACGACATCTAAAACTGAATGAAGAAAGTTTAAATATACACGGTGCAATAATTTTTCCATTCGAAACGAACTTATGTTTAAGTAAATTTGTTTGTCATCGAAATTATTTAGTCCTGTATCATGTGGTAGCTCAATAAAATGTTGGAATAAAGTCCCAACATTAATTTGCATTTTTGTACACCTGTTAACCCGCTCCAGTGCCAGCAAATTGTGGAGACAAGATGATGAAAAAGGAGCCTATGCTTAAAAATATGGTAACTCGTGAGGCCACAACTCATATTTTTGTTTTGATTTGTTTATAAGGGGGAAAAAAAAACTCATGTAGTCATAGGCAGGCCACGTTATTTAATTGTGAGCATCTTTTCAACCCCCACATCACGCAACATTATCCTTTCTTTACTCTTTTGTGGACCTAAGCTTTGCCATTATTTTATTTATTTATTTTTGGTGGCCAAAAAGTTTTGTATTTTGGAAAGAAGATAAGAAACCCTCAAGTGTAGGAAGATTGTCCACATCATTTGTAGACTCGGAGAAAATTGAGAGCGATAATGGAAGTTGTGCCGGAGGTAGATATTTTTCCCTTTCTTGGTACTTAAAAACAGAGTCTTCCGATCCATTGAAATATAGAAAGAATAACAATTTACACTCCATAAATGGTTTACTCTGCTCTAAATCCATATCAAGAATAACGTTCAACAGATATTATTTGGCCTTCCACATTATACAATCCATTTCCTTTAACATACTGTTTAACCCTCTCTCTTTCAAAAAAATATTGAACATTTAATAAGAAAATTTGTTCTTAAACTCGAGCAATATTCATATAATTTTTTGATTATAACATTGAATTTTTTATAATTTGTCATTACAAATTTTTTTCTTGATCTAACTGAACAATCATGATAAATTTTATGAAAAAAACTTATTATTTGTACATGTAATTCTAAGTCAAACATAATATTATTATTTATCAACCATTCAAATGTTATTATTTTTGTTGTGAAAATGGTGAAGCATTACTTAGTCTTCAACATATATTATTCGACCTTCACAAAAAATATAAAAAAAAAATAAAAGCAAAATGTGATCCAACAAACAACTTGAACATATGTTCATCTTATGCAGTTCCAGCTGAACAAGCTCCTCTGGAAACGAAAAGAAATTCAGGAGGAGAGAACTTGATGGCGAGGAAACACGCGAGAATTGAGACTCTCATCGCCTCATCATATTGGCATGTGCATACACACAAAAGTTTCAACCAAATCCAATAAACTCAACCTTGATGTTTACTGAAATCATACTCATTAATACCAATGAAAGGATATCTATCTTTCCTTTCTATGTTATACACCCATACTTTGGTAGGCTTTGCCTCTCTAAACTAAAAAAGAGAGCGCAACTGCCATCAAACAAATATATTTACAAGCTCTTTCTAATTCCCTCGCGGTTTGCATTCTTGGATCAGTAATGCTATAAAAAAGAAAAAAAGCAGATCCCAAATGCCTGATACTCAAACACAACATACACTTACATATTCACTCTAGCTATTCTATATATTTAGGCCTCTCACCCATCGACACGACTGTACAAGTGTGCTAACGGTTGCCATGGAATCAATTTATCTCCCAGACGAGACCAATGTCTTCTCCTTCGCATCGTCGAGTGATTTTGATGAATTTGATTGCACAGGAAGAGGAAGAGGAGGGGACGATTTCAAATGCGATGCTGATTCCGATTCTGCTAAGATCTCCTCTCGCATCGGAACTGCCACTGATTGCTCCGGTTTTGATTTATAAGTAAATGAGAGATCTTTTTTAGCAGAAAGTGCAACCAGTTCTTTCTCCTCCAGCCCCTTTGTTGGACCCAGGCTGCATCTATCTGGGCTGTGTTTTGCCAATGCATCCTTGAATTTCTTGATCTGCAGGACATTATCATGATCAACATCAGCATAATTACATGAAGTAGTATGAGCTGCATACAGGCATCGGTAATAAGCTATAACAGGTTTAAATTCAAGAACCAAAGCCTTCATCTGGTAAGACTTTTATCACATGTTAGGCATTAATAATCATACTACCATAACACTATTGCAGCTCTGCTAAATTTGTATGATATCAAACAAGGTACGTCGCAACGAGAACTAACCGTAGCATTGGTACAGCTAAAGCTGCAAAGACGGCCATTGGCCCCTCTATAGAAGCGGAAGAAGGGTAGGACATGGACATTGAGAGCATAACACATGGATTTGTGCTCCTCATAATTCACCTGCAGGAACTGCACATCTGGGTTCATTTCGGCCAATTGACATATCTGCCAAATCCATAAAATCATTCAGTTCGATATTTTGACAAAAATTATGGTTCTAATAATCGATATTTTGAATCTATTGTTGTTTCCTAAAAACAAAATTCATCAAACCAAAAGAAGTAACAAATGTATTGAAAGAGATATATACCTTGGGATGAAGAGCTTTACAGCCTCCACAACCAGGGGAAAAGAAATCGACAACTACTAATTTATCTCCTGCATTAAGCAATGAATCAACAAGGTCTTGAGGCCCCTCTACCTCTTTCATGTTTGTTTTTAACCCCTTCTCCCACCATCTTTGAGCTTTTGCGATTCCAATGCTCATCTGTTCAATATCAATATATACAGATCCCCAATTAGATCACTTTTTACCTGATGAACAACCCAAATTCACATTTACATGGGCATGAATTGTAAGAGGCCCAGATTTGTAAAAACAGATATATATGCCTTATGCCTTTCTTTATAGATATACTAGCAAAATCATGAATCAAGTTTCCAATTCGCTTCACATATTACCAGGGACAGATCAATACCACATAAAAGTAAGAAAATTGTACACTTCTTTTTTATCATTTTTAACACCAAAATATCCAATTTCAGGAAGCCATAACTAAAAAGGGTCATCAGAGAACAGAAAATCCAGGTAGATTTGATATCAAAGAAAGGTAAACAATCATATACTTTAAAATCAAAATCACACAACAGTAGGTCTGACTTTATTCAACAATCCGTGATAAAGGGATCTGGTCCCCGATAAATTAAACCATGAAGCTAAGAACAACAGAGCAAAAACAAAAAAAAAACTCCTGAAATAAAATGCATATAACAAATAATTATTCTAAAAGCGGAAAGAACTTGGTAAAAATAAACAAACCTGGGCATTAGAAGAACCTGCACCAACTTTATTATTGTTAATTTTTGTGTTGAGAAATACTCTCCGGCCAAAAAAATTGCTGCTTGCTGATGATCGGAGGACCAGAGGTCTGGGAGCAATATTGGTAAGTTTATTACTGGGAATCACAGATACCCTGTGAAGACTTTGCTGATTAACAACAGTATCATTGGCACGATTTCCGAGAGAGAAAACATTCGCTTTGCTCAGAATAACTTCCGCCATAGCTTTTCCGTTTTGTGAAAGAAAAACAGCTTAATCTTCAAATCCCAATTCGTGGAATTAACAGAGTAAATTGGTTTTTCGAAGAAAAATTGTTAGGAGGAAGAGATTAGATGAAATGGGGATTGATCAAAAGGAGTGGATATGGTTCTTGTTGTTTGAATTGGTTGCGTGTAATTTTCTTGGTTAGCTTTTTTGCGTTTGAATTTAGAAGAGAGAAGATTGGGGACGGCAAAAGAAAAAGGAGAGTTTTGAAAAAGATAAAGAGGAAGAGGAGAAAGAGAAAAAGTGGATAAAGCCTCAAGTGGGCCCTAGTTCGATGGTTTATTATCCACAAAGATGATCTAACGGTCATTGCGGACACTTTCCTTCACCATATGCCGCGTGTGCCTCCGCCTGTTTCTTTATCTTTTCATCATCGACGTGATCCTTTTCCAGAATAATTTAAAAATTTTTACTGTACAATATAAATTTATTTAATCTTACAATGAAATTTTGGTTATTTTAGAGTTATAAGTCATAATTAAGTTATTCTTTATACATATATAATTATATAATTAAGTGTATTATAATTTTAATTAGATTTGGAAGAAACTTATTTTGATATAATTTGATTAAGATTGAATTTATCAATAAAGATGATTTTGATTAAATTATACGATATTGATTGAATTAAATACTTAGTGAACTATGTAAAATTTGAGTGCAGATACTTTGTTTTATTTGATATTTTATCATATATTTTATTATTTTTTATAAATGATATGTAAATTTTTTTAATTTTTTTTGTTGAAAAATTTAAAATCTTAAGATAACGTAATAATTCTAAAAGAAAACGAGACATAAAATAAGATAAAAAATTTCAAATAATAAATTTCCCTTACGAAAGATGACACTTCCTACAAAGAAGACTGCATAGTTACTTTTAACTCGTAACTGAACTTTAGGTATATTTTATACTTATTAAATACTCCGTATAAAATAGATATATGATAGATGAATATTATTATTATAATAAAAAAATAAAAAAAATATCTATGTATTAGATTTTACATAAATCACATAGTCTAGGCCATCCTTTAAGATAAAAATAATATATAATTATAGATGATTAAAATTGTAAATTAAAATATTTTAATTGAATTAATAATGAATTTATTCATATTGTGCGAATGGTTATGGCTAGCTAATTCATGGAATCAATCAAAGAACTCCAATGAGCCATCAATTTGCAACAGAATAAAAAAAAAAAAAAAGGTTTAGACACCAATTTATTTGAACTTTCAACAATAGTAGAGCTCAAACCATTAATAGAAACATAATAATTGAAATGGAATAACTACCTCTGTTAAAAAAGAATACAAAATAATTGAACGCGGAGTATATCAACAATCCAACAACACCATATTTTAAAATTCAAACTGATATGAATGTATTTAAACATATCCGAAGAAAAAGTTTTAGAAAGTCTACAATGATTTTATATAATTGTGTAGAACCAAATCAATATTTAGATTTTGCAAAATTAATTTCAAGAGTTGCTCCGTAATATTCTTGTCTAGAAATGGAACCAAAAAGAGTGTATTCATATTCAGAAAAATTGAGGTTGAAAAGGAATAAAAGCAAATAATACAGTTAAGTTTACAAAGAGACAAAAACAGGGTATAGTGGCCCATGCGGGTCTCGAACCTGCGACCTTCGCGTTATTAGCACGACGCTCTAACCAACTGAGCTAATAGGCCAGGTTGATAGTGAGTATATATCATTTCATTTATTAATAGTAATTCACCTGGATATGCAGAAGAACACAAGAAGTAGCACTTAGACCTCTAGGCGCTGAAACCTTCAAAAAATAGAGCTTTTTTCTGCAACAGTATGTAAAATATTGCAAATACCATCAATGTCAATGTCTTTGTATTAGAATATTACTTGGGCACCTGCACACGACTTGTATTCACATTAGAACATGGTATCGTAATTTCCCTCCAACCTTCCCTTCATTTTTCGTTGCTGTTATCCTAATACATATAGTCAACGTTCAACAATGCCAATCATAAAAGCTTTGATAGAGTTGGTGATCAGACTTGAAGGAAGAACATATATAGTTGAGTTTTGCTATACCATTTGGTAATATATCGTCTAAAACAACGTCAAAATAATTGACATGTAAACCATTTTTTTTGCCTCCTGTATTAAGTAATATAAACCCCATTTGTTACTTTTTCAGGATTTGTTACGGGAAATGGGTGCACCCATGTTCTCGTGACTTGGTGATATAATATTTTATATATATCAAATTGTCAACAGAGAAAAAGTAAAGTTATTTTCTTTATCAAATATCAAGAAATGTGTTAGTATATATAATGTGAGCAAAAAAGAATTGAGAGTAAATATTAAAGTCAAGAAAATGCAGGAATAAGCTGAACGTGGGTATTAAATCCGTGTAGAGCTAGCAAAATGCATATCAAATTGCAACTGTATGGGCCAACGAAACGTTCTTGCTGTAGTTCATGAGGTTTGCAAACCAGTTTATTAATTTAATGTAATAGTTTTGGTAATAAAACTATGCTTATACGTATCTAATTAGTCAACCAATTACATTGTCAAGTTCGCAGCAAGTACGTAGCAGAAAATGGACTATAGTTGGAAGTCAATGCCACGATTTAATCAGTACCAGAAAGTCCATTAGTTTTGAGATAACAATGTACATGCCTTATGCCTTATGGGGGTGTCCATATAGATTAATAATTGAACATAGTAGTTGATTTCTTAACATCGTGTAGGACTTTTGTCAAACATGTAGAGGGCAGATGATAGTGTTCATACAAATCAACAACTCTGCATGTAACCACCCAATCCATGCCAGCCGCACTTGTAGGTATACCGGCAACTCTCGTATAAATCATCATGTGTAATATAAAATTAACCAACATATTTCAGTAAAGAGATAAATAATACTCAGCACAATATATCAGCATACATGTTCACACTGGATGGAATTATAGTCAAATCATTTGTACCATTTTATGTCTTATTCTTATCTACGATCGACATGCGTTCTTTTTTATATTTTTTTACTATTGAAGTATCTAATGACGTGTGATCAGGAGAACGGGACACAAGATGAAAGGAACGAATAAAATAGGGGATCAAATCATGGAGTAATGGGTGATACCAGTTCACACTTATTGAGAATGAGCTGTGATGAGGATAGCACGAGTAAAGTCCAGTTTCACATTTATAGATCCTATTCACTTTGCGTGTATGAGGAAATTGGTGTTACCAATATTATGGACTATTTGAGATATTGAGTATAAGGATTACCAATTCGGAGGGACTGATTTTGATAAATCCTTGTTAGACATGTACTCATACTTATGTGGTACATATACCAAGGGGATAATTCTTTTTTTCCTGTGAATTTTTGCTAGAAGAACAGACATAATCGGATCTGTTTCCACGTTATGTTTTTGATTTCAAAGTTGAAACAGATGTACAAATATGTAGTAATAAAAAGACAGAATTTGGCATGTTCGTTGGCTTCAATTGTCATAGATTACTTCTACTCTGCAAAGTAATTGCTAATGAGTACGTGAGTGAGTGAGTTGATAATAAGTGTGCAAGTGAATGCGTGTATTTACGTAATAACCTTCTGCGTAATCAAAACATCTGAGTGAGGTGCAATGATTTGTCCATTCTTCTTCGACCAATAATTTAGGGATTTTGAGAAATTTCAAATCTTGGCAATAATATCTGAACTTAAGAATTCAATTCCGTAAGCAACAACCAAAGAGAAAAAAAGGCCACAAAGGTTTAGACGCAGGGGTAGTGTAGCTAGGTAGGAGGTTGTGCATATGAATGCATATCTTGGGTTGCGATGTATGAGAAGAGGGGAATCAATTCAATAGCTTAATTGGCAAAAAAGTTACATGATACATATCTAGTAATCTAGCTCGAGCAAAGGGCTAGCTAGCTAGCCAGCTAGCGACAGCTGGTAGAGTAAAAATGGTTTTGCAGCCAGGTCCCCCATGTTTTCATGCAACAAATCAGGCCTCCATCTCTATTCTTGCTACTTTTCTATGTCAATGTCAAATTCCTACAATAGGTATACTTTCTCATCACTTTTATTTGCTTTGAAATTAATACGTGTCAGTTAATGAATATCAATTCAATAATGATATGCTGATTTGAAATAAAATTATTTATCAAGTGATAAAATTTATCAGACTGCAAAAAATAAATGATTGCTAAAAGTAATTATAAAAATTAATTAGATACATAAGAGTAAAGAAAGAAGATAAATCTTATAATAAACATAAATAAGTGACTACAAACGAAAACAATCACTTATTTTTATTTTTTTTTTAAAAATTTGTTATATTTGGTTAAAGAAAATACTTATGGGGAAGGAAGGGAGTGGTAATAGTTATGCCCACATATATTATCTTGTGTGTATTGTGTTGTGGGTAATGACTAGAGATGACAATTTCACCATAACTGTTAATACTTTGCTCAATTTTGATCATAATGGGACCCGATTATTTGAACTCTATAAGGTTATGATAGGGTATCAGATTTATCATCTTACTCTATTTAATTTCGACTTCGATTCGTTTATATATAAAACATATTTTATAAAAGAATAATATAAAAAAAACAAAAGAAAAAAATAAATTAATTAAATTAAAAAATAATTTTAAATAATGGACTGAAGGTGAGACAAATTTAAGAGATTATATAATTTTAATCGGTAGATTTTAAATTTCGCTGCCATGAAAAGTGATGGCTGGTGTCGAAATGGATAAAATAGGTGCAAATAATTCAGCAAATGACCTATGGCTAGGTCACTTCTCCCCTCTGCAAGCCTCTCTTTAATCCAAATGGAAGCTTTGCTTTGAATGGATAGAAACTACAAAACAAGCAAATAGTAACTTGAATGTGGTAATCTTTCCAGAAGCCCATACACGCACACACACGTGTGTATATAATATATATATATTTGTTGTGTGGGCCCCATCCAACCCCAAAGAAAAAGAAAAAAAGCAGTTAGTTTTTATTCTGGACCTTGTGCTTCTTGGAATATTTAAAGCTGATAAAATTGCGGCGCAATACACGCCTATATGATGCAACTCAAATAATTTACCGCATGTGACCCAGAAAAAAGAAGTTTACCGTAATAATTCACTCCAGAGAATTGTAATTTAAATAGATCATTTTTCTTTGGCCATTTTAAAGTTAAAGATGTAAAATTATGTATGGGTAGAAAAGTTTTATAGTGTTAGAATTTTAAAAAGACATGTATTTCTACATATAAAAATGTAATATTTATGCCATTATTTGTGTGTAATTTTGAAGATGAGATTCACTAATTAAAGGTATGCTTCATCTCCTGCCGCAAAAGTTAAAAAAATTGTCACTTTAAATATATAATTTGTAGTCCTCATATATTGAATAATTGAAAATCTATCGGTAAGAATTCCGGCTCAAGCCACTGCTTATGAGTTATCAGCTCATTCTTCATTCATAAGATAAAGTATTAATTTATACAATAAACATATTCATAATTAAATTACTCAATTCGTTCCACAACAAGAAAAACATTTCATTTTGTTTATATTAGGTTGTGAAATTTTAAAATTTAAATTGTGATAAAAATTTAATAATTTTTTCATATAATAAAGAGTTTATTTTGTTGAAATTTTAATATGTTATGTGATATTAATTATTTTACGATCGAATTCAATGAAACTAAAATCAAATTTTAATCATAGATTTTTACAAATACATGTATTTAATTATTTTTTAAAATGTTATTACTAATTTTTTTGAAATAGATGAAGTAATAAATTAATGTTTTCGTACGTAAACAGATATATAGAGAAGCAAAAGGCATGTGCTGGCTGGCCCATGTGATTCGTGATCAGTTCGATTTCAACAGAGAATAGTGCAAAAGATTCTCTAACAGATCATCATCTTGTTGTGCAAGAATATCTAAGAAAACGTGTTATCATACACTTTGCACAGTCTCCAGAATATTCTTACATCCTAAACCCCTCCCCTCAAATTTTGGGGGTTTTACGATCTAGATCCATATAAGTGTAAAACACCGTCAAATACTTAAAACAGAAATTTAATTAAAATTAATCATGAATAATCAAAATTAAGGGGATTAAGGCGCTAAACAATAGAGGATCCAAGAATTAATTGGTTTAGATAAAAAACTTTTACAACAATGTACAAGGGTATATTCCAAATATCAAACTTTATCCAAAAAAATCTGCTAACCTTAATTTTAAATACCCGTACTATTTTTAATAAATATATTTATAGGGAGCCTTGAATAAATGACTGTCCATCAAGCAACAGCCAAGTTCAAGTGTTTAACTTCAAGAATCATCTGGGGAATATACATACATACATATATACGTATTATGCGTATATTATGCCCGGTATATTCTGAATTTCTGACATGGAACGCAACGTGGGCGCTGTTGAAGTTATATAATTTTTGTATGCTAGCGCAGTATGTGTATGTTTACCAAGAAAAATGAGTAATTAAACAGCAAAGACGACGTACGAAGCAGTTGCGTGCAAAATTCGGATAGTGCAAAGGTTATTGTGTTTTTAACAACCACATCATGTTTATGTTATCAACAAGACATATATCACTTTTGATTCCTATCATGAATCATTCCATATTTCCATTTCTATATAAAATGTATAAATAACCTCCATATATATAGTCATGACGAGTGAATGTGCAATTTGATTCGGCTACTCTAACATACATAGATCGACTCGTTTGACTCGGGAGATTTTCACAACTAGAGGTGCATGACATATACTATGTATAATGTTTCGATCAGGAGAAAATTATGCTTTGCATTGTCCCCTCATCCGTTAAGATCATGTATTGCACGTATCATTTATTTATGTACAATTAAGTTTTTTGTCTTGTTACAAAAATTTAGATGTGAGGAAGCTTCTGCTGCCTATGATCAGAGTATATCACCGGTCTCATTCAAGATTTGCAATAATACTTACAAATTATTCAAATAATTATTGGCTGAATTAATATTCGTTGATATGTACAGATAAATTACTAAACACATATACCGGAAATGAATTACCTTTCCGTGTGTAAAGTTTACTTTTATCAAGACGCTGATCAGCTTGTACCTATAGACATTATAGTGCATCAGAATCAAATGGAACTCAAGATAATGAATTAGTGTACATTAATTAATCACCACGTTTCCAGAATGTCAATGACGTACATGTGTGTTTTGCCGTAGTAATTTCCACCTACCACTAGAAATTGTAATGTGAGAAAAGTCTAGCAAGCCTACCAACAAACCAAATTATATACATGATAATTAATGAACGTTAACTTTCAAACTGTCAGGAACTTCCTATAATTTGAACTGGTAATTGTCCCAGAAGACAATTAATATGATCCAAATTAGGAAGTTGTCCGATTAACTAACCTAATATATATATATATATATATATCAAACAATGGGTAATTAAATTAATTTAACAATAAATCAATCAGGGCCAATTAGCACATGCAATCAAATTAATCCTAATCTTCATAGTTCCAAAAACAATCCAAGTCTGAAAGGGGACCAACTGAAGAAGTAGGTCCTTCCATATCTTCATAAGCAGCTGGCTTGCTTCCTGATCCATCCACCACCTTTGAGGAAATCTCCGCCGTCAAGTCGGTGCTGAGTCCGGTGTCCTGTGAGCGGCTAGCCACCGATTGATTCGACGAGAATTGTTCCACTTTGCATTCCCTCGTTATTGCTTGATCATTACGAAATTGCTGATAATTCGAGAACTTGGGGATCGAGTTCGTCATACTTGGTTGGTTCAAGTAACCATAAGGGAAGTTTGCGTACATGGAGTTGGGCATCATCTGGTAATTAGTACTAGTACCAGAAGCAGCAAACTGGTTAAGTTGTTGATGTTGCATTTGCAATTGATTTGTGGTGGGGAAGTAAAACAATGAGTTAACGTCCGAGTTTGTTCGCGTTGATGATGATGATGGAATTGAAGGCCCTTTGAAATCGTTGTCGTGATCAGTGTTGTTATTGTTGGTGGAGATGGGAGAATCCATGAGAGGTGGCAAGGAATTATTAGGACTATCCAAAAGGCCTTCAACAAATGAGTTGATTCTAGAAAGATCGTTTGGCATTGCACTAGTTCTGAACTTGAGCATTCCCGTGTTCTTGTGAAATACCTTGCACACAACCCATTCGTCCTGCATTATTATTAATAATACCTTCATCATTATGATCATCCCCATGTACAATATTCTCAAAAAGTTAATTATACATACAAATCCATTATTTGAAATTGCACTAAATAGTATTTCGCTTTTTTAGCCATAACAACTTTAAAGTAGACGAATTTATAATTAATTAGGGAGCATTTTCTATCTAAAGAGTCTGTCTATCAGTTCAGAAAAACAAATAACGAGGAGTTAAATTTTACTTTACTTGTAAATTAGCTCATATTATAATTATTAATTGCGAAATTCAAGTACTAAAATTATGATTCGAATATATAAAAGATTTGAATTATAAAAAAGTTCAAACTAACAAAAAAAGAATTAAAAGACTATTAGTGTAAATTGAAGAGATTTTCCTGATGGCATTTTCTGCTTAATTATTTGGTTGTAATAACGTACAAAAGGAATATCCATGCATGTACACATCAAAATGCAAATAGATATTCCTTTTAGTTCCTTAATCGTTTAACAAAAGGGAGGGTCCCATGGGAAAAAGGCGTACCAAAAAGGGAAATAAGTAGTATAATAGTATCTTACAAAGACAGTAAGTAAAGAAAAAGAAGGAAAAGATAGCTAGAGAAGCATTTTGATATACACACGTACCTTTGCCGACTTTGGGAAATTGTAATAAGAGAGTTTCCCTTCTAATCTGAACTCATGCATTACCCAATTGCTCTTCTCTCCTTTTGGTGCTCTCCCTTTGTAAAAAACCAGTGTTTTCTTCATTCCAACCAGCTGCTGCTGGCTGCTGCTACCGCTTCCGCTTCCGCCTCCGCCTCCGCCTCCGCCTCCGCCGCCTGAGACTTTTCCCTTAATACTGTAAATCTCTTTATCTTTTCCGGTGGCTTTCCAGTAACCAGATTCCGTTGCGCGATTCGTTCTCATCCCAGTCGGATACTTCCTGTCTCTCTGGCAAAAAAAATACCACTCCTTCTCTCCCATCTTTGCTTTCTCTGCAAGCAATTCAGTAAATCTTAATAAATTTTGACTTGATCGATATTTATCTAAAATTCAAATCATAAATCAGAAATTATTGAACAAGAACAAAACGACAGATCAAGGATCAGATAGTGCACCAATATTACTGTCTAAGACTTCCGAATTAATCTCCTACAATTCTCCAGCTCAATTCTCACCACCTCTCCCAAAAAAATAAAGAAATAAATAAAAATTAAGATCTTACTTGGCAAATCCCATGGTTCGCACTTGTTGAGATCAACTTCTCCGATAGCAGTAGCGGTGAAGTTGTTGTTGACTACCTTGGGGGTGAGATAATAATCAATTATCTCAGCGTCCATCGGATGAAATCTGAAGCCCGGAGGCAAACTCAGCAGATCTTGATGATCTCCTTCGTTAACAACAATCGGAGTCGTCGTCCCTTCCATTAGAACGAAATTCTAGAATTATTCGACCCAAATGATATATATGTATATTTGTATGTGGCTTAACGAGAAAGAAAAACTATCAACTATATGTATTAATACAAATATATTGGTGGGGGAGAGGAGAGAAAGAGATGAGAAATGAAAGATAGATGGATAATATTTCTGAAAGGGGAGCAGCAGTTTAGAAAGGAAAACAACAGGGCTGAAGATGTGCTTTATATAGAAGAAAAAAACAAGAAACTAAAATTTTACAGAAAAAAGAAAAGCTCCACAATAACAGCGCGCGGCTGCAGCAGCTATATGACCAAATTACACGAGATCCGTAGCCTACAAGGCACTTCTGCAAATAAGCCTCGTGCCTTTTGTTTATTGTTTTTTTTTTTTTTTTTAAATTTTTTTTTATTAGTTTATGTTTTGAAATTTGTTCTAAAACGAAACTTTTATGGGGAAAAACAATTCTTTTTATTTTAGAGTTACCTAATTTAATAGTGGTGATATGATAGTGATAACACTTGTTATCTCTAAACGTGATCAAAATGAATTTAATGAGTCCAGTAAAAGATTGTGATAATCTTTAGTTATAATTGTTTAATTCATAAGAATTTATAGAAATGTTTGAGAGATCAACCATAAGTAATACGATTATATCTAGTATAATAATTATCCGCGTTAATGATGTACACAAAAAATTAATTAGTCGTCCGATAATATCTTTAAAAAATTTATCTATGTATACAAACAAACTCACGAGAGAAATTTATAATTTAATTAAAAATTGACATGTGCACAAATTTATTAATCTCTTTCTTCCTTAATCAATAAGGTCAATTAATTTATTTCTTTTTATACGCTTTTGTAAATTTCTCTTGTGAAATAGTTTCTGTACAAAGATTTATTATATCTTAAAATTTTAAATTGTAATATAAGCTTATTGATGTTTAAAAATAACAAAAAATGAATTTAATAATATTTTAGAATTAGTTCAATTGCAATATTATTTTAATTCAAAATGAATCAATGAAAATTACTTATTCATTTTTGTACAAAAACTTTAATCCAAACAAAAGAAAGGTTGGTTTGTTTGCTTGTTAGGAGGTAGGGGCTGGTGACAGTTGGATCGAGGACCATATGTATATATTCCATTTGCATCACCATTTCTCGAATATAATAATATTTAGTACAACTAGTTTTTTATTATTAATAATAAAGAGATCGGCTCAAACCTAACACCTCAAACTCCTTACTCAGCGGTAATTATTTTATGTCATTAGATTGCTTCGAAAGTCTCATTTTATTGATTATAAATTTGCTTTATTAATACAATTCCTGCAAATTGAATGCTTCAAAAGTCAATATGGGAAATTAGCAACAAATAATTTTTAATTTCAACCAGGTATCATGGAAAGAATAATAACTATAACCGGAAGGAGATACGAAAGCTCACCATCAATTCGTAGTTGGTAGTATTTATGTAAGTCGAAGTATCCTCGTATACATACATATATATATATATATATATATATATGATATGTTAAAATAAATAATTTCATTTTATTTTTATTACGTAAAAAAGTTATTATTTAGAAATTCATTTACACTATTTTTATTATTATTTTATATGAGAAAAAAAGAAAAATAAGTGACCGATGAATAAATAATCATTATTTTTTTTTATTTGAGCGATTGTAATAAAGCAATAAACTACTAGGAGAATGAAGAGAAGAAATTTTCAATGGGAATGAGTGATGATAAATATCAAGTAATTAATGATGAGCAAATAAAGCAATAAATTAGTACGTAGGAGAGATCGGGCTAGCAGCTTGTCAAGAACAATACACGTGTATCCTACGCGTATTATCGAGCTATCACCCTACTCACTACGTACGTACTGCCTGCCTTCTTTATTTCTCTAAATTTCGTATCTACATTTATGTTAATGCTATTAAATAGTAGTAGAATTTAGTAAATTAGTTTTAAGTTTTTTATTTGCTTATTAACAAGTGTCGATTAGAGTAGGCTAAGTAGGATGACGGACCAGATGAAACAGAATAAGTTCTGGTATTAAAAAATTAATTAAGAGTAATATTATGCACGTATATCAACTTACGATGTGCACAATTTCACAAGGATTAAATTTTATAATAGATTATTTAACTTTTAATATGTCACATATGTGTAAAATTTATTTATATAATTTATTAGAGTTATAATATCGATATGACTTGACATGTATTCACATCGACCGTATGACCATTTTTTTTCAATAGAATAAAAATACAATTTTTTTTTTATTATATTTATAAGTGTGTGCATATATATATAAGTGTATAAGTTCTAAACAATATCCCATTTGCGAAGAAAGAAAGAAGGTATATAACATCAATAATTTAATTAACTACGTAGTATAAAAGTAAAGGATAATAGATTACAAGATTGGATAACAACTCCTCAACAGGTGTCCTAACTCTTATCTAATCCTACCACTGAAAAAGGATAATTAATTAATAATTAATCCTAGTTAGGAATGGAAGAATTAAGGATCCAATCAAAAGCTTCACAAAGTGTTCAGCCTTTCCCTAATTTAGTGGTCCCAGTTTCAAATGAGCATATAATTCTCTAACGATATCCTCCAATTTTTTTGTTTTGACCTGCAATGAATTAAAAAAGAAGCCTGGAATAAAGAAAAAGAAATTGCAAATTAATTTCTTAATTTAGTCTAATAATTGATTCCTTTTTCCTTGGGTGTACACACTGACTGACATGTTCTAAATATATACACCGTACCAAATAAAATTAAAGTAGAGATTTTATTTTATTAATATTTATCATGCACAAAAAGGTAAAATTAGTAATATGGATTTTCTTACAATTTTATAGGGTTCAGTTCAATTAAAATCTAAAACCTAGTTACAATTGTTATTTTATGTTACAACTGAAATCAAATTTTGTGGACAAGAAGATAGTCGACATATTACATAACTGTATCTAAAGTAAATTACTAGTACCATGTAATACCGCAAAAACTACGGGTGTTTTAAACTCTCGCTTTCGAACAATGAAACAATCATGTCCTCCGCGTTCTCTATTTGGAAGGTGGCCAGACGAATGAACTAAAAGATCTAGAAGAATCATTTTATTACGACACCGTGATTATTTTTATCTGTTACATACCGTATCGTGATCTTTTTTTTTTTTTTTTTTTTTGTCTCGTTTCATTTGTTGTATTTTACTTTATTTATATTTCATTCATTTGTAACATTTTTTCTTATAAAGAATTTGATCATTTAATTTATTTCAATGGACTTACCAACACATCACTTTATTTTTAATTACTAGACTTTTTCATTATTTTACTAATTTCAGACAAATCTATTATCCACAACTTATTTTAAAGAGCAAAACAGACATTTTAATCCAACTCTATTTTTTTCTTAATTATTATTCAAATTCAGAATTGCAAAAGTTTGAGACCCGGGAATATTATTTTTGGTTACTTGTCATTATTATCAGTATATTAATTGTATTATATTGTTATTATTATTATTATCTATATTTGGAGGGGTGTACTTGAATTAGAAGTACCGTCACCAGTCCCGCCTACTACTTGAAGCTGAAGCACTAGTACTTGCTCGCTTCAATACAATTTTTACGACTCGAGGGTATATAAGTAATTTAGTCAAGTGACGAAACGTGACGGCAGGCCCACATCATCTGTATATGTATATCCTTTAATTGACTCTCTAGCAGTACTCCCACCCAACCGCCCAATCCTCTCCCTTCAATTTTTTTTATTTATACTTCGTAGGTATTAAAAACATTAATTAATTCATGAAAAAAGACATTTGGAAAGAAATTTATTACTCCTATCTAAGTGGGGGAAATGTGAAGATGGATGATTTATAACAAATCTAAAATACACTCATAAATTTGAATATGCTTGTATAAATGGTTCAATGCAACAATGTAAATTTGTACCTTTTCAAGCGATTGAATCTCTTTACTATTTGTGGAATTAGTAGATAGTGTATTTGCATAAACAAGAAGAAAAACGGATATTTTCTCAACAAGTGAGTATGAAGATAGATATAAACATATTTAAATTTGTCTATGTTAGTTTAAAGTCCTACAAAATATGCTCTCCCATTCAGATTTAATTGTCATATTTTAACGTTTTTTTTGATTAAATTGACCAAATTTAAAATTAAAATATGTTTATTAAAAAAAGACACATAACTATTACCGTAAAAAAAAAAATTAAATAAACTATTAAAGTCAACTTTTAGAATTTTTAAATATAAAATACATTTGTCAAATTATGAGTTTTAAAATTAATAACTTTTCAAAGTCAAAATATGATAAATGAAATTGGACGGATATAGTATATCAGATTTTGTAAAGTGATATTTTACCAAGACTTCTTGCGTTCAAAATTACATATTTGAACTCAATTGATCATTAAATAAATTTAAACAGAAACCGAATCAATATACTTCCTCTAGCAATCCTTTGAAGTTTCCTAACTGGATTGAAAAACCCTTTTCTTTTTTTTTTTTTAATTTTATAAAATGAAACTTGAGTTGAATTTTGTTGCACAATTCAAAAATTGTTAATTTGTTACAGCAAGCGCAAGGTGTGAGAGGTAGAGTAACGTTGATGGCATGGAACATGGGAGCCAACTGTCCGAACATATGAAACAGTTTGGTTAAATTCTTAATTACTAAGCTTTTTAATATTCTTTCATTAATGGTTTGCGTAGTTAATTAAACTAATTAATTAATAATTGTGTGATTTAAAAGTATATAGCTAGGATAATATAAATATATAATCTTCCAGAAGAAGAGAATTTGGTGTTCGGCGTCATAAGGATTTAAAAGATCCTCAATGACATCATCCGCTTCCGTAGTGGAAGCCGGAATATAAGGCCGAACGCGGATTCATAAAGTCATCTATTATTACGCTTGCCGTTTAAATAATAAAAAAACATTTGAAAATAAAATTTGTAATCTCAATAAATAATATATATATATTTATTAACACAGCCTATTTTTAAAAATTTATTATTATAATATTTTAATCTTATTTTTAATTAAGTTCATAACAAATTTTATAAAAAAATTATTTATTTATATACTTTGAATATAATTTTTAGTCAAACATATAATATTAATACTTATAAAAAATGTTCAAGTTGCTCTGCTCTTTCTTGTGGTATTATTTTCCAATTTCAAATGATGATGATAAAGCATCACCGCCACCTCCATGGATTAAGAGATTTAGATTTACTCATGACTCAACCCATTGACTTCATTACTACACATGTATATATGCATTTTAAATTTGATATAAATTTATTTAATTATTATAACTAATGACAAAGGTAACACTATAAGTTTTTAAATATGAACTTTTTTAAAAGTTTATCTATGAATATAAATAAAATAACAAGAGAAACACATCAATTAATAAAAAATTAACATGTAAATATTTTTATTACCCTCTTTTCTTTATTTAATCAATAGTATATATCATCTTTATGCTATAGATTTCTCTCGTGGAATAATTTTTCATTTAATTAGTAGTGTATATCATTTTTATGCTATAGATTTCTCTCGTGGAATAATGTGTGTACACAAATTTATTCATTTCGTAGTTTTGTTATCTACATAAAATGATGTAGAGTTTAGCATTGTGTTTAAACAAATGAAGAGTTTACGAATAATATTCTCCTTTTGTTTTTAGGTTAACGACAACAATGGCAAACATATTAGTTTGAAACATGGTTCACAAGACCGTTATGTCACGTGTCCGATTATCCCCGGTAAAATATGATCCGTATAAATTTATGTAATTTCAATTATGATGTCATTCACGAAAGTTGTTCGATTTTAAGTTCATTTGAATTGCACTAAATTTAAATTTTTAATATATCTCAAAACTTAATGGAAACATGTTACCTCTTTTTTGGGAATAAAGTGATATGTTCCATTTGGTTCTCATACAAAATTTTATCCGCTTTAAAATTATCACGTATTTCTTTAGGGTTTTAAATTTTTTAATAAAATAAATATAAAAAAATAATCGTCAATTGTAGAATATATAAGACATATTGATGGAGGGGAAAATAAGGTAAAATAGTTTTTTTTTGGCCGTATATTAATTTTTATTTTTCGGTGAAGGATTCTAGTTATCTTTTAACTACTTAACGTACTATCTTTTAAAAAGAGTATTATTGAAACAGTGGTTCAAGCGATACCTTAAAAAGAAATATTATAGATAATGAAAAAAGAATGTCAAAACAAATGAAATAGTCTTATGTTTAGTTTTAATATAGTTCATATATTTTTAATTATCATTATAGTTCTTGTACTAATTAGTTTCAATTTAATCCAATATGATAACATAAAATAATAAATTACTACAATTTGTTTTTTAATGCAATTTTAATTAAATAACAAGGTTAAAAAATCTCTTTGTGGATATCTTTCTTTGTATATAAAAAGTCAAACAAAGATTTTATTCAAATTATCTTAATATGTGCATAAATTAACTCTATCACAATTTCAACTCGGTGCAACATTCAATAAAATCGATCTTGAACGAGTTAGGAAGAATCAAATTAAAATTACTTATAATTTATTTAATTAAAAACATATCCAATTAAAATTTAATTTGCAATCAACTACAACTCTTATATAATAAAATAACTTATGTAGAGTTTTAAATTCTTAACTTTTTATTTTAATAAAATTTTATTAAAATATGTATTAAAATATATAATTATGAGAAACCATGTAAAAAACTTATTAAACATACATTCAAATAATCTAAAAAATACTTATAAAAAATTGAAAAAAATAAACTAACTAAATCGACAAGTCAAACATTATTATTATTTACAATAATTAAAAATATACAAATTAGTTTAACTTTTATAATTAGTTTATACAATTATAAAAAAATAGAATTTGCATTTAAAAATTAATTAATTTTATTTCAAAGTGTTAAAATTAATTTGAGAAAAAAAATCTAACAATCTTAGTAAAAATTTATTTTTCAAACAAAATTATCATATTTTTGGGCCATTATCATATTTAACAAAATCTATACATATTTCAAAATTTTAATAATAACAAATAATCAATTATTCATAGATATGTTCGAATGAATTGGGAGATTTGTCTTACGCCTCAAATTAATACGATATATTTAAAAAACAAATACCTTTTACTAAGATTGATATATTTTTTCCCTCAAACCTATAAGAATATACTTTTATTATGTTCTAAACTATAAGATAAATTTAATCATTTTAAATCAAATTAATTTATTTTTAAATGTAAAATCTAAAATAAAGAATCAATTATAGTGTTTTTAAATTTACATTAACTTATTTTTAATGCAAAATTTGTAATTTCAATTAAAATAGTATAGAGTGACATATTTTAACCTTGTTATTTAATTGAAATTGCATTAAAAAAATAAAGTTAATAGTAATTTATTATTTTTTTAATCATGTTGGATCAAATTGAAGTTATAAAAATTAGTATAAGGATTATAATGATAATTAAAAAATACATAGACTAAATTAAAATTAAATAAAAAATTCAGGATTATTTTATTTGTTTTGCCAAAAAAGAACTAATATAGAAGAGCCCAAGAAGTGACATAAAAGTGAGTCACATGGCTTACTTAATCTAGTAAAGGAAATCTGTATTTTTACCGAAATAAATAGGATTTTGTTTGGACTACTCTTAGGCCGAGACATTAATAAGTATAAATTTTTTTAATAAGGTCAGTGTTTTTCAACTCTTCTATGGATAAATTTAATAAGTTACTATTTTTAAGTTAATATTTTAAGTTATTATTTTTTTAGTATATAATTAGTAAACTTTATAAGTTGTCGTTATAAGTTACTATTATAAGTTTATTTTTAAGTTATTATTTATAAGTTATTATGTTTACGAAAATACACTTACAAAAAAATATATTATTAAAGAATTTTGCATTTCACAGTAAACGACCGAAATTATCTCTTTTTGTTTTTGTTTGTTTGTTTTTCCCATCGCAGTGGGTTTTGATTAGTTGAAAATACAAAAGTCAAAATTTTGACTTCCCCTCTTGAGTTGTTGGGGTTTGTTTGATAGTCTAGATTTGTAGGCCAACCCCCTTCCTTATCTCTCTCTCTCCAACTACAGTGCTGAACCTAATTACCTGTTGCGACCAATAAATAACTAGTAATAATTTAGGAGAGGCCATTTTCAGTTTATAGATACAAACAAAACTAAGAACGAAAATGGTATTTACTTGATTGACATTGTTAAAAACTACTGCGAATTATTATTTCATCCAGTTGAAAAGGCTTAAACAACTTTGACATTTTGGCTACCTACTGTAGAAAATTAGAACACACACAAAATATCACTAGCTGTAAAGTTTAAAGAGCCATTACCTATCCAGTCTATTTTATCATATTTCAATTTCATGATTTTAATAAATTCTATAATTGGTTCTAGACAAAATCCAGAATCATTATCAATAGTTTATGTGGTCATAAATTTTACTCCGTATTTAGAGGTGTAAACGAGTCTAATACGAGCGAATATCAGTATACACAGATTTTAATTTAATAAAATTTTCGATACTTGAATTCGAACTCGAGTATTAAACCGAATACTATTTTGATGCTCAAATTATACTCTAATCGAATTCGAATTACTCACAAACTACTTGCGATCATTTATATTTGATAAATTTTACAAAATATAAATTATATTTATATAAGTTTTCGTAGTTTATAACACATTTTATATATATAATAATTATTTTACTTGCAAACATTACTCCTAAAATAGTTTATACAATACATATTATACTTAAATTAATTACGAGGACAAAATTGACCATAAAATTTTGGTATATGTTATAATATTTTAATATAAAAAAATAATCAAACTATTCACGAATATATTTGAGTGACTACTTTTGTACTCAAATTTCACTTGTTTGTTTTCATATCGAACTCAAACTAAACCGATTAATTTCCAAATCAAACTTGAGCGAATCCCGAGCCGTTTGAATTCTATTGCAACCCTATCCATATTATATTAATTCAGATTTGTTGACTTTGTATATCATTTTTTTTATAAATAAATATTTTTATAAGAAATACGTTGAAATTTTATAAAAATGGAAACAACAATTCTAATCGCGATCTTTTTCTCTGATTTGTTTGTAATTGTTTTACATGAAAGGTCTTGTATGCTGCTCTTGGACAATCTTCTCAATAACTAAGAGATCCATTCGAAAAAAACATGAGGAATGGTTCAAACAATGAGCTCCCAAAAGTTATCTGATAATAACAAAATATCGAAATAGAAAATGAAGAGAAAGCTGAATTTTATTTGATGGATCGTTGGAATAATTTGCTGATCACCTTTTTGCCCCACAAGTTTGAGCATGATATTGATATATTCAAATAGTCCATCAAGTCATATTCTGTACTTTTTATACGTTCAACAACGTACACCAAGCCTCTTACCTTTAAGTTAGTTTTGAGTATTTTTAATAAATTCTATATATTTTATGTATAGTTTATAGCTGAATTTTGTGACTGAAAATAGCAGAAAATTCAGGAGTGGTATGCGAAGTAGTTGCAAAATTAGGTTTTTGCTTACCATTGACTCAGGGAACGCGTCGACTCAATGGGAATAGTAGAATACAGAACAGTTGTAACTACTGTAAGCGAAGGGGCAAGTCAATCGAGAGATTGCACTCAACAGAAGAAGGAAAATAAATAAATAAAGGATTGCACCATAAAAAAAAAAAAAAAAAAGTCATGACTCAAGAGAGAGTACTTGGAAACTCGAAAAATATTCTTCTTTAATTTCGTTTTCAATTATTACTGCGACAACGACTAAATAAAATTCATATCCACAGGCATTTGCATAAATCATATTTTCTTCTATAATTTGTCCCATATATCAAGTCTTATTACAATTAAATTTCACCCGAAGAAAACAAGAGCGCATGGTTCATAAAAGTTGGTTGGTTTAATTAACACGAATAATTTATAGGCCATGCAACAGAAGAACTGGCGAGTTTTAAGTTCAATTAACAAAATAGTCCATAGCCCACAAGGACTGGTTTGAATTATAAAAGTACTGAGCGTAGAATGTTACGGGGATACCGAGAACCATGAAAACTCTACCTCTCTATTAATAAAATAATACATAATGCCGGAGTAATAATTTATACACAAAAAATATATGACTAAAGCATCAAGTTGACTCACTAATTAGTAATACACTGAAGAAACCAGAGGAACAGAAATTCTGGTGATTAATTGGCTACCTAAACGGGGTGGGGGGCCACCAATTCTGAGAGGCCCAGTAATCATTGCACACGAAAGCTCCAGCCTTCTTCGTGAGAAACATCAACATCCTAAAAATTTCAAAATCTCACTCTACATGATACTCTTATTTAAAAAGAAAAATGAGAAGCAATAAGCTATCAAAAAAGGAAAACACACACACAAACACACTTGATAGATCAAATCCTACTATATCAAATTTTATAATAGTATATTGATATCCTCTACCTTGTATTAAGAAAATTTGGTTAGGAGTTGCATCCATATTAAGAGAATCATGTGATCAAAGAATCTCTATCCCTTGAAAAGAAGTCATTTTTTCCAAAACAAAAATTTCGTCTTGAACTATAAACTCCAGTGAAACTCCTCAGCAGTAATCAAATATAACTAAACAAAACAAGAAAAATGCTTACAAATCTGAATATGCCAAAAAAAAGGGAAAGGAAAGAGTTAAAAAAAGTCTACAAGTAAGGCAATTTTGTTCAACCACTTGGTCATCTGGCATTGTGTAATACATAGCCACAAAGGATGCATTTGAGTCTCTTAATTATGATGTAAGAAAATGGTCATGACCTGTACAAACTTCTGTGCTTCGCTTGACGCTGATAGTTGCATAAAATAAACACTAATTAACTTCAGCATTCCAGCATTCTGCTTACAGACACACTGATGGCCTGTTTGCTGATTATTATGCAAAACAGGCGGATGAGTGTATGATATTAGCCTTCAGTACTAATCATCGCGGAAAGAATAGCCTCTTTCTCTGACCACTCTTCTAGTTTCAGGCTGTCTAAGAAAGTCTCTTCGCCATTTATCCTTCTCCGAAGCCAACTTAGTCTCTTTTGTGGACTGACTACATTTTGCTTGATTGTAATTAGACCGAGCCATCTGCTCCTCTGTATTTAGCTTGCTAGACAACCAAGTTTGAAGCATCTCATCTATTTTTGGTTCAGGGACTAAATCTTTATCCTTCATCTCTTGATAATATTTGTATGCCTCCTCCAGCATTCCGTTCAAGAAAAGCCCATGTATTATCACAATATATGAGCTGCGGTCAGGATCAAGACCATACTTCCCCATCTCATTCCACAGCTTGGATACATTGGCAAGTTGGCGCCATCGACAAAACTTTCTAATTAGCATGATAAACGTGTCATGACCCGGATGGCAGCAAACCTTTTTCATGTTTTCCAAGAGCTCAAACACTTCTTCTGCTGTCCTTAATATACGAAAGAAAGCATGGTAAGTTCGAACAGTAGGTTGAAGGCCTCGCTGTAACATCTCATCAAAAACCCCTCGTGCTTCATCTAATTTACGTGTTTTACAGAGAGGCATGATAAGAGAATTATACGTAATAGCATTTGGAGCAATACCTTTCTCATCCATTGTTTTCAATAAATCACAAGCTTCTTTTACAAGCCTACCTTTTGCAAGAGCATGAATGACTGCATTGTAAACTTTCCTATCCGGAACAATATCTAGTGCTTTCATCTGGTTGAAGAGCTTGAGCACGTCATTGAGTCTGCCAAGCTTCGAATAGCATGATATCATACTTGCATAAGAAACCACATCCTTAAAAATCTTTCTTTGATCCATCTCCCTCCAAATTCTTTTAGCCTCCGTCGAATTACCAACAATGTTGCACCATCCATTCAGAATAATATTAAAGCTCTTAGTGTTGAGTCTAAACACATCTTTGTTGCAGAAGATCAAGTGTTCAGCATCTTTCACATTCTTATACCGACAAAGGGCAGACAGAAGGCTTTGAAATTCCTCCATCCCAAGCTCAAATTTAAACCGCTTATGAGCATAAAACGTATTGATAGCCTTTGCAACATCATGCACAGCACAATACCTTCTAATCATTATCAAGAGCGTATGTGGAGTCACAAGTGATGGACCAGTTTTACCACCTCTCATCTCATCAATCAAGGCCCAAGCCGTGTCAAATTTTCTCATTTTCCCCAAGATAGAGATCATAGAATGGTATTCACGCAACGAATGTGCATACCTAGGCTGCCTGCCGGCCCACAGAAAGAAAGTATACGCTGCTTCCCAATCATTACGAACACGAGAAAGAACCTCGACAACTAAATCTGTGGAAGCAGTGACACCACATTGCTCAAGCTTATCTTTCACTAAAGAGCAGCTGGTTCGTGGCATACGTAATATATCCATAATCTTCCCTACATTTTGAAGAAACTCCTCATCGGCCCTGAAGCTCGCCTTTACATTTTTGCTTTCGTCGTTGTCATTGTCATCTTCAGTGCCTTCGCCATCATAATTATCATCACTACTTTCATCATTTTGCTTAGCTGTAGTCAGGGCATTTGGATTTTTATCAGTTAAGGAACTGAAAGACAAAAAAAGGACCCGACAACCAGAAGATTTCAACTTCAATGGACAGATAGGAGAATCAATGAGAATAGGCCTCAAATCAGAAGCAGTGACAGCACATTGGGAGAGGAAATGGTTTGGCTTGATAATACAAGTTGCTGAACTGAGATTACTTCCAAGAGTCAGAGATACCAGAGATATCGTAAATCTTCTCCTCACGTTCCACATTCTAAACTCGATCACCGATCAAGCACCGAAAGGACAATAGTGACGACAAAGTGTTCGATGAAATTTCTGACTGAAAAGTTTGAGATTTTGGTAGCATAACGTTCTTCTGGCAGTTGTTTATCACATTACCTCCATCACTTTGCAGCTTTCTTCCATTTATCGACTCTCTGCACTACTCTCGCTTCTTATTTGACTTGAAAGTTAGAAATTGCAATCCAAATGGAGGCAACAACCTTCTCTACGCAAAAACATAGTACGACTGTTCTCTTTTCTTTCTTTTTATAGTCGGAAACGCCAATTCGATTAGCTCCAATCATCTCTCCATATCGTTGTTTTAAGGATAAATCCGATACTAAGAATACTAAAGAACGCAAAACATTTTTTAAAAAAAATCTAATTTAGTATTCTCCATAAAAGAAATTAACAGTATTATAGGGAAATCTAAATCCTTACATTATTATATTCACCAGCGAGGTTATGTCATGTGAAATTAAGTACATATTAAATAATTTTAATTTTTATAAAATTAATATCCATCAATTATAAATTATTTTGTAAATTTTTATTAAATTAAAATAGCACATTTAATAAATATTAACCCACACATAAAAATATGCATATGGCATGAACTAAAACATCTTTTTAACGAGTTAAATATAGCTGAATTCTAATCTACTATTTTTTACTTTAAATTAAACACACATACAATTATAAAACTTAAGTTTTATTATATAATGTACGGACTTTCTTGTGAGTATAATTTTGTCACCCTATATATTGAAAGTAATAACAATTTAAGTAAAAAATCAGTGAACTTTAAGTAGAAAAAATTTGTAGATGCCAATTAATGAAGAACGAAAAGCAGAAGTAGGTTCATAACCAAAAGAGTATTGAAAAATATTTATATTATCTATTGTTATTATCATTCTCAACATGATACATGTATCAGTAATTTGTATTTCCAACTGATAAAAAAAATATCCTGATTAATAGTGGAGCGATGATGATTAGGAAGTATGGGACGAGGGAGGTGAAATTCATTTTTACATTCATGCTTTTTCGGTCCTTTGCACGCTATTGAGCTCTACACTTTGTAAGAAAGAATTTTGGTATTTAACTCGTTTCACCAATGTAATCTCTTCATACGGATCCAAAGCTGTTTAAAAAGAGCACAAGCAACAAGTGTCAACTTTCAGTCTTACAATTTATCATAATATATTTGAAGGAGATCAAGATTCAAAATGTAGGCCTAACTTACCAAAGCCATAGACGAGCAATGTGTACTGATAAACAAGGTCCATGCATACATATTGCAGGTTATACGGCTCAACTCGGGGATACATAGATTTTGCCTCCTCAAAGCTTGCTTGGCAAGCATGCTTAGCAGCGTTGTAAAAATCCGTGGGACGAACTTTTGCAACTGGCAATTTTGGATCGATAAATCCAGCCTATATAGAGCAATAACATAGTCAACAGAGTTCATTCAGAGACATAAATTGGACAAATTTATAATTGTCAAATAGCCCACGCCACTATGTTACTGTTTCTTGAACACCATAATTATACAAAGGAATGTAACCTGTTTAATGGTTTAGGATCATATTATCAATACGAAGGAAATGTTTATAAAGCATTTCAGTCTGTTTGGGGTTCCAGCATGAGCAAATGCAGAGAAGTAGCTAGATGGGTGGTTGAAAGAAACGACTCAACATTCATCCACATGAAACGCACATTTGGCGAGGTATGGAAAGGTGGAGGTACTGGTGATCAACAGAATAAGACTCTGTTTGTTGCTTCATATTTCTTCGACAAGGCTGCAGAGGTATATCCATACCCTTAGTTTAGACTCCGGATACCCAAGAAGTTAGAACTAAAGGTCTTTAGTAAATTATTAATAAATAACACATCATCTCCTTGAGAACTTTTCCTCCTTATTTAAGATTAACTTAGCAAATTTAGAGAAAATAAAAGATATTCAAGATGAGAAATTCTTCAACCATCAAGACAGAACAGGAACACATGGGACAACCGGTTGGACCAGAAACAGGGCACTTTACACTGGATATGCAATTGGAAGGACAAAATCATTCAAAACTACAGAAGTTTTTTACGGTATGAAACCAAACCAATATTTTCCTTTTCTAACTTGCAGATCTGGTTCCAGGTTTCTTTTTTACTATCAAATCTCTGGAGGTATGATCATGTGATAGATCTAGAGGTAGATACACACAGGATCTAAAGTTTTATCTCTTCTTTTCCCTATTCCATATCTGGTCTGATCGAAGTTATAATAAAGGAAGACAAGTGAGACATGATTCCAGTTCTGCGGTTACACAAGACATAACATGTTCGGTAACATATTAACGTGGATTAGAATCACTCCATGTCCTAAATACATTAGGATTTGGACCCTTATTACGCTAGCCATGCAATTGGTGTCGGGAAAGTGCATATAGCAATTACGGCCTAGACTAGGAACTCCTCAAGATGGCTTTGTAAAAGATACATGTAGAATAAGTCAAGAACATCAAAACATAACGGGAACATAAACCTGTCCAACTGTCTATTTTATAAATGAACAAAATTAATAGTATAGGATGATATGGATGTACTGTTCTTTTTATTACCAGAATGGTATTGCTTGTAATATGGCATAAATTTCTCAAAAACTAAGAACTTGAACGTACCACCATAACCATGAACTATGCAAGGGGTTCCAAAGTCTTCAGTGGGTTTGAAAATCTCAGATCGAGCTGCCAATAGACCATAATGCAAGTAACTGGACAACAGGATATGAAACCATTTGCAGGAGTAGATTATGATAATTTCATCAACAAAAATATGTCATTGCATATCTCAATAAAGTTAAAAACAAAATACTAAAGTGGACTACGATAAAAAGAATAGGTCAATGAAAATTGCACCGAAACAATATAAGAACTAAAGAATAACAAAAACGATAACCAAAGTCATCGAAAAGAGAGGAACCTGTGAACATAAAGGTAATACTTAGTTCCGTTGAGATACATTTCCTTCACATATGAATCTTGTCCCCCTGTTATCTTTGGAGCCTTGGCAGCATCCTTGTCTGAGATAGCATATACAATTCGTACAGATCGATCTATAAGATCAACTAGTCCAACAGTATCAGAATATGTTTTTCCCAAGCGCCCTAATAAATAGTTCATGTTTACCTGCACAAGTATGAGAAACTAATCCAGCAAATAGTAGTGTTGCAATATCTTGAATACAATAGTTCACATCTACAAATTCAAATGAATTTCAGGACAAGCCCTCCGTGGAGCCACAATTCAAGATAGATGATAGGTCAATTATTTATGAACTCAATTTACCTATTGTTTCTTCTTTTATCATTTTCAATCCGAGTAATTATTATGTTTATCTAATGTGGTAAGAAACTAAATAAATGAAAATTCTGAGTGCGGAAGGGACTCTTGGAAGCTATCTACTCATACAATTTATTGGAAGAACATAAGCATGGATAATGAAGCCAACATACCCACTGATAAACACCCTGATCAGATGGACGAAGATCAGTCACCCAGTCTGACTTAGACTTAAGATTGCTGTTATCCTTGAGATATTCTCTAACCTTTGGGAAGACAAATCAAAGTCATAAGTGAGAAGCAAAAGCAAAAAGTAAAGTGAAAATTAATAGTCTAAATAGTTAAAACTCATCCATAAAGATACTTCACCGCTTGCAAAAGTTCTTCACATATATCAACTTTCAATGGCCCAAAACCTGTCATTGGCTGAGTAAACTAGAAGTACAAACATTTGAAATGCATTAGAGAATATTCAAGTGGCATGAAATACGTGCACATAGAAGTTCTGCAGTCATAAAAATCACTTACCCCAAGTCTGATTCCTGTTCTGTGGCGCAGGCCCGGTGGAACAATAGCCTCAGATTTCTCTACAAGGGGCTGTAGAGTGTGTGCCGCAGCCTCTGGATCTTTCCCTCGAGATGCACCCAAACCAGGCTTCAGCTAATAATACAAAGTGAACGAAACTAGGAGAAAGCAACAGGAAAACAATGATGTGGCACATGAGCAGATGCTTGCAATCGAAGAAGAACCACGATGAGAAACATAAAGGAAAATAATACTAAGTGGAAAAACAAAGTTTGAATTTAGAATTACAGTTTTTTGTATTTACAATGAATACGGAACGAGGTGCACATTATAAGTAAACTACTTGCTATTCCCTCACCAGAAATGAACATTCAATTTCAAAATTTAATGCTAGCTGTGGTAGTATTAGCCTTTGATTATCTACTAGAAATCAAGTATTATTTCAAGACACTCATTACGAGCAGGGCACTTGCATTCGAGTCCAAGGGAGTGAAATTATGCAGAACACAAAATAAACAAACTCATCTGCCATATTTCAGCTGAAATATATTCCGAACAATTACAATATTATAATTAACGGGATTGGAAGAAATTATAAGCGAGTCCTGTTAGTTACTCTTCCCTTAAATTACTACTAGTAATCTGCAAATGCTGAATCATTAACAATTCAGAAGAGCAATTGAGTATAATAAATGCTACTTCGTAAATTAAGAATATTGGAGATAAAAAAGCATCGGAAAATACCTCGAGGAAAAGCTGAAGATCATTGCCAATGGGAACAAGATCTAAATACTTGTCAAAGCAGAAGACATGAACTCTGCTACTAGAATCGTCGGTATCGAAGATAACTGCATACTTGTAATCCTCGTGAGGAGGCATAAGGAAGATAACAAGCGATATCAGAAGAAAAAGAGGGATCAATATAACCGAAACTACGCCTCGGTATCTGTGACTTTTATCGGGAACTGAATCATGCCGCCGATTCCGCTTCATAACTTTGTCACCTCAGAGTCTGACTAAACCATCTACTTCTTGATGACCTCCGCTATCGCTAGTAATACATATACAGTTGACTATTGATTTTTCTTTCTTTCTTTTTTTTTTTTTTTTGGAGAAAGACTATGGATATAATAATTTGTTTATAGAATAAATAGGAGTTGGATCCTTCAAAAAGTTAATGTAGTAAATAGCAAAAATTACCGGAACGAGGGATGAATGCTCATCACCATCAATTCACAGTTTCAAATGATATCACACATATAGTATCGTCCAACTCGCTTCCTAATCTTTTCAATATTAAAATAAACATGAATATATGATCAAAATAATATCGGCGAGCATATATGTATATATATATTTATTTATTTTTCTTGTTTTATGGAAAAATATGTGAATTTTCTTCTCAGCTTCCACACTTTAAGAGTGGATTAACTAACAATGCGAGCAAGTGATGGCGCTTGAGCATTACCCTTCCCGCTAAAATTCATTACTCCTTATTTATTTAGAGAAAAAGGACCCAAAAAGTCCTCATATTTACTTTTAAAAATATAAAATATCAAAATTAGTCCCTTTCTTCGTTTGATTTTGAGATTTTATGCTAACAAAATCCCTTGTACCTGTAAACCTTTTTATTTATATAATCCGGTGTACTCCGTATATATAAGGTAACAGGGAAATAAAGTTTATTTCATAATAAAACAAAATTGAGCTTTTTTATATATTTCTTACGACCGTGTAGAAGTGATTTATTTCAATTTTTCAAAAAATATTAGTTTTATATAATTATATTATTCACCATTTTTTTCATGCAAAATTAATCCAAATATAATGAATACTTTCTTTAAAAAATGTGATTTTATATTTCCCTATATAAGATACCGGTGGAATTAAAAAATATATGCGTACATATATACTGTATACTTTTTTTTTTTTTCCTTTCCCTTTTGCAATATACGAGTATAAAATTTCAATATAGGGGAGAAATCGAATGGAACTCTGAAAGCATCGATGCAGATCAGCAGAGCAGCTCGTCCCGCCAACCACCTGTCGCCTCCCGTCCCCGCCTCCCGTCCCCTCCCGTCAGCGTCTGTTTCCCGCCTCCTTCCGCCGCCATCATCGGTCGCCGTCGACGATAGATCTAATGCAACCGAGAATTTCGCCATCGATGGTCGAAGTTTGAATTTTTCAATTACAACAAAACAAGGGAAACTAATACCAATTCTCAAGGATTGCTCCCTTCAGATTCCTTCTGGACAGTTCTGGATGCTTCTCGGACCCAACGGCTGCGGAAAATCCACCCTCCTGAAGATATTGGCGGGTCTCTTATCTCCAACCAGTGGAATTATCCGAGTGAAGAAATCCAAGAGTTTCGTTTTCCAAAACCCAGACCATCAGGTAGTAATGCCTACAGTAGAAGCAGATGTAGCATTTGGCCTCAGTAAATTCAAATTCACGCCAGATCAGATTAAGAGTAGAGTGGCGAAAGCTTTGGGTGCAGTTGGCATGTACGACTACTTGCAAAGACCGATTCAAACTCTTAGTGGTGGTCAGAAACAAAGGGTTGCTATAGCTGGTGCTCTGGCCGAAGAATGCAAAATTTTGTTATTAGATGAGCTCACAACATTTTTGGATGAAACTGACCAGGTTGGGGTAATTGAAGCAGTCAAGAACTGTCTAGAGAGTTCGGAAGATGTTACAGCATTATGGGTAACTCACCGTTTGGAAGAACTCAAATATGCAGATGGTGCTGTGTACATGGAAGATGGAAGAGTGATCATGCATGGTGATGCTTCAAGCATAATGGATTTCATCAAAGCCGGGAGAAATTCTTATATCCGTGATTTAATCTCTTGACACAATGCTGCATCATTTGTAAGGAAATAGAGGACAAAATGTTTGAAGAAATGTCTCAACGAAAAGTAACATATCTGCCGAGTAGTGGCTCATCTCACACCCTCCTACTCCTATATAGCTGAATTTTAGTTTAATATCTTATATTCATTCCGATTAAAAATGGTTCTCACGTTATCTCGTCTCTAAATATTATTTGTTGGGTGGATTGGATAGGCAATGGAGATACATGTAATTGAGAGTACTATAGTCACATGTGGATGTGATAACTATGTTCAGCCAATGGAAATAAAAGTACCTGAATTGGTTTGCTTTCTAACATCATCTCTTACAAAATCTTAAATCAGTGTAGTCTGCAACTAATTACAAATAAGACCAATGAACTTTGTATTGTCATTATTGTTAAACCTAGACAAGACTGAATTTCTGATTTAAATATCAGATGAAACAAATGAATTCCTCCGCCAGAAACTCGGAGCAATATCACAACGGTGGTTGCATTTGGAAAATGCCAAATGCTGAAGCATTCAGGCAGCCTAACACAAAATCTCAATGGGGTGAAAAGTTAGTGATATAGTTTTCATTTGCTACAGTGACGAGACAATGTCAATGGCACTGCCTAGCGGCCATGCTGCTTCAACTGGAGAATTTTGGTATTCAACTTGTTTCACCAATGTAAACTCTTGCCAAGGATCCAGACCTGTTTAGAAAAGCATGAGCGGTAAAGTGTTACTTCCAATCTTATAGGTTGCGTTTGAATTGAGTGAATGAAATGAAATGAGGATTAGACGAAAAATTAGAAGAAAATTTAGTGAAAAGTAGGGATAGAAGGAGTAATGAGAAGGAATGGGAGAGAGAATCACAATGAAAAAAAAAAAAAGAAGAGAATAGATCATTCATCTACCTTACCCATGGAATGAAATTACATATGAGAGGAATAGTTTATTCGACCATCAATCTCCCATATGGACTATAAAATTTTGTGAACTCCTATAGTAATTACATATCGATCAAATTCATTATATCTCTCGTTCCATTTCCTTAATCCAAATGCAACCATGGGATTATATCATAATGAGATGATCAAAATGTATGCATAACTTACCAAAGCCATCTACAAGCAATGTGAATTGATACACAAGGTCCATGCACAAGTATGGCAGGTTATCTGACTCGACTCGTGGATAGGTAGATTTTGCCTGCTCAACGCTTGTTTGGCAAGCGCGCTTAGCAGCATCCTCAAAATCCACTGGACGAACTTTTGCAACTGGCAGTTTTGGATCAATAAATCCAGCCTACATATAGCAATAACAAAGTCAAAATGGTTTGCAGCCATAAAGAGAAAATTTTAACTTAGTCAATACGGCCTTAAGCATCCAAATTAAGGGTAATAGGGTATATACCTCTGCAGCCCTGTCGAAGAAAAATGAAGCAACAAACAGATTCTTCTGTCCATCACCACCTCCACCATTCCATACCCCACCAAATGTACATTTCATGTGTGTGCATGTTGATTCATTCACTTTGAGAATCTCTGTAGCTACTTCTCTGCATTTGTTCATGCTTGAACCAGAAGTAGACTGAAATGCTTTATAAATCCTTCCTCCATATTTGTATTCCAATCCTGAAGCATAATACTTGTAGAGTTTAAGTTAGTGGCCATTCCAAATCCAAATAATTGCACTTTAAAATCTTATTATTTCCTGAAGATCTGTATAAATTATTTGATTTCTTAAGGACCTACTTAGTTTATGATCAAGCTACCAAGCTGAGAAAAAAATTATGACATAAGATTCAAGAAGAAAATCCAGAGTCAACTGACCTATTCCCCAAAATTCAACAAAGACATGTTATGGCTAATGTTGCATCTATAATTCTACATTCTACAGCGAGTACTGGCTAGTTAGGGATTTTCTGGTTGTAGACAGATTGGTACACAAAAGATCCCAACTTGGACACTTAATTCTGCTAGTTGTGCATTCAATGTCCAGAATATGCACATGGTGTAAGGCGATAATACACACACACAGAGACACACAGAGACACGCGCACACTACACACACACATATGGAATAAATCACTGAAGTTACACGCATAGACATATTTACATTGTCATATTTCTTCACTAACCAGAAAAGTAATGCTTGTAAAATCAACATCAGTAATATATTTATCCCAAACTAGTTAGCGCAAAAGTAGTGCTCGTCAATACAGTATACGAAGTATATTTTTAGGAGTATAGCACTAAAAATATGAGCATACCATCATGGCCAGGCAAAATGCAAGGGCTCCCAAAGTCTTCAGTAGCTTTCAAAATCTCAGCTCGAGCTGCCAATAGACCATAGCGCAGGTAACTGGACAAAGGATAAGAAAACAGTATTGAAGTTTATCATGATGAAAATTTCATAGATCAAAGATACCTATAAAGTCAAAGCCCGTGTTTAGACTAATACATATCTCATTAAGCTAATAAACCAAAACAAAACAAAGTAGACCTTACAAAAATAAATGGTCCATGAAACATACACCAAAATATCAACACTAATTAAGGAAACAATAAAACAAAAATTAGTCATCAAAGAGAGAGGAACCTGTGAACATAAAGGTAATATTTAATTCCTTTGAGATACATTTCCTTCACGTATGTATCTTCTCCACCTGTTATCTTTGGAGCCTTGGCAGCATCATTATCTGAGATAGCATATGCCATTTGTACAGATCCACCTCCAAGATCAACTACTCCAACAGTATCAGAATATGTTTTCCCCAATCGCCCTAATAAATAGTTTATGGTTACCTACACAAGCATAAGAAAGCAATTTAAAAAAATTCCATACATCGGTATAATATTCTAAGTCCTCTACTTCCAATCTTAATGTTAAAATGAATTTCGGGATAAGACCAAGGGAAGGAGCAACAATCAGATACAGCCCAAGGATACACGCTTAATCTATGAAAGTGAAAATGCTATTGACACTTCACATAGGGAAGAGCATGATTATTGCAACTTGGAAGGGCATAAATATTGATACTAAAATACCGTACCCACTGATAAGCACCCTCCTGAGATCCATCAAGAACAGTCACCCAGTCAGAGTTGGATTTGAGATTGCTGCTATCCTTCAGATAGTCTCTAACCTTTGGGAAGAAACATCCAAGTCATACATAAGAAACTAAAAGCAAAAGCAAGTAAAAATATAATTTGATATTTGGCAACCATCATCCAATGAAGTATGCTTTACCGCTTGTAAAATTCTGTCAGATGTGTCACCTTCCAACTGCCTCAGACCTGCTGTTGCCTGAGGGAACAAGAAATGCCAATATTCAATGTTCAGTATGCATAAGTGATATAGATATCCTTTACATGGAACTGCAGTAACCATAAGAATCACTGACCCCAACTCTGACTACAGTTTTGCGACGCAGCTCATCTGGAACAACAGCCTCAGCTCTCTCTAGAAGGGGCTGTAGAGAACGTGCAGCAGCCTTTGGATCCTTAGAATATGCACTCAAACCTGGTTTTAGCTACAATACAAAGCGAATGAGGGGAAAAAAGAAGTAGACGGAAAATAATGTTGTGGCATGCAATCACTTTCTACAACGTACTTGCAATTGAGGAAGAACCAAAATGAGAAAATCAAAGGATAACATAAGGCAAGAGGTACCATAGGAACTTTTTCAAGATGTGAAGTTGTGAACACTGAAAGTGAACTTGGTCGTCCTTAAGAATGCATGTTTCAAATAATAAACACCAAGTTGGCATACAAAGGCCCTTCTGAGTTGAGCTTGAATATGATAGCATTGCAGAAATTAAAATTGAAACTAAACATATAAAGTATATTGCTTTGTTAGAGGACCCTATGCATATTTCTTAATCAATCAACTACGCAACCACAACCTACACTAGAACCATCTAACAAATTGGGAAGCAAAACTGGAAAACACACGATTAAGTCGATGGCAACATGTGGAACTTACAAATTATCCCATACTACTGGATAATTAAAACTACCTTTTGGAAGTAAGGCATATATGAAAAATAACCATTACTTGCTACTCATCACCCAAAAATGAAAATCCGCTACGTTACTTGAGATCGAGGGAGTGAGATTTGGCACATCACAAAGTAGAAACTCAATTGCCTTGTAAAAAGGCTAGCAATGGAGAATAAACAAAACATAATACCTGTTGTTTCAGATTCCAAAGTTAAATAATGGAGAACAAGATCACCGGAAAATACCTGGAGAAATAGCTCAAGGTCATCGCCGATGTGAACGAGATCTAAATGCTTGTCAAAGCAGAAGACATGAACTCTGCTGCCAGAACTGCCGGCATCAACGATGACAGCGTACTTAAAATCCCCATTCAAGTTGGGAGACATCTTGCGGTTTATAGTAATAGAATCCTGGCGAGTTGGCATAAGGAAGAGAACAAACGAAATCAGAAGAAGCGGGACCGTAATCACCGTAATTACACCTCGGTATCTATGAATTTTATCGGAAAGCGAATCATGCTGCCGATATCGTTTCATAACTTTGTCGCCGAGCTGAGACTGAACCTGGCCCTCGATGAGCTCGGCGGCCGACGGTGATCGGTACCGGATCTGACCGTTTCCGGCAGTAGAGGCAGGAGGTTTCAAGGACTGATTCTCTTTGACAGACTCCAGCTCTTCTTCTTGTTTAATTTTCTGAAAAGCCAATTCAATTGCAGTGCTTCCCCACTCTATCCAGACCGACCGGTGATGAAATTCAGTGAATCAACAATTCAATTTTGTGGAGTGAATAATGAGTATGAATCGCGGCGGCAGCGGCGGCGAGAAATGGGCAATGCAGGTGTTGCTGCCACTGCTCCGGCACTCTCTCTATATCTCTCTAGCGAATAGCCGATCCAGAGAGTAGTTATATAGCGTGGAGAGGGAGTGACAGAAAGAGATCGCTTCATAATTGCTACTCGTTTTTGTTCATACCATAACGACTAAAAACTTTCACAGAAGTTTTTTCCTTTAATAAATTATACGGTGAAATAATAATAATTAAAAAAAAATAAAGAAATAAAAAAGAAGTTTTAACTTTTCTTTTTTGTAAAAGGTTTATTTAACATCAGAACCCCTCCATTTAGTACAACCAGCTGCAAGTTAAAATGCGATTTAAAATTTTAAAGAAATTATAAGCATTATACTTTTAATCAAAGAAAATAAATATCATTATATAACAATATAATTTTAATAAAAGAAAAGAAATAGAAGAAAAACGAAGAACTAACTAGCTTAGAATACAAGCATCAGTTAGTTAACCATCTGAAATTACTTTTGCTTTATCATATTATATTCTTTTGACACTTTTTGTAAAAATTCTGAAACACATGGCAACTAGTTGAA
Organism: Centella asiatica; assembly: GCA_014636745.2. Classification (NCBI taxonomy): domain Eukaryota; kingdom Viridiplantae; phylum Streptophyta; class Magnoliopsida; order Apiales; family Apiaceae; genus Centella; species Centella asiatica. Next base: position 25,397,461 of record CM025782.1, on the reverse strand, counting down.
AATTTAAGACTATTTTAACTATTAAGCCTTCGAGATGAGAGGGAGTTTAAAGATAATTTAAATTGAGTTGTACATCTAGTTTACATTTTGAAATATTCAAATTGAAATCGAATTGACTCTTTTTTTTTTTTTTTTGGGTTACAATTGCATAGATTAACAGTTAATAGTAACTTAATACTCCTCCATTTCACCCAAAAAGGGGAAAACTCTTATTCAAAAAGCTAACCACCACTCAACTGAGATCCAGCATTACCCGCACTGACCAACCCCCCCCCCCCCCCATCCCCCCCCACCCCCACAAACACACAGAGACATAAAAAAGAAACATTTAAAGAAAAGTTAACAAGTCAAGTTGAATCATACATATTATTTCAGCTCATCAATGGAGATAAAAACAATTAAAAGATGAACTTGATTTGGTAGTTCAGCATCTCTTTACAGCATAAAACCAAATGCATACACTAAAACGGAGGATAATCCTAATTGGGTGTAAATATTAGGATAGAAACTGCTAGTCATGAGCTGCCCTTGCTTACTAACATCATTTCAGGCTTTCTTCTGCTTTGTAGGGGGTGGGAAAAGAATACGGAAAACCCAAGCTGCTAATATGGCCCCAATAAAAGGACATATCCAGTAAACATAGAAATGATCCCATGTATTATGTCGATTATTTACATATGCCCACCCAAAGGCCTGCAAAGACACAACACAATCACTTGTAAGTTTGATAGGAGAATCTATAGAATGTGTTGATTAGCTATCTTTAAGGTAATGAAATGGAAGACAGAAGTAATTCTACATGGTCCGGAGTTTCAGCCGGTGCACTGGTTAGTGAATAGTACATGTGAGGCCCGATAAAATTTTAACTGACATGCTACAACCATGCTACAGCCTTCCTCCTCATTAGACACCTTAGTGGCAATATAATTTTGGACTAAAAATTTCATCCCATAGATCATTTCCGATGACAAAATGAAGTGCAGGTAAATGATAATGAACAAGTTTAAACTGGAAAGCAATTGGTGGTCAATGTATCAAGTTTTGAGCTTTAAAATGAAAGCAGTATACAACTTCAGTCATCTTGATTAAGTGATAATGAATTGAAATCATGAACCAGGGCTCAGATCTGAACGGAAACAACACAAGGGGCAACACTGTTGTGGTGGTGGAACAATCTTTTTGGGCTACTGATAGTTCCATCAATATATTAAGTATTCTTGTCAGGGAAGAGAGATTAAATGATGGGTGAAACAAGTGGTACTCATGAGAGTATTCTTGAAGGACACCATGGAGAAACAGCAAGATAAGGTAAACATGTTATCAGCTACCAAGAAAGATAGTGAATTTACAGGTCTTTTCCTGTACTCCTGGTGCAATTAACTTCATGAATTTTAACGTGCAACTAGAAGTGACCTAAATGGCTAAAAATTTGTGATGTTATGTACATAGCAAGAGCTCTAAGTGTGCCAATCCCACAGCTTGGTCACGGTGCTACACTGATATAATCCTTTTGTTTTTGTTAGCAATGCATTTCTCAGTTTTATCAAAAAACAACTAGGAGTTGAGGATGCAATAACAGATTCTGGACTCAAAAATAATTCAGAAGAAACAATGTCTTTCTTACATTGGCAGGATTCATGGCAGGACCGGTATATCTGGAACCAAAGACAATTAATGTCATGGTTGACATAGCAATCAACCAAGTCTTCAAAATTGGGCTCTTGGGACCTCTGAGGATAATAAAGAGGACAGCAAAGGTAATCGTGAAGGTCAACACTGCTTCAGCAATGGCTCCAGTATGCAAATCAACTTTTAAAGAAGGTCCTCCTAACATATGTTTATACTGAATTGGCATCACTTCCATGATTGCCATCGCACCACCTACTGCTCCAGCTGCCTGTCAAGAAGATAATAAGATATCCTGTAAATTATAGGAAAACTAACAAGTTAGTTCTTCCTTTCTTTGCATTTGATTTTCAACTTCAGCCTCAAAGGTCAGACTGTTTCACATCTGATATTACTTTGACACCATATAATAATTATTCAGAACATCCTTTTTCGAGTTTCTTATGTAGCCACAAGAGTGCTTAGCTCAAGTGGTAGAGCAACCCGAACCCCCCGGGACCGATAGATTATTGGTCCTTGGTTTGAATCATTGGCGGGAGGTATGGGAACATGCTTTGATCCTCTAAAGAAGAAAATTTCCATACTTAGAAACAATTAAGTGGCACATGAAACCTAATAAACTGTTTGACTCAATAAAATCATTTGTCTCCTAATTTACCTACTTATTTCCATAATATAGTCTACAATTGATTGAAAGCAAAATTGATCATGGCCAAAGACCATAGTCATCGAGCTTCAAGCTCCCTAAATGAGACCCCTCCAGAACCCCTTTTCACTGGGTTGCCCTGTGCAATTGGTTTGCCCCTTCCTCATATGTTTTAGAACCCCGAGAATTCACCATTTTATTAGGGGATTGTAATATAACCTACAATTGTAAAATGCTCCACCTATTGAAGCTCCAACCAACGAATTTAAAGAATTTCTCTTAAGTCATTAACAAGAAGAACAGTGACCAACTATATAATTTATGATTACAATTAAGGAAAATCACTACCGTACAGTACTAAACAAATGCAAACAAGTACATAAATCTAGTAAATGATAAGCTGAGATGATAAAGTGGGGAAAATTGCCTGAGCAGGAAAACGGATAGCCGCGGAGTACAAGGAGTCCCCACGAGCGCCTACGGCGAAAAAGGCGGCGGTGCCGGTGGGATTGAAGCTGGCCCCACCCATGAACTCAGCGATAATTCCAAAAATAAACAAGAGAATGAAGACTAGGACGGTGGTGATGAGGAGGGTGAAGAAGCCTTTAACTCCGAGGGCGGCGGAGATAACGGAGGTGAGAACCCCAAGAGAAGAAGCACAGAAGACCCACATGAAAGTCAGCACTCCATCACCGATCGCCGCCTTGATCGCACCCATATCTAGCGCCGGCGATCGGAGAAAGCAGAATTAAATAAAGACCCTTGTGTAATAATACTTGAATTGCTGTACTAAAGTATTAGTAATAATGTCCGTCAGCAGAAGAAGGCGACCTCGGCAGATATTGAGTGATTAACCTACCATTACAGTACTAGCACTAATTCTTTTTTACTAGGAATTGAAGAATGGTTGTTAAGAGATGGAATCTAAATCCGTGTACGGCGTGTTTTTGTCCTACCAATAAAAACTCCTTTCCTCTCTCTATAGGTAACGGTAATAAATATCCAGTGTGCAGCTGTACAAATAACTTGCAATGTTGTATAAACTGTCATTTGAGAGGAAACAAAATTTTCAACCCGAACATGGGAATATCTACATATCTTCTATGTAATTGAACCGTAAGACTTTTTATGTTTACTCATCGTCAATTAGAACAGAAAGTTCACATCTTTAATTTTTTATTTTTATCTTTTTTCTTTCAATATTGTTTTTAAAATTCTCAATTTAACCTAAAGCTATTTTAAACATTTTCTTTCTCTAACTCGCGTATAGAACCGTATGCATAGAAATTAGTTTTTATAATTTGATGGTAAATAGGTTGTGGCCACACAAGATAAGTGACCGCCGCCAAATAGTTCTTCTTTTAAAATTATTTTCAAAAAAATTTATTTTCTTATGTGCGATATAAGTACAAAACCACTGGACTCCACCTCGACTAGCAGCTAATTAATTAGTAACTACTTGCCGTAATACATGTGGATAGCACCAACAAAAAAAGGTCCGAAGTACTAATTACTAATCATACATTATATTGCACGAAAAATATTTTTCGTTTCGCCATGCAATATCGACCGGAAGAAAGAAGCGCATTTCTCAAACATACAACATACATTAATAATTAAAGTGTTATTAACCTGCTCTAAACTATGACAAAGATGGTACAAACAAGAGGCTGCACTTCAATTCAATTGGACTAATTAAACATTCAATTAAAAGGCATGCGGAGAATAATATATTGTCATCATTTTCATTATTTCTTTAAAATATGTTTTCCGGCTTCAAATGGTTGGAACCAGCAATCTATTTATATTAAAACATATATATATATATATATATATATATATATATATATATATTCCAAGAGAACTAATATAATTACTACGTATTTTTTAAAGCATTAATAAGACAATAAGTACATATATATAATTAATGAAATGGCAAAATAGATGAAGTAATCCATTGTAGTTAATGGTATGTAGATGGACAGAAATTAATTAGTTTATATATCAACGTTTCTTCATTGAAATAAATCTAATGCAAAAACATACTACAGAGTAACAAATTTAATTTACTTGGAAATTTTATAGTTATCAATTATCAGTACTAGTCTCACAACCAAGATACTGGAATGGGAATAATCTTGGCACAGACATTGAAGGACCTCCCACATGATCAAGAGCTTGGGCTGATATTGATGATGAAGGGTTACATTTCGCTGTTTGGTGGTGATGACGATGATGATGATGATCCATGGTAGTAGTTTGATGATGTGAAGATGTAAGAAGCTTGTCTAAGAATGACCAATCGGCCGGCGGCACGAACCCCGAGGTGCCAGAAGATGTCAGCCTCAACAAGTTGTGTGAACATTCCATGTCAATGTTGCTTAGCAAGGGACTTGGACTTAAGAAAGATATTGGATTATGATGATGGGGATGGGGATGGTTATGGTGATGAATGGCTGCTGACGACGACGATTCCGAGCTAAATAGCTGTGGGAGTTGCATTGATCCATGATGATATAGTGTTGTACCATTATGATCATGATCGTGATTTTGGTACAGTGGTTGCAGATTTTGCTTATTTGTTCCCATGAGATTATTGGAGACATTTGCCAAGTGATGTTCCTCCTGAGAGTAGAGAATTTCATCAGGTTCAAAGCTTCTGGTGTGAGTTTTTTTCTTGAATACCCTGCAAACCACCCAGCCCTCTTCCTGCTAATACAATTGATCAAACATATATTTATTCTCGATCCTCAATTAAATCGTTACAAAATAAATTCATATGTATCATAGTCTTATAATTAATAAAGGCTAGCTATGTAAATCAATAGGTTTTAGCAAATTATTTGATTTCAGTTTATATGCATTAAATTTCAACTTATTAATAATAATTATTTTGAAGCAGTATATATGGTAGTGCTCATTTAATCTTAAGTATCGCTGAGCTGAGCGATGTAAATGCTGGATTCTCGAACTGGAGAGAGTGGATATCCTACCTTCATCCAGACATTTATGTTTATGTTTATGTACCAAAAAAGAGGGTTTACGTACTATATATATCACATGCATGTTATAACTTATATGTATGTATATATTCTTTTTGCTTTTTGTTCTGAAAATCCTTGTCTCATCCAAGTAGTGTATTTATGTGTATGGTGGAGTGCATATATATACATTATAGATATATGTTACCTGAATGTCGGAGTTGTGGTGGACGTCATCAAGACGATACTCATGCATGATCCAGTCGGTCTTTTGGCCGTGAGGGGCACGGCCTGTGTAAAAGACGAGAGTTTTCCTCATGCCAATCCTCTTGGAGACATTGGTGAGATGGATGACTTTGTCCCTCCCGGTGGCCTTCCAAAACCCAGCTGCCGTGGCTCTGTTTGTGCGAGTTCCTGTTGGATATTTTTTGTCCTTGTGACTAAAGAAGTACCATTCGTTCTGAGGACCTGACCCTATCCTACATTTATCTGCGCACATAAGTATGCACGCATGTACGTGCATACACCAAAAATATCACCACGTACGTACGGATGGAATGAATGAGTAATGTTATTTACAAATAGGTAAATGTGTTAGTTCAAGTAGTTAGGAACACTTTCTTATGACCTAGAGGTTAAGGGATCAGAACTGAGTTAAAAATTAGATAGAGTGAGAATTGAGATAGTGTAAGATCAATTTTGCTAATAAAAAGAAAAAGGGTGGTAGATAAGGCCGGTAGGTGTGTTGGTGTAGTGTATATATACGTACCTTTGAGGTCCCAGGGCTCGAGTTTGTTGAGATCAACTTCCCTGATGACATCGAGATCAATGGATTCGTAGGAGACCTTCTTGCGGAGATAATAGTACAAAAGCTCTTCATCTGTTGGGTGAAATCTAAAACCAGGTGGTACTACTGATACCTGCTGCTGCTGCTGCTGCTGCACCCCATTTCCATTTCCATTTCCTCCTCCACTTGTCATCATCTCGACCGATCGATCAATTCTCTTCTTTATTTATTATATGACCTCTAGCTCGATCTATTAAATTACCTTTCGTTTGATCTGCTAAATACCTGATTGAGAGGTCGCTCATGTATAAGAATACGTACGTTGAAGAAATGTCGACATTAATTAGCTTCTCTGATAACCTAGCTAGATTTAATTAATTAATGTGGCCGCTCATATGTACGCGCATATGTCACAAGAAACATAAACAGATGGAACAAATTGCACGTCTGATCTCCTAGTTATATAAATGTACATTTCATTTTATTTATGTTTGTAAAATTCTAGAGCTGATATCAACTGTTAAATTTTCATAAAATAACAGAGCTGAGTTCGAGTTCGAGTTCGTATGTAGAAATACGTACAACATTAACTCCCTTATCGATCAAAATCATTCATCTACAATTTAAATTACAGTACGTACTATGTGTTGTAAGAAAAGCAATTAAGAGAAAACGGCCAGCCAGATTAAGCGAATAAATACCAGACATCCATGAGATCAAGATGGAGACAGAAAGTAGTAGTAGGTAGATGAAGGAAATTAAAGAGACATGAAGTCATACCTCTGCTATATATGTATGCAAACCAACTTTTTCTTTTTGGTGGAAATTAATGACAAAGAGAAAAGACAAGGAAATAATAAGCTAGGCAGCTCTGAGAAATGAATGGAATTCAGTTTGTTTGGGGTTTAAGAAAGAAAAGAAATACTACTGTAGGGAGTGGCTCTCTTTGTGAATTAAAGGTTAATTAATTTAACAATTATAAATTATTTTTTTAAGTTGGCATGCAGTTGACGATAGAATCGATGACGCTATTTCGGGTGCAGAAATATAGGAATATATATGTATACATATTATTGTTTATATATTAGTAGTAGTAGACGGTAGTATAGGATGAATAGAATAATGTGATAACAATTAATGCAAGGATGCAACGGAATTTATATGGATATACGAAAGTGTTTTATGGATACGATTGTATATAATATTTGTTGGACAGAACTGAATATGAATATAATTAACACATATTTCAATTTTATTCAATTGAAATACGGAGTACTAATTTTTAAGTAATATATATATGTGGTACATACAAATTAAATAAAACATCATTCACTTAATTCATTTAAATAAAATACTGCAATAATAACGGTTTTAATTCTATATTAAATTCTCAAGTATTTTATACTAAAATTCTTAAGTAACTTAAAAAACTTATTTATATTTTTATAAGTAAAATAAATATCGAATAAAACTTTAGTATGAATACTGGCAAGATTGAAACAGGTATGAATATTAACAATTGTATCCGTTTTTAGTTCGATACAAACGTATCTTTTTAAATATGAACACGAATATTCTAATTAAATAAAAAAAAATAATGAATTACATTGACAGTTTAAATAAGGATTCAAGTGTTTTATAGTCAATGATTTCAATTTGTACATAGTTATACGGAGTATAATGTTGAATTAACAACTGTATTTTGATAGACACTAACTCCGCCACAACTACAATCAATTTATGGACGGCTAAAAAATATTAGATATTTTAAACACTATTGGGATAAATAAAGAGTAATTAGTTTTTGCATTGGACACATATAGGTATATTATATGGATATATATAGAAAGGATGTAGGAGTATATGAGAAATGAGACCTTGGAAAATGTCCGTTGAACGGGAGACCCTTCATCCCAATATTCGCTAATCTACAGTTCTCATGAAATTCTGCACTTTTGTCAATTTGCATGCCAATTGCCACTCCTAGCCACCTACTTGCTAAAATCCATACTCTTCTTCTCAATTTATGCTTTTACTTTTTGACTTAGTTATCACCGTATCGTTATTATATTTCACATAAATCCGTCCCTAATTAACTATCATGTATATTTTTAAAGTTAAATTAATTGATCAATTTTTAACTTTAAAATTGAATGCATAAGTTTATACTCGTACAACTATAAAAAATTTGTGGGTATAATTTTGTCACATATATATTTATAAAATAATTTAAATTCTGAGTATGTCAACTTTGGCATACACAAAAAAATCTTACAGATACACGGAGAGAGTAGTGAGTACTAAATTCCGTTTTTTATTTTTCTATCATTAACCTACATCTGTACATCATATTATCCATCTTGCAATTATACATGAAGGAATGTAGAAAATCGGTTTTAATTTTTCCATCTATGTACGTAACTCCAAAAGCTTTCACGTGCTTACAAAACACAATCCCAAGAAAAGTTGCATTGTGATGACCATGTTTTTATTTTCTTGCATATACACACGAAATGCGCTAGTTGTTTGATTCAACAAGCTAACATATATCTTCTTTTGATATCTGAACGTGTACCGCGTATGAACTAGCTAGGCTACCGCTGATTATAATGGAATTTGTTTAAAACCAAGTAAATCACCTCAAGAATACTACTTATAATTGGGTCGGTTGAATCCCCTCCAGAGTTCAACTCGACATTTTTAGACCTTTTAAGATTAGATATATAAAAGCAATGTTGCAAAAAATATTAGACCGACTTGAGCAATAAGAGACCGTATAGTATTTAAACAGAGATTTAATCGGATTTAGTCAGGATTGATCGGAGATAGGCTGCATAAAATGTAGACGGTAGAAGACCGCTTTGCGTCTAATTAGATGGATTAATCGGTCTAAATAAAGATTTTTACAACAATATATAAAAGTAACCAATGAACTTTCTTTTCATAACTGATTTATGGAATAATTGACATCAAAATATTATTGATTAAATAGAAGTTAATATATGTTCTGAAATTTAATAATGAACAAATGCAAATTAAAGAAAGATTAAATCGAAAAATAACAGTCAAAGGAGAACGAGAGAATCTCAAATATATATTCGTGCGAAAAACTTATTCTTTTGGTAGACCCTTAAAAATAGGCAAAGTAGGTGATGAATGCGCAGCTGGTATCATTGGAGTGGACACGTGAAGTTCTCATTCCTGATGAGAGAGCAGCATAATCCTGAATGTCCGTGGGATCTACGCTTCCTGATCCAACAAATATTACTCAATCCAAGGTCTCGATTTCATTAAACTAATCTTCTATAACTAATCAACGAGAACAAACGCCATTTTTTTATTTCCCGTCCAAAGGGATTCCTACGCAATCTTCCTCCACACCCCCCCCCACCCCACCACCCACCACCCCACCCCCCAACAAATCCCAATCCCCATGCATGCATATTATACTTTGTACTTTGTATACACATACATATATGTGTGTGTATGCGTCTCTCTCCTCCCATAATAATGGTGATTACCGGTCAAACACGGAGGCTAAACACATTATTGCAGTATAAATTCACAAGACTACTCTCCTAAGTACATTACATTACACCACGCCGCAGCACCAGGCAAGCAAGCATTATTATAGCCTACATACAGCCCACTGAAACTTACACTCCGTTGCCTTTACGATCACTGCACAATAATGTCACTAGTACAAATTTATATACAAAGCACTTAATGTCTAGAGCAATGATCATTACATTACGTAATCCAGTACCATTAATCAAAGTAGACCAACTCAAACACAGAACATGGTTCTTGCTCCCGTTACAATTTATCGGCTTAGCCTCTAATTCAATGTAAGCTGTCTTATACATGCCTCACCAATGATTGCTTCTCATGACAACCGAAACCAGGAACTAAAATGGTGGTACACAATTTTCCTATAAAATCATTAATCGTAGCTGGTCAAAGTCCTACGCATCTATATATATATATTTTTGTTGTTTTGGCGTTGAAACCCCTATACTAGTCTTTTTTCCCCTTTATTTTGATTGCTACATTACCTACTAAACCTACCTTAACAAGATACAACACTGGCAAGCCCTGCAATAGCAATCCAAATAGCTTGTCGCTACTGATTTATCATATTGCGCATAGCTCCTTCATGAATGGACTCGATGAACCAATTGCGTTGATCACTATTGAGATCCATTGTGGATATACGTAACATCTTGTTGTGGTGTTCATTAAGAGAGCTTCGATGACCGACACTTATGTACGTTATACCTGCCGCTTCAATCTGGCTGTACAAATGAGCCTGCAGTATACAATTTTATAAAGAACAAGGGAAGAGGGAATAGTTCTATTAAAAGCAATATAGGATGCAAGTACTTTTGAGTCAGAAACAATTAGAAAAGAGCACCTCACAAACTCTACAAACTACAATCATCTTAATTTGTTTATATCATTAGATCCCAAAATTCTTCGTGTCCATTAACTAGAGTGAGAGTTTTAACAATGGGCAGGGCTAGCTCACGCTCTAGCTTGTTAATTCCATTAAGTGACACAGATATATGAAAAAGGATGAGCTACATGGTGTATGTACAAAAAGAAATCAGTCAGTGTTGTCCTTGTTGTCCATCTTTCTACAACCACTCCGTATATGTACGCATGCATGAAATTAGAGCAAGGATGGAAATTAACCGCTTCACCGTCTACGCTTATTTTTTCTTCTCTCTAGGTTCATTGCCTTTTTATATTTTCCTTTTTCCACGTACCAATATTCACCAAACACACATCAAGTAGATTTCATTATGGTCTTTTAATACTGAATTTCAAGATTATATTTTGTTCCCAGAAAAAATTATTGAGAAAAATTATACAATTCACAAACCTCATTTGTTAAAATACAAGAATCATATGCGAATGTTCCAACCGGACTTTTGTTTCTGTTGTCATCTTTAGTTGTGCGGGCCACAAACCTAATATGTTAGACTTAAAAGTAAAAAGAGTCATATATATATAGGACTCTTTTGACCACACTTCTGTTTCTGTTATTAATGATTGAACTGCAATTAATGATTGAGACAAGAAAATGATGGTGATGATACTTGTAAGAAATGCCCATGAAAACCAGTCAGAGAGAGTTACAGTCATCCACAACAGCAAGTACCTCATTGGCTTCATCTAGAGCACTTGTAGATTCATCCAATAAAACCAAGTACGGTTTTGAAAGCAAGAGGCGTGCAAATGCAAGACGCTGTTGTTCGCCAAGAGAGAGGACGCTTGACCACTCACAAATTGAATCAAGAGAAAAACGGGATAGTATGTAATCAACCTTAACATCTTTTAGGACTTGGATTAACTTGTCCGTTGAGGGCTTCTCAGGTTTTAAATTCACAACTTCTGGCTCTGGTGCCCGCGTAAGGAAAGGCAATGAAACTGACAAATAAATTCAATTGACATTTTGAAAGCATTATTTCTCCTCCAGTTATCACTTCATAGGACCATCAAAATGCAGAAGGAAAATTCACGTGCATGCAGAAGGCTTTATCCTTGTCTACTAAGCCATATCTAGGAAACTGAATCATCAAGCACTAACAAGAATAATCAAGAAAAATATTTTTAAAAAAGTAAACGGTGCATGATAAAGTTATTACTTTTAGCTCTGAGTCCTAAAAGAATTTTATCTAGACTTTCAGTCTTGTATCCATAAAATACGAACAGGTTTCCAAAAAGTCAGTTGAACCTATAGACATCAACACACAAAATTAACAATGCCATACCAGCAAACACATGAATGCGTTTTTCCTTTTATGTCCCTTAAATTGCCACTCCCTACTCCCTATGTCCTCAAAAGATGTCTTAGAACACAAAAGAATTTGCCAATGTAGGGAGATACAATAGTACCCTGTATATTTCATAATCTTCCGAGGCCCACCAGTATCATATTTGAGGAAACCATTAAAGTACAAAATAGATCTTTATGTTTTGCAGCTTATCTCATCCATTTTTTAAGGAAAAAAATAAATTATTTTGTGGAACCAAAAACAATCATTTCAAGACCCGATATTTTTTTCTAGAGAAAATAAATAAATAAAGATGAACCAGTGTGAGACTGGAGGAGAACTAACCTAGATATTTTACAGAAAAGTGTAATTGGATAAGTCAAATGCAGAATGTGGATTCACCCTTTCTGATGGATTTAGGCAAAGTAAAAATCACAAAAACTGAGAATACGTTCAGCAATTTGCATCACCTTTAGCAGATAATGGTACTTACTAAGTAGTTTTTTTATATGTGATTGCCTATAAAGGACATGAGATGAGTGGCGACGAAGAAGTGAAATTCCATACCAGCTGATTTAGTACTGCTCGAGGTAGAAGCTGACTCTTCAGTCCATGTAGGATAAAGTAATTGTTGACGAAGTGTTCCTAAGACCATATATGGTCGCTGAGGAAGGAAAAATACACCTCTGGAATTGGGTCTTTCAAGATTCCCATTAGAATTGCCTGTAGCAGATACTTCACCAGAAGTCTTAATTGGTGAAAGGGGTAAGGTACGATCACCAACATATTTCCCATAGAATCTAATGCTTCCCTTCCCAGTACTCCAGAGTCCAGCAATAGCTCTTAGCAGTGAAGTTTTACCACTTCCACTAGGTCCGGTTACCTGTTCAAATTATACGCCCAAGATTAGCTGAAGCTATAAGGCCTTACCAGCTTAGAGCATATATCTATATAATAGAAGGCAAACCAGAAGATGATCTTTCTCTTTTATCTCCAATGACAATTCCCTAACTAGTGTAGCTTCAGTTGGTGTTTGTACAGTCAAGTTTTCAATATCCAGTAACTTTCCACAGCTGTTGAGTGATACAGATCCATTAACTTCTTCTGAAGTAGAATTCATAACATTGCAATATGTAAGTTGAATTCCTTCCGAGGGGTCCAATAGAGATTTAGAACCTCTGCTTTCCAAAACATCATCAAACTCACCTATATGTTAAAAACATAACCAAAATTAATGCTCACATATGGAAAGCTCACTAAAAAAAATTTGTTACCAAACCAAATACAAAACAGATACCAATTTCAGCATGATAAAATAATTGTTTTTTTTTCTTTTTCACAATAGTCATGGGTGATATTAGAGGTGATCTTAGATATAGAGAAACAACTACTTCATGGACTTAGACTAATCCAGAATCCAGTATATATGCTCTCTGTCCCAAAACTGAATTCCCAACGTGTAGTGTTGGCCCTAGTTATTTCAAATAGTTATATACTTTCAAGATAATTATTGTCCCATATATTCTCACATTTAGAATGGGGTTCAGAAATCTAATTCCAGGTCTAAAATCACATTTAAATATACTAATTACTTCCCATAGAGTAGAGAAATAATGAGCCGTGAAAGACACTCAAACTGAAAACATTGCACAATCAGAATTCTACGGCCCCAGACCATCTGTAGCCAGTAATCAGCCACAAATATAGAGTTGAGGTACAGAATGACTCCGTTCGGATAAACTAAAGGGATGCCTTTTTCTTTCTCTTAGTTAGAGTGCTTAAATCAGGTGAGCTAGTTGGTATACTTATTATTTGTAAGGTGACAAAATAAAAGTCCTTGCTCTCTTCATGAAGAGGTGACATAAATAGAAACTTAATCACAACCAGCAGAGGAATATTCTCACCAATTGGTGCCAAAAAAAAAAAAACTAGTAGCTTCATAATTGTGGCATAAAACCCATGGTTCTTTCACTTGTTCTGTTTTATAGAATTGTATGTACCAAACCTGGTATTGATTAAGCACTATTAGGTTGGGAGGATTACAAAGTGAGGAAGAGAGCTAAAATTGTTTGGTACCCCAAAGAATTGTGCCCCATTGGCAGATAATTTTAAATTCTACAATATTAATTAGTTATAAAACAACTGTATACAATCAATAGAGAGTAAGAGGTACCTAGCCTGTCAATGACGGCTGAAAAGGCACTGATAGCCTGAAATTGATACACAATGAGGGAAAAATCTCCAAGAATATGATTAAATGCGGAGACAGATTGATTTATGACACCAAAATCAATTTTCCCGGAGAAATACATCGGTGCAACAACTGCAGCAGGAAGAATCTGAATCAGATAGCGATAGCCATTGGTGAAGAACTCCAGATTTCTGGATGATATCAACAATTGCTGCAAATTTTAATTGAAGGTAAGACAAACTAATAAAATAACATGTAGTGGTAAAAGAATCAAGGATGTCTTAAACCATGAAAAACTCAATGACACAATTTTAGACATGCTGAGATGCAATCAGAACCATATTCGAGTCTGTTGGGACTCCTATGGGGAGTAAAAAGATGAGACAAAGTTTTCGGCTTAGCCTATACAAGGCAAATACATGACGAAGGCAAGCAGAGGTGCTCCCAGCATCAAGCCCTAAGAAAATGTTTCATATTTCTGGTCGTAGACCATCTGTTAGATATATAGATGGAAGACCGCATTTCAAAACAAGGGATACTCTCTATCACAAGTCCAGTCCTCATTGTGGCATCAAAATCGCATGTTCTTCCAATAGCAGGCAGTCCAGCTCATTCTTAAAAGACACTAATGCCTAATCTCTGTGAAACATTGCACAAAGATTCACTTATGCCCCCCTCAATTTTTTTACCTTCAAGGACCCCTAATTGTTTCCAACTAAACACGTTGTCATGTTCTCAAAGGATGTTTCATTATATGTCGTTGCATTTCTGTGTATGTTTTTAAAGCCAAAGTAACAAAGAATTAAATGGTCTTCATACTGTTAAATTTTCAAAAGCACTTCTGAAACGCTGCAGAAGAAGTTGCAATTCATTTTCCTCTCCACCATAAAATGCTATTGATTCAGCATTTTCTCGAACTCGCACAAGCCCATAACGAAAATCTGCTTCCTTCTTTTCTTGCAAGAAATTTAGGGTGACTAGTCCCTGAACTTAGTCAAAGAATGGTACATGTCAATCAGAATAAATACAGAGTTCTATGGCAAAAAAATCACAAGTTAGAAACTACAAATTTATAATCTAAAATTTTACCCTCCCAAGAAAGACACTAATCGCTGTTCCGCCAATTGAATATACCAGAAGAACAACAAACAGTGGCGGATAGATGCCATACAGAATATTGCTGAAGGAAATCAAGTCTACGGCAGCATTGAAGAGAGTTAAAGAGAACGAAAGTGCAACTCCAGTGAAGGAACTTAGATCATCAACAATTCGCTGATCTGGATTATCAATAATTGACTGAGATTGTATTTTGTAAAATGTCTGATTCCTTAAATAGCGTTCCATGTAATAGCTGGTCATCCATGATCGCCATCTCAGAGAAAGGGTATCTCTTGCATAGTCTCTCAGCACAAAGACCTGCCAGATTACAGAAAGAGTGAGACTAAATGATTGAAATTTGATGGAGCAAAATTCAGGGCCACAGAAGCGCCAAAACTGCGTGAAATATTCCTCAATACTATTTCAACCAAAACTTTGTAGGCAATTATCTTTTCCTGGATTTCCTGAAATTATGGAATTAGTGTTGCTTTGCTTAGTATAAACTTGAAAGTGTGACCACAAAAATTTAACATCTGTTGAACACGATGGAAACCAATCAACCATCATAACTTCAAGGACTTGAAGTTTTTGACATAATGAGAAATGAGGATCATCATACGCAACACAGTACCATGTGATTTATTTCAAAATTTTAGCACCCTCAGAAGATGTACAACCAGATTTAATATCATAAGAATGCCTTTCCCAATAATCTCTGAGTTCCCATCGCTACTTGTCCTTAAACTACTCCCAGCAAGGAAGGAAAGGAAGAAGTAGAGACCCTGCCACATAAACATTAGGAATTTTCATTGTCCTAACATAAGCTTATTGTCCTCAACCCCTTGTATATGGATTCTACTGAATTCTTAATTTTTAAAACTAAAAGGAAATCCAGAGTAAAGACGCCTAGGGAACTGGGTTCCAGACCTCATGGAAGTTCCATTCCAAAAATAAGGTATATTACTCCCAAAACTCTAACCCTAAGAACCTTATACTTTCTTTTGCACAAATATGTTACGCAGATAATCTTAGTGCTAGAAGATATAATGTAAAACACTCACAGCTTGCATTAGATCATAAATATATTACAAATTTGTTTATGTAGATATAAGTCTTCTCTCAGATTAAACTTTATTGCATTTAGTCCTAACTGTAACTCATTAAATGCTACCCCTAATGTACTGCTATAATATTTTGGCGTGTGTGTTATACCACATCGCATTGTTGCAATTCTTTTTAAGCAAATCAAGTAAAAAGTTAGTGCTCCAAATAACCTTAAGCAAATTAGCATGTGTTGGTAGGTAGCAATAAATATCATTCCACAAACATTTATGACATACCTAAACGATTTTAACAAAAGAAGTATTGGCATTTCCCAGTAATAGTGAGAGAAGACTAGGCGAGCAATACCTAAGAGAGAAGAGGGGAGCAATATGCTCACCGGAATTCCTCCAGCAAAACTGGCGAGGTAGTATAAAAGTTGCTTGGTGAACTGTTCTTGGTCTTTGTCTTGCATTTGCAATTAAAATTGAATATAATGTAAGCAATTGATCACTATAATGAGTAATAAACAAAAGGAAACTAGATATTACTCTGTACAACACAAAGCTTCTTACTGGCAAGGGCATTATAGAAGTCTCGGCCGAGGAAATTGAAACCAACACTGATGCCAGTAGTTGCAAAAGTGAGGGCAAAGACTGCTGCAAGCTGCAATCTAGCTTGCGCTTTGTCATCATCAGAAGACCAATATGGAGAAGCTACTTTCCAGAACCTCCTCAACAGTGTTGGAAGATCTGAACCCTTTCTCTGTGCATCATTCTGCATCCAATCACTACGTTCAAATAAATGAGAAAACAAAATCAAAATACTTAGACCAGTAAAAAGAACACAAATTAAGACCTGAGGTGGCGGTGGAGAGAATGAAGAATCAGTGGCGGCGGATGATGATGAAGAAGAAAAACATGTGACTGTCTTCCTCCAATTGCACCGTAGACTTTGCAGTGATAGCGGCTTACTATTAGACGGTTGTGATGGTGGTGGAGCGGGAAGTAGGCATACTACTCGACGGCGGCGAAGGTGGTGGTTGGCTGTGGTGGTCGTAGAGATGATACTTAAGCGTCCACCGCTGGAGAGAGCATGAGGTTGAAGCTCTTGCATTTCTACTGGACTTTCACTACCACCATTCGTTCATTTGGCTTCTTATCCGAAATCACTCATTCAACAGAAACCACTATTAATCTAACCTCACTACCACTAATTTTGTAGTAACTTCTTCAAAAACATTAATGTCAATACGGATTTTACTAATTTTCAGTAGCTTTGATTAAATCTAATAATAATAATTTTGAACCAGGATAAATTTATAATGAAGGATTCTTATTTCATTTTATTTAGATTTTATTTATGTTAAAAATAAAAATGAAAAATTCCTCTCCCAGCAGTAACTTTATTTCCCTCACCAACAGAAGAGAATTTCATTTTAATGAATTGTTTCGACTTCTAGGAAATTACTAGTGGATGTTAAAACTGAGGTAACAAATTTTTAATTTTTTTTTAATTACCAAGAATTTGTGATCGTGAAGTATGGACTATAATTCTTGAAACGTTACCTTGATACTCGCCGTCTTCCAAAAAATAACAACATTTAGATTTTTGACGATTATTAATTTTATATTTTTAATCAAGAATTAAATGCATAAATAATAAATTTTTCTCATTAAATTTATTATGAGACTTTAAGTTATGACGAGATCTATAAATTTATAATTAAAAGTTTTTAAATTTATAAGAAAATAAAAATTTTAAGTGCCCACGAGAAGAAATATTTCAAACTAGTGCACCATGTTTCTCTTGACGTACCATTTTTTGATAAATAAATGTTTTAACATCAAGTGATGACAATAAGTATCCATTTCGGGAACAAGTTATAGTTGTATAAAGTATTTCTTTCCTAACTAAGTGCAATTCAGTAACCGAATCAGTTTTATGCCATAATTATGTTCATCCAATTTGCTGGGGTTAATCACCAACTCACCACCCTCAAATCAATGTATAGCGGGTCCTGTTCGGAATTTACTTTTTCACTTGTTTTTAATTCCATAAGTTACTTTTTAAACCAACCGTAAAGTTTTTATACTAATTTATAATTTAAATACATAAAAACAAGTTTTATTTACTTTTAAAAATAAAATTAAATTATACTCCAAAAGCAACTTGACATGCAGAACTAACCCTAATGGGGCATAATGCTAAGTTAATAACAATAACAATAATAATAACAATACAGCTACTATATTATTATTAGTATTATCACTATTATTATTATCATCACTATTATTGTTGTTGTTGTTGTTTTTAATATGTCATTATTCTTATATTATTTATATTTCTATTATATTATTATTATTACTATTTATATTGTTATTATTATACTAGATGTAAATTTTTATAATATCATTTCATTTCAAAGTATTTTTTAAATAACATATCAAACGTATCAATAAAAATGTTCATTTTGATTTCATTCACATTTACATTCTCATTCACATTCTGATTTTCATTAATGATTCTGTTAAACCAAACAGTGATAAGAGTATTATAATTGGTGTCTATACTACTTTAACACGTTTAGATTACATTGCACATCTTTATATTTGTGTGGCAGAATGTTCATCTCTGTCAAAACGAAAAGAAAAAAAAATTAAATATACATATGGACTTCTGCGATTTCTAGCTTTTTTATTGTATGCGATTTCTAGGTTTTTTATTGTATGTAGGAAGTGAATAGAATTTTAAGTATTAATTGACAATGAAAAGGATGTTGGGATATTATGACTCCGTTTGTTTTAATTTAAATTTTATAAATTCTAGATTCTTGTAATTTAATATAAATTACACTGAAAAAAAATCTATAATCTCTAAATTTAAATTGAAACAAACTAAAAATATGTGCAACTTTACCGGTTAATAGTCCCCATCAAAGAATGCTGGTGCCAAGGACCCGTATTTACGTGTTTGGACTACAAGACTATTCTGGCCCTTGACCAAGTTGCAAATGAATATTCAAGGGAACGTCATTCTCGCAAAGAACGCAGATGTTATGTTGATTGACCGGACAGACAGCAGCTTCACTCCGGCAGACCGAGATCAAAGGAGAGTTTAACAGCAATTTTGATCTCTTTCGTACTAGAAGTACGGATTCGGATTTCATGGATGCTGGGTACAAAATGTCTCCGAATACGCCGTTTCTTTGACGCATGCCTTAACGTGGTCGAGTCATGTATGATTGGAACGTGGTTAGAGAGACAACAGACAACTAGAACCGGGGTGATAAATGTCACTTGATAATGTGAAAATGAAAGAGTAATTTGCACATATGCATTTGAACAAAACTTGCTCCATACGAAATAAATATAACTCTCGACTATTCGAAATCAATTTGCCAACTTTTTATTTTTGAATGCATCACTGACAAAGAGTACCATTAAGTTTTAGCCAATTACTCCAGAACTGCAAGAGTAAATTTCCAATAAAACCAAATCAATTTTGGGAATAAAAATCAGTTAAAACATATACCTACTATTGGAATTAGGGAAATACTACAGAACAAATTTTGAGACAAACCACAAGCAACATTATTCTAATTAGATTAAAAGAAGAAACACTAATCCAGCATTCGGTTAATAAAATATTCAACAAATATATCCCCAACACAATCTTCAGTAGCAACTCACGAGAAAATTTAATAAATAAGATGGTTAACTGCACCGGCTTACATAATGCTCAAGGATGATAAAAAGTAGGTTTTAGTATCATACGCCAATAAATCAACATACAATTCATGCAAAAGACGCACTGTTCTACTCTTTTTTGTTCTCGGCTTCTTTCCCTTGCTCTTCAACAGTCGTAGATGTTTCTTGCGTTCCTGTAGACATCACCTCACCAGGAGGTGGGTGGTCAAATTTGCATGTGGCACCATATTTGCATGCACCAGTCTTCATGTAATATGGGCAGTTTATAGCACCCTGTTGACATCCACAGAAATTTGCACTATGGTCATCCACAGAACAGGACTTAAATCATAATGATCAGTACATTGCTATAATTGTTACTTTATTCTCATTATAGAATGCAAATAGGGAGGCTGATTAAAAAGAGAGTAGAAACGGAAGTTGTGAGATGATGAGAATTGAAAATACAAGGAATTTAATTTATCCCAGGGCTGTTTCACCTTCTGATTATGGTTTGGAAGGTTCAAATGGGAAAAACAATACATATATGTTCCTATTTGAGAACATTTTCTTAAATCAGAATAATAATGTCCCGAAAAAATTATAATGTTTTAGTCACAAAAAGATGTGCAATATATTGAGTAATTTAGGGCGGTTGGAAACATAATATGACAGGCACTCATTTAAAGCTGTTTATTTAATTGAGAACGCTACAGAAGTTCCTTTAAATTAAATCAGACTATGAAATAAGGGCCCAACCAGCTAGAATGTGACACCAAGAAGTATGAGAAGCCAGATAATATACCTCTACCCCAAAAGAAGTCCCACTATATTACAAAAATG
Organism: Centella asiatica; assembly: GCA_014636745.2. Lineage (NCBI taxonomy): Eukaryota > Viridiplantae > Streptophyta > Magnoliopsida > Apiales > Apiaceae > Centella > Centella asiatica. The sequence continues at coordinate 25,376,779 of CM025782.1, read as the reverse complement.
CTAGTATACATATTTATATTCATTATGCAACGCTGCAGGTGAACTACCTAATTAGCTCCCCAACAAACAATGTTATTGTGTGTGAAGCAAAATATCAAGGGAGTCCGCATACATACAATATTTTCATCAATCTATTTAATAGGGATCCTGTAATGTTAATGGTTATTTAACCACGTAAAGCTTAATAATGAAGCCACTTCATAATATGTTACCATTTCAATTTATAAGGTCAAAGGCACTCTGGATGTAATTTAGAATGTGAAAGTTTCAAACTCTTACTCCAATAACTACTTCAGCTTTCCCTCTATAAGAGATGATTATGTTCATCCATTAGCACACTATTGCAAAGCTCCTTCGTTTTTTCCCCAAGCTTTATAACTTGTAGAAACTATTCAACGGCTTGATGGAGAAGAAGAATAAGAAGAAAAGAGACATTTGTAACTTCCGGATGGGAGTTTTCTATTCTTATCTAGTGAGCAGAGAGTCTTGAAAAATAAGATGGCCAATATTACCCTTACAAATAGGTTAGATACCCCAGCTAATTGCAGAATATCATACAAAGGCCTCTATAGATTTTACTAAATGATAAAACCATAGACAAACCAGAGTCAACTAGCAAAAATTTCTTCTACGGTGAACATTGAAGGGATCACATAACATGCCACAGATTACAGAATATGCAGATGACCTTTTAAAGATCTTATGAAAACATAAACGCATACCTCTCTCCTAGGGAGGCCTGCAAGAGTCAGCTTAACATTTTGTTGTTGAGCTTCTTTAGCCAACTGCGCGTGCGCTGTTCGATCAATGGGATGATGAAATTTACACCTCTCCCCAAACATGCATACTCCACTTTTCATATAGAACTATAACCCAACAAATAAAAAATAAAAAATGGTGAAGATAAAAGGTTAAAAACAAAAATAAAGTGTAAGGTACAGATAAATAGGTATAATCATTATCAGTTATAGCCACCCACATCGCATTCAATCTGTCCAGGTCGTTGAGGGTAAAGAGTAGGCCCCAATCCAAGCTGCAGCAAGATCAGAAAAAACGTGAATATTAAATTAATACCATACAAAATTTTTATTCGGACTCAGGATGGTTCTTCGAATGATTAGGCAACTAGAATGAAAAGAGAATATGTCAACATACTGGAGTGTCCATTCCTAAGGAAAGACAAACACCACTAAAATGGAAACTATTTACCACGAAAGAAAAAAAGTTTTAAGAGACAGAAAAGTGAAAAACATTATATGACCCCACCCTAAAAAAAACCAGAGAACACATTATGATTGTCTTAACTCCTAGCAAATGGCTCAGCACTGAAAAAATATACAAACAAGTCACCCAACCAACACATTAGCCTAAAGACACATCTGGATACTGTCCGAGTGACTATCAAACTCTTAGCAAGTCGCTAAATGCTGAAAAGGATACAACTGGTAATCCAAAAACTCAAAAACATTAGCCCACGGACACATCCAGAATACTGTAGACACAATGAATGTCAAACTCCTAGCAGTTACACCATCAAATTATATATTTCAAGTTTTAGCACAAACAAGTTTTTTACATTACCGTTGCCTGAGACAACCTAGGGTCAATGGTTTGCAGAACAGATGCAGATGGGTTGACACCAATACCGAAAGCAGCAGGAGAAGCTACGAAAGCACCAGCTGCAGCAGGCGGGTTGATTGCTGCAGATTTATATTGGAGACAAAAACTAATAGCATGAAAAACAATCAAGGAGGCAATCTTATTGGTTGAACAAACATTACATAAACAAACATACCATATCTGTCTGGATGATTGTAACGGCAAGTGGCACCATACTTGCAACTGAAAATGAATTTATAAAAATTAAAAATTGTACAGTTATCCCTAATAAGCTCAACATGTACAAAATAATATAAACCGTGGGAATAGGGATATAGGTATACCTGCCAGTTTTCAGGTAGAAAGGGCAATCCACTTCACCCTGTTGGATAATTGAAAGCACAGCAAGTTGAATGATAATCCAGCACTTAATATATGGGATAGGTGTAACAAGGAGAAATTTAAGGTGTGAAATCAGTATTCTAAGAAACAGGGGACCAAATACTTATCGATCTTAAGCATGCTGTGCATAAACTTACTGAATTGCCTTTGATAAGGGATTGACTTTAGTCAATCAAACTGCAAGCTAACCAGTTTATTTGTCTCAATTGAATGTTGGCATGTGATAGAACATATTCTTTAACATAATGAGAACCGGCAAAGAATTTCTCGCGACTTGTGAATCATCAAATACCCCTCAAGAAAACATTATATAAACTTGCTTAGTAGATCTTAGGGCCCAAGCCAAAGACAATAATAGTTATTTAATGAAACATGTAATGAGAGAACAACTAGATGGCCAAAGTTATAGTTTACCTGATTTATTTATTCCTAATATAATCCCTAATAAGGCGCTAATACTCGTACTAGAAAACTCGAATACATATAATTAAGAATACGAATATTACAGAATGATGGGCTGGAATCATAGGACAAAATCACAATAGTTAAGACAACTAGAGCATAGGCTGCCTTTTTGGTCACATGAAGGTCCATGAGGGGGAGAGGGAGATATTCGCACACAACCCCACTGGAAAAAATAAATAAATAAATAATCCATCACTTTCTATCAATCTTTACCTCCTCTCCCATGCCTGATGGCCATATGGCCATATCCAACCTAATTTAACATTTTGAAAGAGGAAGAAGCAGGATTTGATGCCTCATAGTATTTAGAGGACAATTTCAAAGATACAGGAGCTGGAATTAAAAAGGGAGAACAAGAACAAACCATGATATCCATTTTCTTTTACCAACCCAGCAGCCCTTCTCTTGATTTATTTGAGTATACCAAGTAATAATGTGTGTTTCATGGATTTACGAGAGAAATTGCTATAGAAACCTAGCATAGGTACTCTACAGAAGGTTCCTTGTTATGTCAGGCTCCAGTTATTCTCAGCCTAGGTGTGCCTTTCATATTTACTCACTTTACCAAGTCCCAAGTGCTTTACATGAAAATGATGTATAATATTAACTCGTGCTCAATTATGTACACACATACCGGTCTGACAGGTAGGCCTTTGGAGTTATGCAGTATTGCAGGAGTAAAGATTGGCTTCGCTGTGAGATCCCCGATTGTTTTGTTAAGTGCTCCAGTATTTCCGCTGCCATTTTCTTCTCCAGCTGCTGGGATTACAATATCTTTTGGGTGATGAAATTTGCAGGTTGCACCAAATTTACATGTTCCGGTCTTTGTATAGAACTGCTCAGATATTGGTTTTTGGAAGATCAGCAAATCAATAAGCAAAAGATATTAATACACTATGGAGAGTATCATACTGCACATGGGGGCTCAGATGGTCTCTCAGGCAAGGCAGAAGCATCAGCACTCCCGAGTGCAGCCTAAATTCAGACCACCAAAAGAAACTACTTTTAGCTTGCAAAAGTCAAGACACAATTAATTAAACACACCACACTCCATGCCAGTGAACAGTACCAAAGGAGCTATTTTATCTTGTGGGTGATTGAATTTGCACCTAGGACCAAACTTGCACCTTTGAGTCTTCAGAAAGTACTGCAATGCATTGATTAATCAATCAAACATGGAAAATTTATGCACAAAGCGAGATCTAGCGAAATTTTACAAATACTGTGCAGAAACTTGCTTACTGGACAATCAGGCACTCCAGGTCTCTCTGGAAGTGTTTCACTTGTAACGTTTACGGGAACCTGCAACCAATAAATAGAGGGGAAAAAGTTGCATAATGCAATAAGACAAAAGAGAGAAATTAAAAAGAAACTGACTAAACAGAAGATTAGAGAATATGTTAAAACCAAAATCCCTGCTAATTCTAAACTTTAAGCAATATAAACTGATAAAGGCAAAGAAGAAGACTATAGTGATTATAAACAAAATCTCCACCCAAAGCCCCCCCATCTTAAGTGAGTTATGCAAATATCTTCATTTTCCCTTGCTCACATCTTTTCTGACAATCAATATTTATTTTATAGGCGAGAAGGCCAACATACACAAGAATTTGAAGGAGATCTACGCCGAATACACCTTGACCATGTGATCAACCTCAAGAGCACCCAATATGAAACCCCAGTTTAATTTTTAGAAAACAGACGAGGGGCAGCAGAAGTAGGTTACCTTGTTTTCCCAACACAAGAAATCCGACAATAAAAGTTAAAACTAATCAACAAAGTAAATGCGATATTTGTTATCACCCCAAACAAATCAAAAGAGATCTGGCATAAAAAACTAGTCAATTTGAAGAATATAATCTTCTTCAGGTAAATAAGTTCTTAATTAAAGTGATTCAGAAATGAAACAGTAGCATGACTGTCTCAAATTCAACTTGCGACATAAATATTTATCCAGCATTCCAGCAATTATTCTGACATTATTATATGTTCACCTATCCCTGCATCACAATTATAAGCTCCATCAAAGTGAGAACAATCTCATTTTCTTATCCTGTTCTTTGTCCTAACTTCTCAGAAAATAGATGATGGTCAATCGCACCACAGAACCGGAAATAGATGAAAAACCAAATTCTAAACATAATGAACCGTAAGTGCACTAAAGCTTTTCACTCGAACTGTTTAAATGAAGGATGATAAGGATCTATTTCTATCAGCAAGAAAATATAGTCAACCCCTAGAAGAACACCATTATAATCACTATACCCTTTTTTGCAAAGAGAACTGAAAATTTCAAGAACTACCAAAATACACTGCATTACTTAAGCTGAAGGATATACAAGGCAATAATGAGTGCAAAACTTCATCCAAGAGGAACAATTGCGTATCCATAGCTGTCTAGATTCCAGAACCACATACATTGCTCCACATAATCCTGCATAGACCCCTAAACACGATGCAAACTATAAATAATTCTTACCAAGGTCATTTATTTTTTCACAGAATGTCTAATACTGACTCCCTTCCCTCCCCACCTGCCAACACGGAGACACATAAATACATGCACTGGCACTCTAATTTATTCACAAAAGCAAAAGATACTTTGCATGTAGTGATTCAGGAATGAAAAACTAATGGTATGTAGTTGAATGCTAAGAGGAGACGTATGAGAGTAGATTAAATTATATTTTATGACAGTTGATTGATTAGCATGGTAGTATATATCCCTATATCAGCCACCACGGGTTACAAATTTGGGGGTTTTCGCGGAGGAGGAAAATTTTCAGCTACCAGAGGGGTTACAGATTTGGGTTCTAGTGAAGGAGAAAATTTGTTAACCATTTATCATTCTGTCCGAGTTAAAACTTTATCCAGCCATACAAGCAGTATTAGCTGCTTGCCCACATATGGAGTATTATTATAAATTTATGCTTCATGCACTTAATGGAACTTAGCAATAGTACTACTATATAAGAAGAACATATATCCCAAAATATTTGCTACTGTAGAGCTCATAGACAAAACATGTCATATATATGCTTTCATAAGAAATTGTGGCAAGAAAGTTTTCGTTACAACTATTATGGACATAACTGAATAAATAAATAGTACATTTTAACATAGTGGAGATATACTATAGTAGTGAAAATATGTTTGGTATGAAAATTTTATCAGCCATAGATACTGAAATAAGAAACAATAGCAATGAACTGTCACCTCTTTCCAATCTGGGATTCCACCCTCTGGAACCCAAATAGGATGGTCAAACATGCAGCTATCTCCAAACTTACAGGTTCTTGTGAGCATATAATGAGCACAATCCTTCTCCCCTGGCCTCTGTGGATATATTGGCAAATTGATTGCATTGTCGAGCCTAGGTCGCTTGGCCAAAGAATTGGCAGTAAACCAAGCATCACTTTGACCGGTTGTATTATACGCACCCAAAACATTCTGATGATAGAGTGCTACAGTACATAGTAAACGTGTATAAACAGAAAAAAATATATGTTATTATATAGGTGTAGTCTAAAATATATATTTAGTAAGTACAGTTCTGTAACAAGAAGGAACAGTGTTACACTGCAACGAGTATTACACCATAATACATATACTGAATAAGAATCTAGAAATAAATGAAAATTTCAAAATAGTATACGCTTTCATCAACAACTTATAAGCCAAGAAAATAAGCACAATATATATGTTCTATTATATCATAAACAAAATAAGGTCCTATGCCAATATAGATAATCAAAAAATACAACCACCTCAATAACTTCATATGTCTAGGGACAGTAGAGGGCCACAAAAATCGGCTGCTTTCTCCTTCTGGTAGTGGAAGAAGTGAAAACAGAAAATGACTTTTATACACCCTCCACAGGTTTAGGAGAGTCTAGGAAGATTAGAATATACCAAGAACAATGAAGGAAAATAACGAAAATGAAACTGATGGGAGATAATATATGGTAAAGTAACCTGCTATAATGAAGAGTCTAAGGGTTCACCGCTAACCAACGCTCGACAAGTTGTCATATGAAGAGCTAGAAACTAAATTTAATAAGCTACACAATAGGAGACTAGTGTGGCGTACTGGCAAGCAGAAGGATGAACTCTATGAGGGCCTAACCGATTGAATGATGAAATCCCAAATCATGAAGCACACACCATGACAAACCTCCAATTTACAGAGTGTATCACACTAATGATGAGGAAGCATATAGAAAAGGTTCTATCTATGTCCAAAGTTATACTGATTTGTGTTCTATTTTTCAATTTGAAGTAATTAACTAGGGCCACCGAAATCTGCGTACCTAGCAATTTGATGCCGCCACCTAGAGGAACTTCTATGGTTCACTGGTTCAAAACAGAACTTGAGGAATTGCTAAAAGCCCCGAGCCATGGAAAGCTCAACAGATGTTGAATCCAAAAATCTTGGTGATTGGCTAAGTGGAAGATAATGAAAACATAACTTAAAGCTAATGTGGTCATATGCTCTTCAAGGAAGGAGGAAAGCGTGCTAATAATGCAACTGAAGAATAAATCACAACGCAGGTAAAAATGATTATAGAAATTGCACAAAGAATCAAACTTAATTTTTCTGTGATTTTTGGAAAGAAAGTGTATGAGTTTGAAATTGGGTTGGCCAAAGGAAAAGAATAATCTCCTAAGCTCGTGAATATGTGGAGCAACTTGAAGATAACTGTCATCCAACATCGCTCGTATTGAAGATATGCTATTGATGCTTCCTCTTTATTTTTATATATCCCATATATCTAGCCATACAATTATTAAGTATGCCATTTCTTTCTACTAGTATGACTCTGTTAAACTTTGTTTAACTTACAAAAAACCAACTGCAACTTAGATCTATTCGGCTTATAATTTATATTACACAAACAAAGATGAAGGACTTGCAAGTTAGTTAAGACAATTACAAGTACCAAGCACATCGTTGGTAAATGCAGTGATGAAGACTTAGAAATGATTTCTTTCAAAGAGAAGCATGTAGATATAAGGGATGAACAAATTGGAAATGGGAATGGAAATAATAAGAACCAGAGTAGATACTTCTCAGCTACTTTTAGTACCAGTCGTGAAATATATTTTTCTTTATGTTAACCCTCTTGGGCCATACAGTTTTACTTTGCTTTTTCCATAACTTCCTCCATTCCTACCTACCTATGGTTTCAGGTGCAGGTACCCTTTTGTGGAAAGTCGTTCGAGCTTTTTCCTGGGTTAACGCAGATGCACAACTGTGCTCTGAGACAATTTCCCTATGCACCTTAATTCATTTTCTATAACAGGCCACTAGTAATTAGAAGATCCTTATGTAATAAGAATTATGTAGCTTCTTTCAAAACTGATCTTGATTAAAGGAGAAAAGCTCAAACATGAAGCTACCAATCAATTAAGTGTCTTCCCCGATAATCATAATATATTATATCGTTTATCCATTACAGAATAAGAAGGCTATTACGGAATAAATACCCACTATCTTTCACCCAAGTGAACAAAAAATATGACACCTCAGCAGAAAATGATAAACAGGAAGTTAGCATATGCTACAATTAATTTCAGAATGTTTTGTAAAACTCCCTCTGTTCGATGAAAAGGTTCCCACTTCATTTTTTTTTCCTAGTCAGTTTGCCAAACCCTAGAGTCCATATTACACGTGAATTCAATTGCTTGCTATTCATGAAAAAAACGGACTACAACTAAATGAGTGAATATTATTAAAGCACAAAATTTGTTGTTTTGTAAATCTAATGAATTCACATCACAACTTGAACCATAGATTGGCAAATCCAAAAGAAACAAACTGAAATAAAACTCATTCCCATGGAAATAAGGAGGTATATCAGTAATCAACAAGAACATCCACAAAAGACCTGAAACATAAAGAGGTAAATAGCCCTTACATTCAGCGGAGGTGCGCTTGTAGCCAGCAAGAGGATCGGCAGAAGCTCCAGCTTCAACGCCAGGAGGACCAGGCCACGATGCCCTGGCGGCGGCAGAGTAACTGCCGGTTAGAGAGTCGGTATGACCGTAAAGCATTGAAGGATTGCCGTAAGCGGATGAGTAGTCGACGGAGGAGTAGGGATCCGTGCTGAGGTATTTAGCGGTGGTGCTGCCGAGTAAGGAGGAGTCGCCGGAAAGATATTGGTCGTCGGAAGAGTAGAGGCTGGAGAGATTGGCCGAAGCTAAACCGTAACTGGCTGCTTTGTAGCCGTACAGCCGATTCGCCATCCAACACAAGGAAGAGAAGGAAGCCCTAATATATGAGCATCGATAACTGGATTTCCCTCGCCTAATCCCCAGCAATAGGGCTGTCTTGGGCCGGGTTAAGAAGAGAAAAAAATTTTGAATAATTATTGCCCGATCTATTTTGAAATCCAAAAATTTTTAAAAATTTTATTTTATATAAATATATTTTTTACGAGTGTATTTTTATATATGTGATAACTTAAAAATAGTAAGTTATAATAATAACTTACAAAGTATATTAAAAATATATTAAAAAATAGTAATTTATAAATAATAATATATGAAAAAAATATATACCCATACGAAATAATTTTAAAATATAAGAGTTTTAGATAAATTTAAACTTTGAACGATGCGGGTTCACAAATGTCCCAACTAATACCAATTGTTTTCATTAGGGTTAAGCCGATAAGAACTAAATTCTTAAGAAGAAAAAAAAAATCAATAAAATTCGGTAGTTCCTTTTCTTTTTATTTTTCTTACAACTTCGATACTAGTAGATTGACCGATGAATTCACTCATCGGACCGGTTAAATACTTTCTCGAATAATTATTTTATATTTTAATCACTCAACTAAAATTTTAACATGATTTATCATTGAATTATACAAAATTTTATTATTTTACGCATTACATTTGATATAGAAATGTTTAAAATATTTCTTGCCACTTGTTAATCTTAAATACAATAGTTCCCAAAAAAAAGTTGGATATCAACAAAATAATCACGAGTATCTTCAAATTCTAAAATATTTCAAAATTTGTAACTACAGCACCCAAGGACACTTCAATAAAAAAAAATCTTAAAAATAAGGTAATATGAAAGAATTACTTTAGAGCACAGTAATTACGTGATATACATATAATAAGACTAAAGTAAGATTTAATTTGTGCATCATAATTTTGAAGGGAAAAAAAGATGTAAATTGAAAAAATTTCTCATTAAATAAGTTCATGTAACTCGAGAGATAGTTGTTAAAAATAAATAATGATGATGATATTTAGAGAATAAGTTGTGCATCTATAAATACTTAAGGTATTCAATAAACCTAAGTATCTGCACAAGTTTTGCATCAACTGATGATCAATTTGGTCATCAGGGGATGAATTGCTTTGTACTATACAAGTCATTAGTGAAAACTTAAAAGACTTGATAGTGAAGAGGAATGTTTGTTATTATTCAAAGTCACGTAAGTTATTTCGCACATCAGACATTCCAAATAAGATCAACAAAGTTTTAGGGATTAAAAATCATCAGGAGAACCCATCAGGTTATGACAAAGACAGACCAACTCATCAGGGAAACGCATCAGGGTATGGAAGTAACAAACCAAACTCATTAGGGGGAACGCGTCAAGGCATAACAACAACATGCTAACCTGTCAAGAGAACTTATCAGGGTATGACAGTGACAAGCTGACTCAACAGGAAAACCCTTTAGGGAAAAAACTTAGCACTGTATCTGTGGAAACCATCAGTGAATGCTTTGAGTCACAACGTCAGTGGATCAAAGAGCACTTGGATAACTCAAGTGAAGTTTGAAACACTGATCTTGTCTTAATCGGGACTTGTCATCAGGGGGATTCAGAAGCACTAATCAAGTCCACATTAGGGCTTACTATCAGTGGACAATTGTGATGGCATACACTAGTCATCAGGTCTTACACGCAAATCAACGAAGTATGTTGAAGAAGCAAGAGATATAATCTAAAAAGATATTTCTTAAAGTTTGGTGGTCCAATGATAACTCTTGATCATTAAATGCACGTAGATTATGGGATGAAAAAGAAGCAACAAAAGTAGCAATAGCCTGACACATAGTTCCTAAAGGATATCGATGTGACACATATGCGACTAAGTTGAAAAGAGAAGCACGTCCAAGCATGTGGGTTCAACTACTGATATTCTATATATGTAAAAGAGTTCTCATTACATAGAGTATCAATCCAACGGATCAACTAACAATTTGAAGCACACAAAACACTAGAGAAGGTTTGTAATATATCTTGAGAGAAATATTTCAAAAAAAGTGAGAAGCTAATGAGTGTGAAATTGAAACTGTAATCATTTACAGAAATAGTAGCTGATTAATAACATTTGTGATTAACCAGATTTTCAGAAAAACCCCAAATTTTAATATAACTATTTTAACTTGAATGTGCGTGTACTTATCTTTATTTCTTTAAGTGTTTCTGATATTCCAGCTTATGCAAAAATGATTCGGAAAGAACGAAAAGTTTGTAGTGTTTATATTCATCCCCGTTCTACAAACACTTAAATTCATTTTGTTCCAACAATAGTTGTTTATATAAATATTTATTTGTTTTTAAAATTTTATTAGTTTTATGTCATTTAGAATATGATATGATAATCATCTTGATTGAAAATCAGATATTATAAACGAAATGTAAGACAAATTGAAATTTTATGTAGTTTAATAATGAATTTTGTCAAAATTTTAATTTAATGATTAAAATGTAAAAACAACTATAATTCAATGATTAAAATGTAAAAACAACTATAATTCAATAATCAAAAAAAATATTTAACCCTCACCGGACAACTAAGTATATTTATATATTCTTAATTTCTTCTATTTATAATTTAATACAACGTTCTCTTTTATTCTAAAAAAAATATTTAGACTTTTTATAAATATTAATTTTACATATTCGGTTAAAAATTATATACACAACTGATAACTTTTCTTCATGAAATATAATTTTTATTATAAATATTTAATTAAAAATAATATTAAAATATTGTAATAATATGCTTTAGAGAATATGGTATTATAATGAAAAAAAATATACAAAAGTATACATGGACAAATGCAACACTTTATTAATTGAATATTCATAATAAAACCATCTTTGCTTTGCAAATGTGCAATCAGTTTATTAATTTATGTGCAATCAGTTATATTAATATTTATGTGCAATCATACTCATACTCGTGTTAATATCCCAAGCATACCATCCATTACATATTAAAACATGTAATACTTTATATCGGTTCTTCTATCATTATACACTGATTTTCACATAATTGAAAGTTAAAAACTTGTGTTTTTAGTAAAACTATTATATACTCAGTATTATAATCCAAGTGAAAAGTGCACACGCCAGTGAATTGTAGAGAAGTCTGTCTTCGAAATTCAAATAAAACCTCTCCAAAGAATTAAAGCTGGATAACTAATGAAGGATAGAAAAATTGAAACAGTCGATCGATAAATTGTTAGCTAAAGATGTTTCCATTATTCAGTAGTTATTATTATACATACATACATAGCTAGCTGCATAGCACAAATTAAGACGGATCGATCTATACAAGCACACACACACACACACACACACATAATTGGCTAGCCGGTTCCGGAAACACCTAAGTCGGACTTATTGGGTTCATCTTTGCCGGCGCCGAAAACAGGACCGCCTTTGCCGGCGGCATCGTCGACCTTGTCCTGAAGCTTCTCGATCGGAATACCACGGTCATCCTCCCGAGAGTGGAGATCAGTCCTAGGCTTGTCCTTATCATCTCCGATCTTCGACTCGTACGTCGTCGGCAACAACGATCCCGGCGGTTCCGCGCCTTGTGCCCCCGACATTATCCAATACAACAATTTTATCTATCCTATATTCAATAGTTCAAATTGTGAGTTAGTTCATGCCCATTATGTACATATATAGACATATGTGTGTCTGTAATCTATGGCGGTATGTGTTGATTGTTGGTGTTATCTGAAACATTGGAGCTAGATAATGATGAAACGTTTGCATTCTACGGAGTTTTTGACTGCGGACGTGGCAGCCATGCATGGACAACAAATTCCTTCATCTTGCCCTACGTGTTAAACCCTTTTTGCGACACTTGGCAAACTTACTTTGCCGGCGGTCAAAAAGGAGTGAAACCGTTACTGTAATCCTGCTGACTTTTCAATATAATTCTTCTCCGAGTCAATTTAAAGTTTCAATTTGCTCCAGTAGTATTATATTATGGGAAAATAGTTAATAGATTCTGGCCATTTTTTCTTTTTAGGAATATCCTATTAAACTCTTATATTTTTGCTATGCTTATAAGAAAATCAATGTTATGGATGGATACCATAAAATATGTATGTATAGAATAATTTTTATAATTATATAAAATTATAAAAGAATTTACTCTCATACACTTGTTCAATCTAAGAGATTATAAAAATCATTTGCCGTAATTCAAACCGAGCTATTCGAAACTCGACTCGATTGTCTTATCGAGTTAAATCGAGTATTTTATATACTCAACTCGACTTATTACTTGTATAAATTTAATTTGGCTCGATACTCGATAAATTATTTACTATTTTTTAATTTTTTACTTGAGTTGATTCCATATTTAACAAAAAAATTGATACTCAAAATTATGTTCAGTAAATACTCGAAAGATCGAATTATTCGAGTAGCTCAATAAGAATTCGAGTCGAATTCAAGCAACGATGAATGTTAGTCAAATATTCGAAATCGATAACAAACTAAACGAGTTAAGTTCGATCATTCAATACTCGACTCAGCTCAGCTTAATTACAAGCCTATATACAACATAAAAATTTGTAAAAATATCACTCTCCTTTATTTTTCAATATTATTTTTATCTGTTCGATTAATTTTTTTTAAAAAATGTAAAATATAAACTAATTTCCTGTTTTTTCTTATATTATTGTTAATTTGAATTTAGGGAGTAAAAGAAAGAGCTTAACATATAAATGGTTATTAATTGAGAGATAAATTCGATTGTCTCGATTTAAATTTTAACGCAAACATTATTATTACAACAAAAATGATACCCATCACGATAATATCTGCTCTAGATTTCATTTTAGTTATTATATATATCAACCATCAAGACATTATTACAATTATAAAATCCCTAATCATAATTTTTGCCGAGGAACGTTGTCAAGTTTACTTCAAAATTAATATAACTCATAAAAAATAACGGACGAAGAAATTTGTACCCACTTACCCAAGTTGTTTGGCAGGAAAAGCAGATACAAACATTAGTTATTGCCCAAGTTCAAGATATGATTGCAATCGGCAGATATTGTTTATTTTATTTTTGTCCCCAGCGGCCAGCTCTGCCCATGTTCGGAATGATCAACGTTAATACATTTCAACTGTAGAGAATTAACAGAAACTGGTTTTAGAAACTTGAAGACAAAATGTGATTCACTTGAATATGGATCAATCTTCTCAATTTTGTAATCCAAACTTTAGCCGGGTACAGAGAAAACTTCGGGGAAGCTTCATGGCATCCTTGGGAAAGGAGAAATCATCAAATGTGTGTGTATTTATACCGAAACTAAAAGTTTTAACAAGAACAGACCTCTTAACTTTATCCTGTAAACAACTGTAGTTTTTGGAGAACTTAAAACCAGTACATTCACATAAAACACCTCTGTAAACATCAATGCCGAGTGATGAAAATTAACGAAACAACGAAAATTAATGAAACTAATGACAATCCGGATAAGGAAAAATATTCCCTAATTCATATCGTATGAACTATCATGCTTACAAGGAAACCCAAAATGGCACCTGCCAGGACTTCTATCCCTGTGTGTCCAACTGATTCTTTCAGCGGAGTAAAACTGCCAATTGAGTCTCTTGATCTTTCTTTGACATCTGCAGATGAACTAGACGATATCGGGCGTTGAGTGTTTTGTATTTTCTTATTGTTGGTCTTCAGTAAGAGGGAAGAATGAGTCGTTTCAGAACTGAAGGATTTGGATTCGTCAGACAAAAGCGGGTCAAGGTTCTCTAAACTTGAGGAGGATGGTTTTGCTGATGTACATTCGATCAAGTCATCAGCATCTGTGTAGGGAAATGAGTTGTTTAGTGTATTGGGTAGAAGTTTATTCAATCTTTTTGCATGAATTCCCACTTCTCTTCTGACTCCCTGCAATGCAAAGATTCAAAAGCACGAGGGTTGCAACTTTTAGTGCCGAAAGTGGTAAAGCCGCAAATAATGTAAAATCACCCAACCACTGCTTGCACTCACTTGAATCCCGTGGTTGTATAATTTGAAGTTTATCCACAAAATGAAAAAATAAAAAAACGAAGAACTTCAACTTTCCTCAAACATGTATGAAAAATGACCACTAAAGGACATTAGTGCAACTAATTGAGGGAGCTTACCCCAAGTAATAAACAGTTATACAAGATCTAAAGTTCTCGACTCTTGAGGTGCCTTTCGATGAACATGGAAAGTTGAACAGAGGTCACATTGTTCTCAGCAAAGATATAAGCATAGAAATTCGTCCGATTTAACCTTTCCTCCGACAGTTCAGTCTGTAACCATGGAACTTAGATACATGCCGCTTACAGATATATATATATATACATATATATATACATATACATATGTTCACAACTTTGATGAACAGAGCTGCAGGACTGGAAGCTCATCCAGATTGAGACGGACAACCACAGAAAAGTTACATTTAAGTATTTAACCATGTTTTCATGCCCTCATCTTTAAGCTAGTTGGAATTCCTCTACCTGAACATATGGCTTAGGTTCAGATAAGCCTGACGATCCAGATTAAAACTTAAAACAGGCAAACTATATACTTGCTACAAGACTGCACCAGATCAGACCCCAGACTAGAAGGTCCTGAATTGCTTTATATTTGTGACATATGGTTCCATGAAACACGCTATTTTATGGTTGTCCTTGTGATTACATTACCTAATGACAAGAACGATAACATCTCTTAATGATGAGCTGTGTAATATCAACATAAATAGTTCTGGAGGACTGGACACCTATGGGTCAAATAAAATGTCCCCAAACAAAAATCATCTACCGTTAACTAATCAAAACCATCTACCACATTAATTAAGAGAAAATAAATTAAAACCATCAGTCGGATAGTGCAACAAAATCATGTAGAAAGTAGATGTCGAATCACCAAAAGAAATAGAACCTCCTAAACATCAGGGGGATGTGCAACAAGATTACTGTAAATGTTCCTTTAAACAAATTTAAATACTCTGTATACGATTGATTAGTGTAAATTGGACTCAAGGAACTTATACTCTTCCATACTAATTTGATAAAGGCTATCACAATAATATCCTATAGAGTTTCATGGACACACGATACGAGAATCTTCTCAAGCTCAAGCATTCTTACTACTTAGAGGCCAACTTCAAAACAGTAAATTGTGGAGAAATCTCAATTTGAAATGTTCAAACTAAGATTATCATCAGATATGATTACGTGAGCCCACGTCAAACAAGTTTTTTACCAAGTGGAGCTGGTAGACTTTCGCTGCAGTCAATGTATGTTTATCAGCTAAGTAGTAAGTTGGCTGCTTTATTTCTCACAAACAAAACCACAATGACAGACTCATTATCCCCATTGCAGCAAAAGAGTGCGTGAGAAGTCAGGCATTTTTATTTTCAAGGGATTAAGTTGGAACATAAAAGTGGATGCTCACAATGAAACCGTGTTGCAAAATCAGCATTTCTACTTTTGTATTAACTGATAAAATGGAAATTTTTATGCAAACCTGGGCATCATACATGGTAATGCCAGCATAGACTACTGCTAATCCAAAAATTGCATCAGAAAATCCCCTGCAGAATCAGAAGATGAACTTTTGACTTTTCAATTCAAACAACATATAAAACAGTAACCGTCCAAACAACAAATGCAATTCCACATAGTATATCTTTTGTGGTATCAATTGAATATACACCTTTCAAGGCCAAGGGAAACAGCAGTTGCCACGACTGCCTGTAATTTAATTCATAGAAATTCATACCGATGTTAATGACATGAAATCAACAATTACAAAATACTACACATAAATTACCAAAAAATAATCAGTGGTCGTGTCAGACTCACAGAAGAATGAGCAGAAGGGAAGCCCCCAGCCCGAAAAGCAGTATCAAGATTAACTTCAAATTTATCTCCGTACAAAAGAACCGAAGTAAAGGGCTTTGAAATCTGCCCAATTGCCGCAGAAACAACGGCTGCCACAATCACCTACTTACAATTTTCCCAGAAACAAGAAGTGGGTATTTGATGCAATCATGGTCATGGTAAGAACAATCAAGAATAAGAAAGCAAACCTTGTTGTGGGCGATTTCAGCAATTGCATCGGTTCCAACACTAAGACAAACAAATGCAGAAGAAGGTGATTTGTGTTTCCGACGGCTGAAAAGTAGAGAATGGTCGTAGGATTTACTGGGGTTTAATAATGCTCCTGGAGAGCTCCAACCTTGCAGTAACATGGCCTTCTCCTTCCCCGCCTCTTTGCTCACTCGCAGGTTCTCTCTCGGTCAACCGCCAATTACAATTGATCCGTTCGTATGGTTTTATTGTTAGTAACAGTAAAAAATATAGTAATATAAATAAATTTAGGCTAGGATGTTACCTAAGTCGATAATAAAGAATACGGAGTATAATTTAATGAAATTTTATGATAGTACTTAATTAACTATTGATCACAATAATCACCAACTCTATAAAAAAATATTATTTTATTTTTTAATTACAAAAACAATTTAAATATTATGTGTTTGTTGACAGTTAAACCTAAATTTGAAATTTTTTTTATAAAATGTGGAATTGAAAGTTAGTTAATGTTTAACCCTTAATTATATTTCTCACTCTGAATTTTTTACAAGACTTTTGAATATAAAGTTATTTTATGTTCTTGTTTCCAATTTAAATACGCGATATTCTGCTAATATAAATCTATAATTTAATATTAACACAATAATTAAATAACAATATTAGCCGGGACCTTTTTTTATTTTTATTTATTTTGGGAATAAAAGTTGAAAGCCCCATGTCAATGTTCGGTAGAGGGGAGGCGTTACGTCCGGCCCAGCGGGTTGGTAATTTCTGATATTATAATGAAGTCCCTGGCTCTATCATATTCGTATGTTCAATTATTTTTGTGTAATAATTGTGATAAAGTCTCACTTGATTTCAGCATAGAAGTATACTGCAGTCCTGGGTCTATCATATTATTATGTCTAATTATTTTGATGTAATAATTCTGCTAAAGTTAACGTTTGGTACTTCTTTTAGCATTGCAAGAAAATCTTAAAATTACTACCCTTATCTTAAAATAGTAACGTTATAATATTTGCATACGCAAAGCCTTTTATAGCAAAATCAGATCGGCCATAACATTCTCTTATACAGTTGCTGGAGATGATATGATGTGGACAGACAACAAATACACGTTGATCTCATACCCATTGATGAGTATTATATACTCTATTTATTTTATAAAAAAGAATAATATTTAAATTTTTTATAAATATAAATATTATAGAGTTAACTGAAAATTACATATATAAATAACAATTTTTTCTCATTGAATTTGGTAAAGACAAAATTTCAAAAAAATATAATATTATAATGAAAATCTATGCAAATGCTACTTTTTTTTTGAATAAATCTTATTCTCAAATGTTTTTTTTTTGTGTGAATGGAGAGAGTATATGACTTCATCCTATCATCTCCAAATTAATTATGGAGTATAACTGAGTGAATTTTAGATGTCAGGATTTCCGAATGAGAACTCTTCATTGAATGCACAACCCACCTTGCACAGGCAAATATCAATATTAATTCCATGCCTTTAATGGACGAACAAAAATAATTTTCTTTTTTCATAATGTTCAACTCAATACACAACATATGTATCAATCCATGTAATGAAGCTTTTCCTCCTTTATAAAAGTACTCAAATTCAACATAAGAAGAATCATTAGAACTAGCATTGTGTTTATCCTCTGTCGTCTTCTTATCTGGCTGATTAGCAGCCTCTTTACAAGCATACTGTGAAAAATCTATAGGTTCTGGTACATGGGGAGGTGTGGCACTCCTCACCAATGCCCAGTTTACACCCTCAAAGAAGGGGTGTTGTTTAATTTCTGTTGCACCTGTTTTACATGCAATTCGCTTGTGTGGTTCCTTCACCAGTAGCCCTCGTATAAGATCACGTGCCACGAGACTCGCTTGTGGATGTTCTGGGAATCTTAACGGTTGCCCAACGACATTGAAAAGTGTGGCGCGATTACCAGAGCCCTTGAAAGGGGTCGTTCCATGTAAAAGCTCATACAGGAAGATGCCAAATGTCCACCAATCTACTGCACTACCATGACCCTCTCCACGAATAATATCTGGAGCCAGATATTCATGGGTTCCGACAAATGACATCGAACGTACATTTATGGGCTCTGCCATAAGTTCTGGGAGACACCCTCCCACAAAGAGGCCAAAGTCTGATTTAGATTTTCTGTTCTTCTTTGAAGGTAGGATGCGTGGGAAGAAACTTGATGGCTGGATACAACCATGGACCACGTTCTGGTTCTCTAGAATGCCAGCAGCACTTGCATTGCCACTGCGCATGTGTCCTGAGGAGGACTTGACTAATGTTGGGTTAACAGAACAACGCAGGGAGAGATCAAAATCAGAGAGCATGATATGACCCTCATCTCTCACCAAAATATTTTCTGGTTTCAGGTCTCTATAAATAATTCCCAACATATGCAGATACTCAAGTGCCAACAACACCTCTGACGCATAAAACCTGACGACAAAAAAACTTATAAAAGATCAGTTTGCTAACCCCAATGTGCTAATTTGTGCAATAAAATCTTGATGATGGTGATGAACAGAGTACATCACGTCTTAACTCTGACATTTCATCTAGTATTATAATCTTTCCTTGCTACTATAATCTCAATCGTAAATTGAAAGAAGCTAAAGAAGATAAAGAATACACCCAAACAGCATAAGCCAGAGTATATTTTAACAGAGGTAACAGAGGATATATGAATTAACATGCAGCTTAATGGGCACACATGCATGTTACACGCATGCACACATATTACATGCGCACGCACACCCCCCCCCCCCCCTCCCTCCCCCCCCCCCACCCCCATGGACATACACGGAGACATGCACATACACAAAATACCTTTTTTGGTTGAAAGATAAATTTTCTCTGTCCTATATAATGTACCACTAAGATCATTTATAAGAGTTAAGATTTCGCCAAACTGTGCACTCGGCTGAACTCTGAATTCACTTCTACTGTTCTTTTAATACAGCAATCATAATACAGAAATGCTTGAAATAATTACATAAGATGAAAGAAGCAAATTGAAATGAATCATTATATAAGAATCTCAATTGAATTTCAAATGTGTCAGCTTCCAGTGCAGCTAAGCCAATGCAAAAGAAAGCTCAGTTTCTACTGCAGGTAAGCTGATGCACAGACTGGTAAATCATTATCAGTACTATTTGCAACTGGAACTACAAATCATTACAGAAAATATAAATACAGCATTAAAGATTCTCCTTGCATGAATTGGGTAAGAATATAAGAGAATCTTTGGCTGTAGCTTACACCAGGACAAAGCAGCAATAACAATGATTCAATGATAAAATGATAGTATTAATACTGATGGCAGTCATATTAATTCCAACAACAATGAAATAAAATAGTACTTGAAATAACTTAAGGAGTAGGTACATAAAATATATAAATAGAACATGGCTTACAGCTGAGCTACCTAAAATATATGAGACGCATGATGGTTGGACTTACTGATAAATGAGATGCTAAAAATACAAACTCCAGGCAGAAAAGATTGTTATAAACAAAATAATAAATAAATCTACAACCCATAGCAAGTCAGCTATCAAGATTCAAGAATAGAAATAACAACGTTGACTCAAGACAAAAGAATATAATGACTGACCGAGCATCTTCCTCGGTAAAGTGCTTATTGGGCTGTTTCTGTCGAAGAGTATGAAGATTACCTCCACTGCAGAACTCCATCACCAAGCAATAGAACTTATCAGTCTCAAAATATGAATACAAAGTAGGCAAGAATGGATGGTCTAGAAGACCAAGAATCTCTCTTTCTGTTTGAGCTCGAATGAGCTTATTTCTGCTTGCAAGAGAGCCCTTGTCCATAACTTTCATTGCAAAAAAGGTGGAAGTTCCTCTGAATTCAACAAGATAGACACTTCCAATATCTCCATGTCCAAGCCGCTTTAGAAGTCGAAAATGGCTAAGATCAAGAGGGGAGTCTCTAGATGAAACTGAATTTATGGCGTCCCACCGAACATCAACGCCAGTATGGGGCTTGAATGGTGCACTCTCTAAGCTGTTACTCCGAGTGTAATTGTCATTACCTCGTCCATGATTGTTGGTCTTAGCATCAATTGGCTTGGGATTTAATGGTGCTGTTGTTGCTGGTGTCAGCTGTACAGAATTCGTGCTCATCTTTGAACCTGCCAAAGGCGGTGGATTAGTGCCAGACTTAGCACCATTCTTCACTTGGTTAGTTTTCTTGGAATTGCTTGGTTTTGGACTACTTGAAACAATATTGAGTTTCAGCACTGGATCCACACACTGTGGTGCACACTGGAGATTATGAGTTGTTTTGGCACTATCCTTTGCAAACTGGTCCGTCTTTTGAGGTTCACATGGTCCATCTACCGATGACATGTCGTTCGTCTACATAAGACAATAGAAAGAACATCACTACTTCTATCTTTCTCCCAATTCTCCTAAATGATCATCTCCAACTAATGGAACTGAAACGACCTTAAAAAACTTGATTATACACATTACAGATGCAATAGAAGCATTATTCATGGCAGGAATGATGTGCTTTGGACTACACAATAAAGAGATGATGAGTTGCTTGTTTTTTTTTTGGCCAAAAGAATTTCTAAGACATAATCCAAATTAAATTGGAAAGAAGAAATGCAAATTTTTATTGTTAAGGAAAACCATTTCATATGTGCCAAAGATTCAATGATTTCTATAACCGAACTCATTCAACTTTCTTTTTCGGCGTTAAATAACAAACAAAATAGTGTAAAGTATAATACACATCATACATTATACAGATGTTTCATAATCAATATACATATGTTATGCACAAAACCTAAAAAAAAGGAGCAAAGGAGAAACGAACCAGCACCAAGACACAGAACAATTTGCGGAGTTCCCCAGTCTTGTGTGAGAATTGATATAATCACACCACTGATCGAATCATCATTGTAATCATTAGCTAGCATTTGCATAATAAAAAAAATAAGAAGAAGAAACAGAAAATACCAAATCCCGACTAGTATGCTCAGATTAAATCCATGGAAAAACAGGAGGAATCTACCATAGAAGTTAGAATAATTGTTAGAAATGTTGATAACATTAACAATATTATTGCAACTGGATTTGAAGGTAGCCCTGGAGAGAAAATTGAGGGAGAAAGGTGAGAGAATAACAGAACCCAACTTTACAAAATTTACGAATATAAGAGGCAAAAACATTTGCAGAGAGCGAGATAGAGAGAGAAAGAGAGGAGAGAGAGAACGTGGATGGATGAAAGAAGAGGAGAGAAGGGTCACCGCTCGCCTCATGGATAGCCGCTTAAACCTCCCTTGTAAAATCGTGGTCGGAATCAACTTTTTCCCAGATTTTCTTTTCTTCCCCCTCACGTCGTCGTATGGCATTACCCACAGGAGCATTTCCAGTTGTCATTTTTCACCTTTTTCTGCTTTTCATATTTTGTTTCAAGTAAAAAAAAACAGAACTTTTTATCTCTATTCGTGTATGGTTTGATACGTCCTAGTTAAACTACTTATTTCGAAAATCTATTTATGAAGGGAAAATTAGAAAAAGTGTGATTCCAATATTTATTTGTTTACAATATTTAACACGAGAAAATGTGAGTATTTAACGAGAGAGAAAAAATGATGATTTTAAAATTTTGGTTCTCATAATACTTGATCAAAAACAAAAGTTTTAAAGAGAAGTTCTATATAGCCGGGGTATCAACTCATAACAAAACTCTTCCTGCTCTTATCAATAAATTATAATTCAAACATTTTATTATTTCGTTTAAATTTTTTTTTATTGTGATAAATTTTCTTAATAGTTGAAAAAAAATCTCATTACCCCAATAATCTTCACAAATTACAACAATGAGAAAACAAATTAAAATTCAAAGGTGTAAACATTCAACTTAATACGAATTTTAAAGAAAATTTTGTTCAATTTACATTCAAATATTAAGGGTACAAAAACATTAATGTTATAAGTCAAATAAATTAAATATGATGTGATTACCTATAAATCTATGTATGCCAAGTAGAAAATATGTAGTAATTATGTGTGAAGGCAAACAATATGGTAAATGAATGGTCTTGATTTTGCCTATAAAAGGAGCATATGATACAATATGATACAATGAGCAAAACACTCAATACACTAGATATAAAAAGCATAAGAAGAAAATCCTTAGATAAATTATGTACTCTTGGTTTTGAAATCTCTGCTAGTAATTTTTTCTTTTGGATTTTTCACATTAATTTCAGTGTTCTTATTTATTATTTTTGCACTTATTTTATACTTCCTCCGTCCCGTTTATTTGTCATTATTTATATTTTAGTTTACCCGAAATTATTTGTCACATTTTTATTTTAATACTATTTTTTTAACATATTTTTCAAATACTACCATCATTTATGATTTAGAATTTATTGTTGAGTGTATTAATTATAATATTAAAAAATATAAACATTAAAATAATAATAATTTTTTAAAAACAACGATAGAATTTAATATGCGTATTTTAGAAATATATATGTATTTTTAATAATGATATAAAATCAAATGACGATAAATAAATGGAGATGGAGGGGGGACTAACAATTAAGCCATTTTTCACGTAAGTGCAAGTAAAAAATACCGAGTAGACCTGTACGGAAAAGCAGCCCATTTGGACTTTCCCAGGCTACCAGTGAATTTGTAATTTTGTGCAGGAGATTAATCCAAGGAAAAACTTCTTTGACTCGGAGAGGAGAAACGGAGAAAGAGAGACATGGACAAAGGGGAAGCAAATGCAGCAGCACCACCGTCGCCGGCGGCGGCAGGGGGAGGAGCGGTGCACCCGGTGGTTGAACCACTTTCATACTTATTGGGTACCTGGAGAGGTCAAGGAGAGGGCGGATTTCCCACCATTTCATCCTTCAGTTATGGCGAAGAACTCCAATTTTCTCACCCTGGTAACAAGGTCTGAATTCGGATCAGTTTTATTTCCACTGCAACTACTAATTTCTGCGGATCGAGCTTTTGAAAGTTTCAAATTATGAAAATTTGAAGATCATGATGCTAAATTTGTTGTTTTTTGTGTTGCGAGGGAAAGCCTGTGATAATGTATTCACAGAAGACATGGAAATTGAACTCCGGGGAACCTATGCACGCCGAGAGTGGCTACTGGAGGCCCAAACCCGACGGCACCATTGAAGTTGTTATTGCTCAGAGTACTGGTCTCGTTGAAGTTCAGGTGCATTTATTTTTCCTTATTTATTTGGTTATTTATTTTGCTTAATTATGCCTATCATTTTTTATAACAGCTTAGTTAGTTACTTCATTCTTCTGCCCCTTTTTGCTAATGCATTCTTCTGGATTTAGTTTAGTGGAGTACGATAATAACTGGGTAATTGTATTATGAATGGCAATATAGCGAGAATAATTTTACTCCATCCATGTTGTTTAATGTTAGAGATTCATTTTTATTTTAATGCGGTATTACTCGGAAAGCTATAATTTTGTTTGTGATATGAATTTGTAAAAATATGAAAATTTTAAAGTTTATATTTAAGAGTAATGTTTTATGTATATCATTATATTTAACTTCAAAGTTATAAGAACTATAAAATTTCATTTCAATTTTGAATTATAAAAATTCATAAACCTATTTTGCGGAAGTGAGGTATCTCTAATTTGGAGCGGAGGTAGTGTCATTTTATAATATCATAACATGAAACTGGCCTTTTGATTTAATTATTTCTTTACAATTGATTCTTATCATTGAAACTGAGGAGAGCAATCTTTTAGGGCCTATTATTAATGGCAAAATATATGTTGATATTAATGTCCAGAGCTTAATTTCTTAATTTTTTTAAAGAACTGCATTTATGACCCTTTTAAGCTGTGGTTAAAAGAAAAAATTATGATCAAGAATGACATATGTCAAGCAAGCACGACAACATATATTCCAAGATAAAATTTTAGTAATTCACCCAATTCCCTCGGCATCCTTGGCCAGGTTGTAATTATAACAGCATCACATCAGGATCTGAACAAGATTTTATGTTTCCTTTTTTGTACAGCTGATGAAGACAAATATTAAAACCACATACAATGATTGAATCTGCAGAGATTACATCATGACTGTATATTCCGAGGGCAAAGCCTTAACTGTACCTCCTTGTTTCCATTCTTGGAATCTAGCTAATTAAGTAGTTACTATTTACGTTTCTATCCTTATCTCACTAACTTGTCATGATAAATTTCACATCTGTACTTTCAACTCATTAGCTTCGGGTCTTGACAATCTAGAGTTAACACCTGATTTTAACTGTATTTGTAACATGCATACATGCCCACGCACACACGCATATGCATGTATTTGTATATGTTTATTAAATCTAATTTTTAAAATTTTCTTAACTCTTGTACCATGCAACTTGTATTATTCTTTCCAGAAAGGGTCGTATATCGCAGAAGAAAGAGAAGTGAGGCTTCAAAGTGAGCTTGTGGGCAATGCTTCTAAGGTAATATAACCTGGTAATTAAAGGGCATAACAATGTGAGAAGTTTCACAGTGCTTTATCTGTATTCATTATGTTGGTCACGTTGCAGCAGATTTATCGTGTGTAACTGAAAAGACTGCACTTTTGTGGTTGCATATTCTTCTGATGCTATGCGTCAGGGTTACAATAAAAAATAGTTGTTGGGTAAGGAAATTTGATTGCTTGTGTCTACCTGAGAGTGTGGAAAACCGGCAATATTTCTATTGTTCTATGAACAGTTGAACACAAGCAAAAAATTTCCTATCCAGCGGTAGATACCTTCAATTTATGGTAAAAATAAGAAGACTTTCATGGTACTACTCTGTTTTGAAGGTGATTGAATTCTGTTTCTACTGTCTTTTTTAGTAATCTCTCATCTAAATAACCGTTCTTATTGATCGAACAATGTCTAGAGAAGTGGCTATTGCTATTCTTTCTTATGCGGTGGATTATCGTATTTCCGTTTAATAGCGAGCTTCTTGACATCTCTTCAGATGGTTGTTATGCTCATTTATACTTCTCATACTGATGTACCATTTAGTTTAGTTTTTGGGTTCTTGAATATGATTTAGCTTTTCCTGGTGTGCAAATTTAAATCCTTACTAGTCTGCTTCTGTATTCACTTACTGGTTGTCTTTTAATGCTGAATATAGAAATTCATGATACACAACTGTTTAGATTCCTGCACTTATTAGGCATACTTGGGGATTTTAGATGGAGAAAGACAGTTATTTTGGAATCATGTGCCGCTTTTTGATATTTATTCTTGACCTGGCCACTTCACTTGTGAATTAGATGTCATGCAGTTTAATTTGATATCAAAGTTTTCTTGCTTTTGGTGATACCCTTCGTACAAAACAAGTTCTATAAGGAGCAACCTTAAACATGTGTGCTCAGCAATTCAGAATTAAGGTTAAATTTACTCTGTTCCATTGGGAGCAGCATAATTAGTTTATAGACGGCATAAATAATTAAATATGCATGAAGATACAATGGTTTTATTGTCATATGGAGCTCTAATAAGGTTCACATTTGAACAGGTGAAAGAGATTACTCGAACTTTTAAGTTGGTAAATGGCGCTTTGACTTATGTGGTTGAGATGGCTACTGGAACCACAAATCTTCAGCCACATCTGAAAGCCTCTCTTAAGAAGCTCTGATTGCAGTCATCTCTATATATGGTAAGTTGTTTAACCAACACTTCCAAGCTAAAGTTTCCCTGTTGCTGCAGCTTTTCTCGACTTAATAGGTTTTGTTTCTTTTCTTGAAGGGGAAAGTGCTCCATTGAATTATATGAATTAAGCACTATATTGACAGTTACCAGTCATTTTTATTCAAGGATCTGAATGCTGAGAGGAATTGACAATTCTTAATGTTTTGAGATTACAACTATAAAGTATACGATGATGCATCAATATATGATATACACTTAACTGCTATTTATATGATGTACACTTAATTGTTATCAAGTGGGAGTTTATGCACATATGGTCCTGTATGTTTATTATTAGTAAGTACTTCACAACACCTTCAACATATGGTTCTAAGGCCGATGTGGACATCCATGAGACCATGATCATGTTAAATTTAACCGTCAAAAGCCCTCCACGCTTTATTAAATAGATATAGATAATCATGCTGCGGTTCATAACATTGGAAATCGATGGGTACATTTAAGATAACGACATTGTATCCGGCTATCTGCACCTTTTAGTGTTTCATCACGTTCTAGTAGTGAAATTTCAGACATTTATCCGTGTGTTGAGGTAGCTAAAAGTGCACGTAGGGTGCATGTATTAATTGCAACTTCTATAGATAGAAAAAGTATTTACATTACATTTACTTTTTGAGAAATAACAAAACTTTATCTCGTTTGCTTGATGTTACAAAACCTTATTATTTAGTCAACTAAGTATGAGGAAAAAATCTTTCGAAAAGTCAGAAGTTTTTTTAAAAAACACGGTAGTTCCCTAATTACAGGACCCAAATGGCTTCTTTGATATCGAACTGTAGTTTCATGGAAATTAAACAACTGGCGAGTAGTGGGCTTCGGCATCAACCTCATCCGGACTTTGCGGCTCATCGTATGCTTCTTCTTTCTTCTCCATGAATTTCTTCGTGAACACACTGATTCTCTGTGTCCTCCAACTTTCTTCATGGATTATCTGGAAACTGAATGGGGTCGTACTTACTGTTAACAGTATTTGTTTCTTTTTTTAATTTTTTTTTTTAATATAGGACATGACAATCAAGCATTTAGGTCAACTTCATATGTCTAGCAACGAAGATTATTTAGTCATTATTCATGTTTATTTATTTATGTATAACACGAAAACAAAATGACTAGTTAACATAGGAAGAAGGGGTCTAAACTCTACGTGTATTCACCGGAATTTAAAAAAAAAAACTCAACTCCATAGGATGCAGCTGTTTTCTTCATTTCTCCAGCTCTTGCATGTCGAAATTTTATGAGTTTCTTTTTTTCGTGAATTCACGTATAAGTAGCACGCTTAATTAATTATAATATGTCAAAAACACCTGTATACAGCTCACTGCTGATTCACATAGGCATGTCTGTACTTTGACTTAGAACAATTCTTCTTTAGATATAGTTTGTTATTTTCGCACAGATTTCGTCATTATAAATCATGCTAATACCATTCTATTTCAACTTATACCCCAATTTATAAGTTTTAATAGATTATGTTTTAATGAAGTTCACTTAACATATTACAAGCAGCACCGAGTTTTTTTATAACTTATAAGCGAAACTGTTTTTTGCATAAGAACATGAATTGTTTTAACTATTCGTCTGAGAAAGTCTTATTTAAAATACTCCGTAATACTTTTGTTCGTGAAATTATATCACTTTGAGATACAAAATTACGACGCAGAAAGTTGGAAAATATTATCGTTAGAGTAAAGTGTCACTAAAAATAATTCTTTCCTTTAAAATATGTTGTTAAATGTATAATTACGATTTTTGCTCTGACAATGTTACGTTCCTAATGTGCAACGATATCATATTTCTTTAGTGTGCAACAACATCTTATTTCATGTATAAAGGTCAACGAATGGTAAGATGGTACTTGGTACCAACACCTCCGAATTCAGATATTCTGTAAGTAATGAGGTAAAAGACATTAATTATTCAGAGTGCTAGCTGGCCGGCTATATAAGGAAACCAAAATCAAAAACACACCAAAAGTGTTAATATTTTAATTTATGTATGTTAGAAATCCTAAATTTTATATTATTATCTTTGTTGAAATAATTTCACTATTTCTTATGCATATGAATGTAGCTCTTTTTGTTACAATATTTATTTATTTTTGTTATAAAATGTTTAGGTCGAAAAGAAGCTCTATCCCTGAAAAAATAATTTAGGGTGACATCTCTATCTATGAAAAAACAAAAATTTTTTTAGCAAAACTCTCAGTTTGCGAGTACTTGTTAAGTTTTGTCAATTAAATTAACCTTTGTTAATATTATAGTAGAGAATTAAATTATGCTCTGATTCTTAGAATCCACCGATGCTCTGTTTGGATGCAAGGGAAGAAAAGGAAAGGAAATTGAACGAAAAAGAAAATGAAAGGAAAAGGAAAAAAAAATAAAAAATTACTTTCTTGTGAATGTTTGGATGCATCTAAATGAAAATTATATGGAGTAAATAACATAACAATAATTTAAAAATAATAATAATGGAAAAAACTTAATTAACCTACTTCATATTTAATATTTGAAAAATATAATAGAAAACATAAATAAAAATAAATTTATATTGATTAAAAGTAAATCAAGTTTAACATGATATTGTATTTCTAAAGTTGTATAATTTGAACAGTAAAATAATTTTTGAAAATATTTGTCATTTTAACGAATACCTTGACAATTAATATTATAAATATATATAAATACATATTATCTCAAAATTTTAGATGCTTATTAAGTACATGGACAGGATTGGGTTTACCAAGGGGGGAAAAAAGAAGAGGAAAAAAGGAGCACCGGTGGTAATGATTTTACAACAAGAGTAATTTTTTTTTTTTTTTACTTCTGTCATCCGATTATGGAAGAGTATTTAACTTAAAAAATGATAACTTCCATACTTTCCTACAAAATCTTGCTTTCCTGCAAAATCTTGCTAATTGTAAATGGTGACTTTTGAGGGAAAATGAGAAGTTACAAGAAAATTGAGAAAATGGATCCTCAAATTTTCTTGTAAATTAAACACCCAAAACACAGTAAAATTTTCTTTTTCCTTTCCTTTTGGTTCACTTTCCTAGCATCCAAATATAGCCCAAGGGTCAGACAATATACAGCATACAATAATATGTGTTTCAGTGACGGTAATTATTTTATTTAATTTGACGTGAGAATAAAAAGCTAAGAATATCCATAGTAAAAAAAATACTGATATATTTGAAGGCCTAATCAATGTATCTAGACAAAAGCTGGATTACTAGAGCGCAAGTAAATTAATCCTCAGTATTGTGTGATATATAGGACTAAAAAATAGAGTATATATGTCTAATCCCATATAGACGTGTTAATGAGAAAGTATAGATGTACACTACTTGTTTCGTTTCGCAATGGTTGTGATTAAACTTTTTTTTAAGTAAAAAATTTTATATATTAAATATGTTATTTAATTCTAAAATAATTAGTAATAAAAAATATATTAAATAAGAATCAATACAAATAAAAAAATTAACTAAAATAAAAAGTTTAAAATATAAAAAATTCATCTAAAATTACATGTAAAAAAATTAAATATCAATGTCAGTTATTGTGAAACAACGGAGTATAACCGTAAGAAAGTACTGACGTGTTAAGGAAAATAAGTATTATTATTATTATGTTATAATAATATGCATTAAACTCATCAGGAACGAAAAGTCCTAATTACACCAAAGTCAATTTTTAATAATCGCTTATAAAATAATGCATTTGCCTCTATTATACCTGACATGTAGATGTTGATGTATGAGAAGTTCGCATTAATTGTGAAAGTTAAATCGAGTCTTTATGATTTTAGTTTGGGTCCTAAAACGAACCAAATTAGTTTGAGTTTGATTCATGATTATTTTGAATGTCTTTGTATAATTAATTTGAGCTTTTTAAATTTATAGTTTACATTAATATTCCGCCTATTCAAATGAATAACAAATTAACTGTATAAATCCAATTTGAATAACTGAGTGATAACCTTAATTCGATTCCTTTATCTTCAACTAAATACCAAGTATTGTTTTACTTGGTTCAATTATTTGAACCATTGTGTTTTGTAGCATGATGTAAAACATACTCAAATCTCTGCCTATCCTTGTCTGATATGTTGATTATAAATTTTAGTGAAAAAAAAAATACATAAAATTATCCGATCGAGTAGATAACTTAACTAGCTAAGGTCTCTAACATTTATTTTTCTGATAAACTTTTTATTTACATATGGGGGAAATTAAGATATTGCATAAAATTTGAATAATATTTGTTAAAAAAAAAAAGACGTAATATTTGCATAAATTTTTTTATTATATTTAAAATTTATCATTACAATTTTCTTATATGATCATTAATTAAATATTTATAACAAATTTAATGAAAAAAATCTATACAAATTATTTTTACATGTAATTCTTAATCAAATATGTAAAATTAAAATTTATCAAAAATTTAAGTATTGTTCTGTTCGTTCATATGAAATGGTGAGAGCGTAACTTTTTAGGGTTTTGGATTTTCACTTTTAGGAAACCATATTTTTTGAAAAATAAGAAGCATCTTTTGCCGTAGGATCGAAGAGAGAGTGTAAAATTAGTAACAAGAGAAAAATTCAAGGAGAAATCACAGTGAAGCGGATGTGGATTAAAAAAGATGATAATATCAAAGTAGCATGCATCATCAGCCACAAGCGTTACAGTAAACAATTAATTAATAAAGCACCGTAAAATGGAGTTGAAAAATACTCCCAAATAAATAAATAGTGAATTACTGTAGTGTGTTCCAGCTGCCTTCCCTTCTCCAATAAAAGCCCCTCCCACCTTCTTTTAAACTTTACAAAAAACTAACTCATAATTGCCCTTCAGTTACCTAATTCTCTTGCTGCAACTTTCTTTCGTATTTCTCTTCCTTCAATTTATCTCCCCACTTTTGCCGTCACATTTCATTAAATAAACATGGCAGAGTGTTTGTGGAGATTTGAAATTTCATTTTTTTTAATCATACCCTCCCTTTTGATTGTTATGATCAATACCAATACAGCAGGTGCTTTTCAGGTGCCACTAGACTTAGACCTCATTTTTCGTCGCGACGTAATTCGCCACCGCACTATTTCCCAGAAAATATCAGTAATCAAGCCGAGTCAGAGGCTGCAGAGCATTACCAATACAGTGAGAAGAAAAATTCTCGATATCCGCGGCGGCGGCCACGACGACAACAATTATTTGAATGTTTCGATGGAAATGCCAATGCATTCGGGTGCTGACAAGGGGATCGGACAGTACTTGGTGACTCTTAAGGCCGGCACGCCGTCCCAGAAATTCATGCTGATTGTGGACACAGGGAGTGATTTGACTTGGATGAATTGCAAGTATGGTTGCAAAAGTGATGATACTAACAATTGTTCGGATAGTACAAGGGGGAGTTCGGTATTTCAGGCCGATAATTCATCATCTTTTACCACAATTCCATGTTCTTCAGATATGTGCAAAGTTCAGCTAGCTAATCTCTTCTCTCTCACTCTTTGTCCTTCTCTATTGACTCCCTGTGCCTATAATTACAGGTGAGCCTCTTGTCCATTCATAACATTACTTTTCTTTGGTGTGCCTTGATCATTATCAATGTCATTTTTTTTTAATTAAATTTTCAACTGTCTTCGTCATATGCATTTATTGGTACATACCCGTACGCATTTAATTGGTAAACTCCATATTCCAACATAATCAACTTTGTAAACGATGGTTTTTTCCTTTTCTTTTCTTAGATGGCTTAAATACTTTGGATTATTTCGAATGAAATAAAATAGATTCTTACCAAGTGTGAGATAAAAAATGATTACGATAATAATCCCCAATTGGCTTTATTATTAAAACAGAGGAAATAATATATATTGTTGCCCATTCTCATCACTGGACAGTTGACACAGTTATTGTGAAATGAACTACTGTGGCTGCTTGATAATTAGTATGTCTGTCGGGTTGTTGGATGGAAATCTCTAGAATATAGTGCACCATATATAGAGCTCCCTCTTTTTCACAAATAATTTTAAATTTGAGAACGTGATTTGTTCTATAAAAAAATTATTTTATATTATGATGTTATAATTTTTAAAATCTGACATTATAATACTTTGATCTCATTATCAACTGGAGATTACAAACATTTCTTTTAAAAAACTTATTATTTGTAGACACATATTTTAATCTACTATTAATATTCGTAAAGAGGCTAAGTGTAATTTTTTTTTTTAAGGACTGAGGGAGTATTATTCCTTCGTTTGCAACCGTTTTACCTAGAACCTGACAAAACAGTAGAATGGCAGATATTGCAACGGTATACCCAGCTCAGATTTCCCACTTATCTTTTGCATTACAACATGAATATACACAGTACTGATTAATATTGTTAACTATGTTGTTATGTTCATTCCCTATACATATAGTTAGTACAAATATAAGCACACATGCTTATAAAGAACTTGGCATCAATTAGTTAACATCCATTCTGTTTTGTCATTAGTTGTTATACCAGATATGTATTATAAAAAAATCAAACCGAAAACTGTATATCTCTATCAGAATAGACACATTATTGATATTTGTGATTTGTGACATTTCGTAGACAAATTTGTACTGAAAACAGACTTTTATTATTTTGTTCTACCACACTAAATCTCAACTAATTATTGAGTTGTAGTAAAGTTTAATTCACAATTTAATCATCGTTTTTAGCTACTCTGACGGGTCATCTGCGATGGGCTTATTTGCCAAGGAGACCATAACAGTTGGTCTCACAAACGGCAGGAAAACAAAACTAGACAATGTGCTTATCGGCTGTAGTGAATCTTCACAGGGCCAAAGCTTTCAACGTGCTGCTGCTGATGGTGTTCTGGGCTTAGGCTTCAGCAAGTCCTCGTTTGCTATAAAAGCCACTAAACAGTTTGGGGGGAAATTTTCTTATTGTTTTGTTGATCACTTGAGCCCACAAAACATCTCAACTTACCTCAGTTTTGGCAGCTCCAAACGCGACCTCACTAGCATGCGTTACACCACCCTTGGTGCAATCGATTCATTTTACGCGGCGAACGTTCGTGGATTATCCGTGGAAGGTGTGATGTTAAACATTCCACGTGAAATTTGGGATGTGAATGGCGTAGGTGGAACAATAATCGACTCGGGTTCTAGTCTAACGTACTTAACATTGCCTGCATACGAGCCTGTGGTGGCTGCATTGCAAGTGTCGCTAGCGAAATTCGAGAGGTTAAATTTGAAAATTGGACCAATGCAATTCTGCTTTAATTCGACGGGGTTTGATGAGAATTTTGATGTGCCTAGGTTGAGTTTTCATTTCGACGACGGAGCGCTATTTGAACCGCCGGTGAAGAGTTACGTGATTGATGCAGCTGAAGGGGTCAGGTGTCTTGGTTTTGTGCCAACGGATTGGCCTGGGATATCTGTTATTGGTAACATTATGCAACAAAACCATTTATGGGAATTTGACTTAATTGGAGGAAATTTGGGGTTCGCTCCTTCCGGCTGCACTTAGAAAATTAAAACTTTCGTCTTTTCAAGTGTAGTATATTGCATGGACATAGAGCAAGTATATACATTGATACAGTAATAATCATTTTTTAAGTTTGTTATATATTATTTGTGTGTCTTGATATTCAATGAGCGAACCATCTTTTCTTAGATATTGAGCGGAACTTTTGGCTATTGCTAATATACAATGTACTCCTCTTTCTAAATTTGAAAGTATATTAATTTGTTTTCAATTGCTTGTTTTAGAATTTTTTAAAAAATGCTTTCTTATATTAATTCAGTATTTGGTACCGAGGGAAAGAAGAAAAGGAATCTGATAAAATGCATTACTGAGTTGAAGGCCATGTGATTGATTGCGCAAATGAAGGCAACAACCGCGGTATCTCAGCCTCTCACCTAATCTCACTGACTACTAATCTCTTCTCTTTAAGCGGGTGACCCGCTTTATACAACAGCATTCGTGAAACTTTCCATATATTGTAACGTCAGTAAAATCTATATATTAGTCTATCGTATACGAACCCGTTTATTTTAACTTAAAATTATGAGATTTTAAATTTGATAGTGTAAATTATATTATCAGAATTTAAAATTTCATAATTTAAGTTAAAACAAACGGGTATATGTTGAATGATATAGATATAAGTTTAATTTTCAAAATGGAAAAGAAAGAGAGAAGAACGTTCATAACTTCATATCTGTCTAACTCCTTTCCCTCCCTTAATTCATGGCTGTAGTGTAGAAGTCCTTTCCCTCCCTTAATTCAGCGTAGAAGTCTTTCAAGATGAGAATTGAATTACAAAATAACCAAATAACCTATAAATATTCTTTCAATTAATATATTTTATTTCATATAAAATAGATTTATAAATTATATTTAAAATGAAAATTACAATTTTAATAATTCTAAAATATAATATCATATAATATAAAAATATTTCTTACAAACACACACACACACACACACATATATATATATGTTTATATTTTCATATTCTTACAAATGTATATTATAAATAAAATTATAAAATATCATAATAATAGTAATATTTAAAAAATATATTGGTCAATTTTGAAAAGGAATAGACTATTTATCTATCACGTGCCCACGCGCAGACCGTGGGTGCATGTATACAAGTTCTTTTTTAAAAATAAAAAGGGAGGTTAGAAGTTTTACATGCAAAATTTCAACTGATTTTTATAATTTTGTATGAACAAAGTATCTCACTCTTAAAATCTTCATCTACATATTGTTTTTAGAACAGAACAATTAGTTCTTTAAGTTATATTTGGATTGCGAGACTAAATTGAGAGAGATAATAAATTTTATCTAGGAGTAAAAATTAAAGGTAATAATAAATTTTATAATTTTTATGAGAGATGATAGTAAAATGAACATTTTTTGCCATAGGAAATTTTGTTCCATGAGCACGGAGGAGATCCATTCATTTTTCTTCATTATAATTTTTTATTTCTTTCCTTCTCATCTATCCGACCACCACTATTTCCACTAAATTCTTTTTAAATTTTTACCTATTTTCCATCTCATTTCATTACTTCAATCCCTACGCACTATTAATCTTATAATAGGACCAATAAGTAGCATTGACTGTTGTTGAGTTTAATACTCCTGGGTAACAGATAGCGAAGTAGTACCGGGAGGAAAGGGTGAAAACCCCTCCTATCAGGGAGTGAAATAAAACAATTCGTTGTATACCATCCTCTTTCTTTTTAAGGTAAACGGGTAGGAGCATCCAGTCCGTATTTTGGCTTGACCAAGAAGTCGTATATCCTCCGAGTCGCACGACGTTTTCACCGAAAGAACTTGATTTGTTCCGTTTACTATTCTTTCGTACTTTCTTCTCTTTACCATGCAATAGGTCTGTGTTGCCATCGTCTCTTTCCCCTTTTCCAGGAAAATCTATAATTGTCATTTTGCCCCTCTATAAACAGATCATGAATTGAAAACAATTCTCTTTCACCATGAGAATGTGTCTTACTAGTCTTACATCACAGTGCTTTCCCGGTGAGATGCAAATCATACCAGGGGTTGGAGCTAGTAGCTTTCCTTCCCTTTGGTAATGAAATAATTCATATTAATATATTATGATATATAACATTAATAGATAAAGAGAATTAATAAATATAAAAAATATTTTAATATCGAATAAATATTATTCTCCATGTCCTTTTTTATTTGTAGTTTAATTTTGCTAGACGTCATTTTAGGTGAATTTTAATATATGTTAAATTTTTTATTCATATTAATCATCATTTAAAATATTTTTATTTTTAATTTTTAAAATATTAAATAAAATTTTTAATATGTATAAATATTCACTTAAAACGATGTGTAGAAAAGCCAAACGGCAAATAAAAAGGGACGGTGATAGTGTATATGTGTGTATATAATTTTAATATACATACATACATACATACATACATACATACATACATACATACATACATACATACATACATACATACATACATACATACATTTAGGGAATTATAGCATTTGATGGTGATGAATAATAGTTAGAATTGTTAGATTTGAAATTGTAATAGAAATTGTTGATGTGTTACATAAACATCAACAAATAAACTGCAACTGGTTTTGTTTACGTATTATCCTCCGACAGTGTAAAATGTTCATTAATGGATAATCAGAGGATAAATCATAAAGCAGTCGGTCAAAGGATGATTATATTTTTCGGTAGATAAAGTATTGCAGTAGAGGATAATATGGCTATCAAAGGATATTCTGCACAAACATGGTCATCAACAAATAAAATACTTCATGTGGTGGATCAAAAGGCTCATTTTTTTAAGAGCCCAAATTAAAACCTAAAAACACTTAAAATTTATGGACGGGCTAGGCCACCCATGGGCTTGGGCTTTGTTTTGCCACGTCTACTCCGTACCAGTCCTCTGTTCGAATTGAGGTTTTAGGAATTTGAATGATATTAATAGAAATTTGAACTGTACTAATTGATATATCAAGGATCTTGACAATCCTCATGGCAGTAGAGATAGATCTCCAGAGTACACAAAATCCAGGCCTCACAATTACCTCTACGATTTCTATAAATATATAGCTGTGTTTATGGCATTATGCTTTCAGTCATGAAAGAGTAGTACCACATATTCCGTGTACTCCGTATGAAATTTTTGGGTAGAAGTAAAAAAATTGAACTCGAATGACAATTGTTGATATATATTAAGGTTTTTTTTTTCAAACTTAATTTGATCTTCCTTGGCAAGAATGATGTTTCCTGGATTTTCTCGCCGACCTGATCGAAAAATGAGGGTTCTCCTTAGTTTCCTGCCCTGTTGCAGCATGTGGATCAGATTGGCACCTTGTAACAAAAGAGTCTTAACTTGCTCTTTTAAAAAGAATAGGAGCCCCAACTTTCCTTTTTATTCAAGCTGACTTGGATGAAGTGGTTCACTTGGAACTAACCAATAATTTACGAGTGGGGCTCCGAATAATGGACAATTATAACGACACAAGTAAAAATGTCAAACTAGACTGATGGAATATCTTGTATACACGAAAACCAACCCTCTCACAAAATAGATAGTTTTACTTTTGACATTATATATTTTGAGACATAAATAGTACGATTCATTTGTTTCGCCTTAAATTTTAGGGATTGTAAATTTTTATTATGTAATTTATAATACACAAATCTACAACTTTTAAAATTTAAACTGAAACAAACAAGGTACATGTATGATTCATATAAGTTATTCTACGTACATTTAATCGTTTAAATAGTTTTCTATGCACAATTCAAGACATGGAGGATGACATTCAAAACTTGACGAATCGTTTTCTGTGCAAACTAGTTTTGCTCGGGTTAGGATGGTAAATTTGTTTTGTTTTGTTCTGTTCTTTTTTGGATGAATTCCACTTTAATCCCACAGGGTTTGATGAGAATTTTGTTGTGCCTTGATTCTCATGAACGCCGTTCAAACCGCTGGCAGAAAGTTAATGTGATTGATCCACAACTAAGGAGGTCGAGGGGCTTGGTTTTGTGCCAGCGGCTTGACCTGGGGTTTCCCTAACCGGTAACATTTTGACTGGAGGAAAATCAGGGTTCGCTCCTTTAAGTGCCAAAGAATATTACCTTCCGGTCATAATAATTGTCCCTTGATTTTTTTGCTCCCAAGTTTAGGTGAATTTGTAAACTTTTTTATATGCTAAATATTTTATTTTAGTCTCCGTTAATTAACACACAATAAATTAACTAGATTTCTACACTTTTATTGAATTATCAAAGTCAAAATATTAAACTTGAACTCTTGGTCAGACGCAAAAATGACTAGACCAAAGATGGACAAAATGATTCGAAAATAAGAACAAAGGTTAAATACTCTATATTTGACTTAAAAAAATAAGCAACTCCAATCTTACTCGGCTATGACCAAAACAAAAAAGAAATAATAGTCTTAAATCACTTTAATGGGTGATGTACGACGGAAGCCAAATCAGTATATTAAGGAAAAGCTTTCAAGCTTTGATCTTTGACTAATTTCTACTGCAAAATCTCTTTCCTTTGATGTTTCAAAATTGGTAAATCTAGCACAGCACAGTAATTCTATACATTAAATTAACGATAAAATAGTGGTTTGTTATCGAAGAGAACGGCTTCAACCAAGGACAGCAGATTTTAACCTTGATGACCAGAAGCTGGCCGACGACCACGGTAGCCACGCCCGACAAGACGTCCACGAGTTCCTCTTCCACGACCTCTAGCTGTTGTTGAAGAACCTATACCACCCCCAGCGCCTACCTCAGCCTGAGCCTGAGCCTGAGCCTGAGCCTGTGCCTGCCTCATCCTAGCCCCAAGCTGTGCCCTCGTGTTCAAATTAATGGTAGTTGAGCTAGTATTGGTGGGAGAGACCTGCTCAATTGTGGGTGAGCTATGATGGGGAGGTGACGTCTGGCTTACTTCAGTATGTGTAGCTGCAATGGGGATACCTTGGTTTGTACCACCGGTTTCAACAGTACTATTGGCTGTTTGCTCCTGATTATCTGGACTCACAGGGACCTGCTCAATGTCCATAACAGCCTGGCCAGTACCCTCAGTTAACTTATCCGAAGCTTCAGCAGTCTCGTCCATAATTTCACCCTCCTCATTCTTGTTGTCTTCCAGAACTTGGGGAGAACTTGCCTCTTCAATGTCGTTAGCTAAAGTAACAGCTGTTTCATCAAATGTCCCATGTGAACTCACAGGAGCTGCGGCATCCTCAGACTGAACCTCCCCTCTTTCAGGGCTGCCACTTATGGACACCGTACCAGCACCATCAACATCCACAGCATCAGCAGCAAGTTCTCCCTCTTCCCGATCACTTCCAGATTCTGCCAATGGCTCTTCTTGTTCAGCCTCTGTAATAGGCTGATTATCATTTACTGCCATATCACATGGTTTGTCAATGCCCTCTTCCCCAACAGTTGCCTCATTCTGCAACTCAACATCCTTGCCATCAGATTTTGATGACTCAGCCTGCTCTGCAGCAACCACAGTTTCTTCCTTGCCACCAATACCTGTTTCCTCTTTGAAATCTTCGGGTGAACCACTAACATCTTCAGCACATTCTTCCACAGTATGTGTATGATCAGGAATTTCAGCATTCATAGAAGATTGCGATTCTGCGACATTTGAGGAATCCGTACCTTTATACTTCTTCAGCAAAGGTACTGGCAGTTCTGTGTTACTTTCAGATGGCACGAGAGATGTTTCTTGCAACTCTGAATTCGATTGGGAAATCGATTGCCGTTTGCGAGTTGGGGGTTGGGTCACTAATGCTAGATTGCTTTTATTCTCGACATTTTGGGATGATGAGGGCTTTCCTCCATTGTTTGCATCTTCTACTTCAGACATCTCAACATCAGCTTGAGGTTCATCAGGCTTCACAATACGAGGGCGGACTAATTTCCTTCCGGCTTTACGAGTTTCAGCAT
This sequence comes from Centella asiatica, assembly GCA_014636745.2. Classification (NCBI taxonomy): domain Eukaryota; kingdom Viridiplantae; phylum Streptophyta; class Magnoliopsida; order Apiales; family Apiaceae; genus Centella; species Centella asiatica. Next base: position 25,336,653 of record CM025782.1, on the reverse strand, counting down.
ATGCTTTGGTTGAAATCCCCTTCTCTAAAACTCCCCTCTCTCTTTCATCCACTACTTTTTCAGAAGCAACGCTAGATACCGGAGGCACTTGGGATATTATGCTTGGAGCCAATAAAGGTACAATCTGACCTGCTGATGAATAAATATAAGCAATCATTTTATAATTTATGATTTTTTTTAAATAACACAGATAATAATAAGAAGGCTAGCGAAATCAAAGATATGAAGCATGAATTCAATTATGCAAGATATGTCCGCAACAAGAGCTTCCAGCTTCCATAATAATCCTTTGAATAACTAGTCTAATATTAAGGGGAAAATGATCGTAAATACCAAGGCACAACAATACAGAAATCTAGCGGCTTGGCGCATCCAAGTTATTGAATGATAATGTTACATTAATGCTCAACCATAACAGGTTAGACAGGCTTAAAAGGGGGAATTCTGAAAGAATGATGGGAGAAACCAAGCTTTGGAGAATATGTCTAAAACAATTGCATTGAATTGATCACATCAGAAGTGACTTATATACTGACATGATATTTGATATTAAAAGAATGCAAGTCAAACTGAAGGATGCATAGGGAGTCCAACCTTGTTATTTTATTTTTTAGTTATCGCATAATACTACTTTTTATTTTAATTATGTTTGAATAAAATTATAATTTTACACGTGGTTACACTTTTTGAGGGTTTCAATCTATATATATACTATACTAGAAATTTATGAAAATAATTTTCATTTTCATGTATTTGATCTTTTTACTGTCTATGCAACTTTTACAAAGGCATAGAGGTTGACTTAGAAAACGATAGGAAAGGAAATAAAAGTGGTCAGGGCAGGTAATATGAAGAGTTAAACTGAAGAAGGGACCTGAAGCTCCCAAAGATGAAGTGTCCGCTGCTAAAGGATGTCCTGTAGGAGTAGGATGTTCAGCTTCATTCACAACTGCAGCTGCAGCTTCACCCACAACTGGATGGGCGACCCGCTCAAAATTCTCTACTGCCAATATATAGGAATTAGCCAACTCATCCATGATGGTGCCAGAAAATACTTGAACCGCAGATGTACCCTACAAAAACCAAAACAGAAAAACAACCAAAAAAACTGTAATTTCAATAGAAGAGCAGAAACAGAGATGGCTTCAAGTTGTGGAGGAGGTACAGACTTGGCAAGTTTAGCCGGTTAGGATCACAACATACGGGAGAACATGTGGAACCATATACGTCAAACAGTTGAATCTCCCTGCTTGGAAGTGTGTGACAGTAAGACTTATCTATGAAGAAAAATAACTCAAGGAAAAAATATTCCTAATGAAACAAATTGTTCTTGAAAGTATTTGGAAAACATTAAGAAGAACACTAAATAAATCTGTAAATTAGATTTATTTATTTTTAACAAAAATTTTGATTGAAAGAATATACTCCCTCAGTCCCATATTTTTTGCAACAATTTGACTTGACACAATTATTAAGGAATGTGTTTGACTTTGTAATAAATATCTAATTTGTCCTTGTTTAATTTAAAATAGTTTAGGAGGGAAAAGTTTTGAATGATAAAGTAAGAAGATAAAGTAAAAGTTGTAATGAAGATATGTGGGTCCAAAAGATAAAAAAAAGATAGAGACTAATTTGGTCTTTTTACACTTCAAATATTACTAAAAGAGGAAATGTTGCAAACAATGTGGAATGTCCAAAAAAGAAAGTACTGTAATTTTTATGGGACGGAGGGAGTAGATAGATAGATACCTCCGTATGTATTAATTAATATTGGCAGACACCCTACACAAGTCGTTCTTGAATCAACAAAGAGAATTTTTCATAAAGACATTTATAATGATGAAACAAGCTAAGAAAGAATTCACAAAAGAAAGAAAAAAGATGCTCACTTTATTTTAACTATGGAAAAGGAACTTTACAATAATAAGAATAGAAAGAAGAATCAGTAGAATTAGTCTTTGATGAAGAGCAGAGTAGATGGACATCATGTGTTACGGCAGCAGATGGCAATTCAACTTTACAACAATGGCGATTTCAACTTCACAACCAAATTAAAAGACATACTCCACTGCTTGGATGCATATTAAAATGTTCAGAACTCCGAAAAAGGACCCAATTGCTACTGTAAAATTATCTACCTCAGTCTGACTGCTACTAGGATGCTTAAGCTTCTCAACTTCCTCTGCTAAGATCTTTAGCGCCTGCTTGTGCTTCTTCAGCTCACCTTCCAGCGCTGTTCTTTCCTATGATCGATCCAAACGCCAATAAATGAAACCATATTCGATCAGAAGAGGAGAAATAAAATACTTATTTTGAAATAGTAACAAAGATTAAAATCCTAATAAATAAAATTATAAATTAACCACAAACAAAATTGAGTTTATTTGAAGTTTAGTGCAAGTTTATAATTTAATTATTTTTCTATCATGTAAAACCATAAATATATTAAAGAAAGAACAAGCTTTTCTTTATATCAAGTATATTTTTTAATTTCATAACATACTAATTGTATCACAATTAATAAATTATAAATGTTTAAATATATATAAAAATATTTACCCATGTTGTGCATGAGTTTAAAAGCTAGCTAGTAAAGAAGCTTGTTCATCAATGGGATAGTAATAACCGTGGGTCAAATTTGAAAATGTTCTGATTGTGAGAATAGGGCAGTTAGTCACTAAAAATGAGGAAGAAAAGCCGATAAAAATCATGGCTACCTGAGAAATAGATGCACGTAGTTCTGAAATTGTCTTCTGAATTCTCAAACGCTGTGCTTTCTCATCTTTCTGCTTCTTCAACTCATCTCTCAGCCTCTCCACAGTTTTCTCCAGAATCTGTTCATTCATTTGACACAGGAAGTCACAGGAAAGCAAAAGAAATGGATCATGGACAATTAGACGAAACCCTTGCAAGATGATTATATGTGAACCTGGATCCTGGTCTCTTTCTCCTTCTCCTTGCCACTAATCGCATGTTCACCTGCAGCATCCACTATGATCCTCTTTCCTATTATACAACCTTACATGAAAAAAGGCATGTAGGCAGATAATGCAATGACATCAACAGCCCAGAAGAAAATATTACCTTGCTTAGTGTCCTCTAATTGCTTGCATAGAGCATGATTCTCCTTCTTCAGTTCTTCTTTTTCCTTCAACAAGTGCTCAGATGATTTCTGTAGTAAGAATAATTGTGCAGATAGCAAGCACCAATCAAGAACCTCAAAAAATAAAATAATCAATTAAAAGTACGACTAGAACACTCGAAGTAATCATTTAAAGAGAAGGAAGAAAGCTGGCAACCTTTGACTGAGTCAACAACCTCCTTTGCTTGTCAATATCCGATCTTAAAGATGCCTGCATGTGAGGCAATAGTAAATACACATCTTACAGATGTACATCATGTTATTACAAGGAAGTATGAAGCAAAGCATCAGGATGGAGTACCTCGACTTTCAAAACATCATTTAACTTCTTCTCCCTCTCATTTAACTCTTTTCTGCTTCTTGCAAGGTCTTGCTCCATGTGTGAAATCAATTCCTGCTTCTCCGTAAGAGATCTCATAATTTCCTCTAACTGAGATTCCTTCTCCCTTGAATTAACCTAATAATAAAGATGCGACAACCATCATGAAAAGGGGAATTGCAGAAGAAACCATGCAGTAGTTTGTTGATTCAGTAGTAGAATTTCTAGATGCTAGCTGCTTAAAATGAACTCTGGAAAACATGCAGTAGTTTGTTGATTCAGTTGTAGAATTTGTAGATGCTAGCTGTTTAAAATGAACTCTAGAAAGATACAATTACGTCCCCCAAAAAAATAAAAATACAAATATCTATTTCCAAAAAGTTTGAGATAACTAGTCAATCAGTGTTGTTGCAAAAGATAAACAAATTAACTAATCAATATGTATATTACCCAGTATATTCTGTTAATTCTGGATCTGAAAAACCGTTAGAAGATCTCGGTTTCCCTTCTTGAAACGTGGGGATGATGTCAGGTCTTTAGAATGATTTAAAAGTATTCAGAAGACAATGGATGAAGAAGGAATTCAGCTAAGAAATTTTGTTGTGCCAGTTCACAGTGAGGACAGCAGCCTTAATATTTAAATGATGACTTATAATTCATACTGTTCTGTTTCATATTGCCACTTTATGATAAAACCCTCTTCAAGCTTTTTGAGCTTTTAGTCGATTAACAAGTGGGACTCTAAATATTTATTGATAAATTTGGTATTGGGCTATAGTCAAGATACATTGCTCAAAATCTAAATGCAGAATCAATATCCCAATACCAGTTCAGATTGGTAGAATTAGAGGTCCACAAAAAACTTTTAACTTCTCATTGCGATAGTGGCTCTTCATTTGCCACATCTGTGGCAGTTAATAGTAGAACTGGGAATCAATTTTTCATTGTACGCATCATTTTCCTTTGGAAAAACAATACTCAATCAACAAAAAGTACATTTGATTCAATAAGAGTAGTGATCTTGTTAATTCGGCAAACTAATATATATATATATTCCATAACCAGTAGCCATAACGTGATAAATTATATATTGCTAGCGAGAGGACATCTGCCTAAAATCCGCCTGGACAACCTATCATGTATGTCTACTAATGTCATGCCAGGGACCCTTCCAGACTACTGAAGCAATATCAACCACTAGCATCTTTACTAAATGTCATTCCAGAAGTTCGATAAGAAACAGAAGACACCAATAAGCATCATGTAGTTAGAAAAAAATGTAGAATACCTGCATTTGCTGAACATCTTCTCGCATGCGATCATAGTCTTCCACACTAATGTTCTTGCACCTCTCAAGCAACTTCAGACAAATGATTTTAGCAATAATTATGAAGTCAAAAAAAAAAAAATAATAATAATCAAGAAATTTAAACCAGCAATACCTCATTAACCCGCTTTTCGAGGTGCTCTCTATCCATCCTTAGCTTTTCAATTTCCTTTTCTAATGCTTCTATTTCATTCTGTTTTACAGTGAGCAACGTCTCTAATTTCTCAGTTTCAGTCCTTGCCCTTTGAGCATCTTCACGTAGTTTCTGATCGAGTGTATGAAATTTCAAGTTACTGAATGAGATCATTCAACATCCAAGCTCACCCACTGGGTGCTCAAAAAAAAGTTGACACATATAATTAGATGAGAACAAATAAAAACCTGGCACTCTTCAAAATTGACCCGGTTCTCTTCTCGAAGTTGTATGTTACTTTCACGAAGCAAGTTCATCTCTCTAACCTGTGCATAATCCAACAAAATAGCATGTTAAACTTTAAGATTTAGCAACATCAGACTACATATAATTACAAATTATTGTTTTCTGTTCTTTTCACAAATTTATAACACAAGACAGAACACAAAATCCTGAAGAAATTAAAGGCTTCAAGTTCTATCAAAAAAAGAAAAGAGGGGGGGCTTCAAATATGGATTTATCATATATGACATATTTAAACTAAAAGCTTTAGCTAGACTAATTGACAAATATGATTATAATTATAAACATTAAATGAACCCTCAAAACATTCAAGTTGATATCAATCCCAACAAATTCCTTGAAAATAATAGATCATCACCACTAAAAGTCAGAGAACAGTAGGTACATCACTAAAATATGCAAAAAACCTAGATTCAAGTCCTTCCCGGTAGCCACAAACATAAATGTATTATGACTATCTTCATTGACTCAAGATTCTACATGGCCGACACAAGCTGCATATACAAATGCGTTAAGGCTTTGTCTTACATACACTCAAAACATGTATAGCGTCCAACACTGCATTCTACTATTTTTAGAACTTTATTTATTTACTTTCTCTTATTATTTTAAAGTGTGAATATCCACATCCACATCGTGTGTTCTGGACAATGTAACTACTAACTACAGAAAAAAATGAAGAGCCAAAATCAGATGATTGACCAAATGACTCCAACATCAATTATAACTCCAACAGAGCCAAGGTATGGAATAAGAGCACATCAAACTACAAAACAAAAAAGAAACAACAGAGATAACATTTCATGTGGGATCACAAGAACCTGAAGTTGAAGAGACTTAAATTCTTCATCTGTGTACAATAACGCTCTTGAATTTACTCGCTCGACTCGTAGTGATGCTTGGGACGTCTCTGCTGCCTTTACAGCACTCTCAAGCTGCAAAACACACATGTAGTGGTTTAAAACACTTCAACAATATTCATGAACAAGCATCTTAGAGGAGATGATACCAATCACATGATTAACAGTTAAAAGGGGTCGATCAAGACGAGACCAAAACATTATAAAAGTATCTGTTGAATCCTTAGAGGAGATGTACAACAAAGTGGATGGAAAACCAAGAAGCTGAAGACTCCTGATGTAAAACAAAGTGGATGGAAAACCAAGAAGCTGAAGACTCCTAGACAAAGACATACTGATCATAGGGCCAGAACATATGCTCAACGAAGAATTCAGACTACAATCATTCAAAATAATATTAAAATTGTAAGCACTTGTCATTAAAGTTCATATATAAAAATCAACAGCAAATGACTCGATGATAGAGAGCAGCAGAGACGAACTATGAAGAAAACTGCACTGAGGCAACACACTTATCGTAATAATAGAGGGAATTCATCGACAGAGAAAATCACAAAAGGAAAGATTAAATTAATTATAATCATTTTTATGTTGCAGTACAGACTAGACTAGAGAAAGTAGGTAACCTGCGATTGAAGACGAAGCTTTTCCTGTTTCAGCAAAGATATCTCTGTTTCTGCCTATAAACATGTAAAAATGAACATCAGAAGAATATAAAAGGAGGCAAATCAACAAAAGTGAAGTACAATATTCTCACAATTTCCTTCGACCGACGGAGATAATTCACCACATTTTGTAACCCAGTATCATCATGAATATTATGGCCAATATCTCCATGGGATTTTTCGGCAAATCCACGTTCCCTCTCAGCCAATTTAATGTGCAAAGCCTCAAGTCTATTATGAAGTATCACATTCTGCATAATGAAGTAATCTTATTGAGACTATATAATACCAAGAGCAAAAACAGCAAGTACACACACACACACATAAGCAGACTTTGCATGCCCCAAGCTTACCAATCGAAACAGAAGTTAAAAAACAGAAAAGAATGAGAATTCAACATGTATGCACTAATTATTTGCACAGCCCTTTAACCCCTTCTCATAAAAGAAAGATGCACCTGTTCATTAATTTCAGTATACTTCGTCTCAGCTTCATTCTTTGATACTTCTAGCTCCAACTTCTCTGTTTCCCACTTGGCTCTTAGTTCATTCTGCAGATGCATGCACATGATATATCAACCAATAAATTCTACTAAAGAAAGAAACTAGACAGGCAGACACTAAACCATGCTTTGTTGGTCTAAAGAATGTGCAACAAGATTTGACCATAAATAGAAAGATAAAGGTACACCTTCAGTCCAAAAGAAACAACTACATCATACTTGTAGGTCAATACGCAGTCAACACATACTCCACAAACAGCTTAAAGCCTGAAGGGCCAGGTAACACATACGAAATACCCCGGTAAACCATGTGAAGGGTGAAGTCAATTGTTATTGGCCAATGGATACTGGAGTAGCAAACAACTTAACATATTGGACTACTTTATTCACATTTTTAAATCACATTTTTATTAAAGAACGAGGACTTAAATAACCAAAATGTAATACACATTCTTTCTACACATGTAGATGGTGTCTCTATAATAACCAGATCATCATATCCCATCCGTGACATGGTTGCAGCACATTCCCATAACGCCAGATGCTATATGATGGTCCTATACAATAATTGAGGCTCTACAGAGAAAAATCCCACTCTTTCCTCTCAAAAGAACCTTAACAATGTTCACACTTAGACATAAACGAAATCAACATATATCCTCCTGTATACGCAACCATACTCAGGGAAGAATGGGGCAGAATAAAAGACACTTAAAATACCAAGATTTTCATTACTAGAAAGACCAAACTAGGCAAGAGACTTCAAGGCATGAGCATAAGGCGGTGAACTAGATGTGTCAGAGCATCTGAAAATCCAAGTAATCCACAGTTCAGTCAAGATTCAAATTTAAATGATTTAACATGGAATATAATAATCATGAAGTTCGTAACATGCTTAAATAATGAAAGGAAATCAAATAATGCTTATTCAGATGCATAGTTATACAATAACCCATTGCAAGAGAACAGTAATATTAAAGTTGATGCAAAGGAGAAAGATACATTTTCAGTTTTCAGCAAGTTGGTCACGATGCGAAGCTCTGACGCTTCCTCCTCCAGTTTTGCAAGAGCTTGCGAAGTTTTTGTTAACTCTTGAATTGTCTCTGACTGCAGTATAACCTAAACAAAAGAAAGAAACCACATGATGAATATGACTAAATCAAAATATGATTAACAGAGTTCAAAAACAACGATGTGAGCAAAATAGTTATCGAGAGCGTAAATACGTAATAAATAATATATATGATCAGGTTTGGTTTTTAATAATTATAGATCCCAAATTTCAATTGGTCACAAAGGTTTTAAAAACATTCTTTCGCATCACAGTTCGATCTTGGGTATCATACAAGTAATAAAAGAAATATTTACTATGGTAGAACTCCTCTAAACGACCCAGATAAATGAATGGCAACATAAAAACAAAGTATAATATTTCACATAAAAAAGTATGTCCCTATGTGCTTGGACTCACAAATGCTACAGTTGACATATTCAATGCATAAAACCAAAACGAACCTGTCTTTCGTAGTTAGTTTGAGCAGTACGCCATTTTCCATGTTCCTTCTCCAAATTATCTTTCATGGCTGATAGTTGTGTTTCCAAGACAACAATTTGAGACCTATATGTGAAATCATAAGTATATAATAGAATGAAAGGAAAAAGAGAAAACAATCACGAGAAAGAAAATTGATAATAAGTTAAACTCACATTTTTGATGAATTTTCTTCCTTCAACTGTGAAATTTCTGCCAAAGAAGAAGCAAGAGTCTCTTCTCGTACTGCAGATGCAGATGCTATTTCTTTGCTCTTTATACTACATTCAGCCTCAAGTTCACTCACCCTCTCTCTAAGTGATACGATTTCCGATTCAAGGGAATTCCTTAATTTAGCCGCCTACCAAGCATATCCAGTGAGCAAAACATAAAGAAGAGAATGCAAAGCACGTGTCTAAGCAAATAATTCGTAAACGCAAGGTACCTCAACTTTAAAGCTTTCATGTACAACTTCCATCTGTTTGAGTGCAGACTCATTCACCTGTGCTATGCCTTTATACTGTAAAAAGAAATTGCCTTCAGCACCAAAAACCAGATACCATTCATAAAATGGATTCATAATGAACAATAGTAACCTGTAGCATATGATTCTTGTTAACTTCTGCTTCCTCTCTCAATTTGACAATTTCTTCTTTCGCAGTACGCAAGTCAGAAACAGCCTGCAGTATGCAATAATAACTTGAAAGCCAACTCCTAAAAGATTTTTAACATTTGAAGGGAGGTGGGTGCCATTTCGTATCTTCTCTCTCAAACATCATTAATCTTAAGCTTACGGAACATTCATCTTGCTATTACCAACAACAATTTACAGACTTCAGAATGGAAGATTGTCATATGGAGTGATTTACAATTTCACAAGCTTGATTATACATCCAATTGCTGCTTTTAAATCAATGCAGAGATGACTGATGCGATAGATTATGTGATGATGTAATTTGCCAGCTTGTAGAGAAACCACAATCTTAGCTTGTCTATTGGAAGTGCCCTAATATGCAGTACAGTAAAAAACCTCTGTAACATTTGTATATTACTAGTTACTTGTCATCATGTGCGTGTGTGCGTGTGTGCGTGTGTGCGTCCGTGTGTGTTTGTGTGTGTGTGTGTGTGTGAGAGAGAGAGAGAGAGAGAGCATGCCAAGCCTGATTCAAGACATTTAAAATACAGATACTACCGAAATGCCAAGTTCACACAAGTTCACACAAGTTCACACAAGTTTCACAGATACTACAGTAAAACGATATTCAAAGAATATAATGTACCTCATCAGTTGAAAATCCTAAGTCACCGTCTGTTGCAGATGCCTACATACAGGAACAGTTGCCAAGGAAACTATCAGTATTAAGTTTACTTATTAACAAATAAAAGGAAAGGGGAGAAGAAATGGAAATAACGAAAATTACTCACTGTTGTACATCATGCGCTTGAGTTGAAGTAAGAAGGGAGTGTAAAGTTCAACTTGAATTTTAAAGCTATAAAAGGTTCTTTGTATTGTACATTTTTGTTTAAACATTTCTATATTTTTCAATTTCACTTCTATAGCAATTTACAAATTAGATTTTGAAATTGTCACTAGTCATTGATACACTAATTGAATACCACATTACAATGCGACAATATTAACTACATTATAGACAAACAACTAGATGAGATATGGTTATAGTGTTTTCCTTTTACAATATATAGTTTTCCTTTTAGATCACACCTCAATTCTAGATTACTTGCCTTGTGAATCAGAAGGACCCCTGGCTCTGACACTATAATCCAATCAAAATCAATTAACTATTCCTCATAAAGGCCATGACTACGCAAACTACATTTCACCACAAAAGAAAAGGGATCTCCACAACAAAATTTGTTGTTTCACCCACTCTTACAAAATGCAACACAAGTTCGTGTCATGTGCACTAAAATTTGTAAATTAGTCGCGAAAGTACCTTTCTCATAGGATGTGCAAGAAGTAGTCTCCAAAAGAGAAACCAGAAGTGATAAAAATATAAATTATTTCTAGAATTTTATAACATCAACATTATTACTTTTGATGCTGATTTTCATCCAAAAGCCCACTTAGGCTGATATAGTGCAGAAGACACTTGGCCATCTAAAATTATTTCTTCACGTGATTTTAATTTTGTTGGTGGTGAAAAAGAAAACAAAAATTACAAGTACCTTATTTGCTTTAGAATTGGCCTTCTCCAAATCAGAAAGTCGGGCCTGCATTAAAATGATTATTTAAAGCAAAACAAGCCTGAAAAATAGTTCAGAAACACAAAGAAGAAAAAAAAAACATAAATTGGCGAGTGCCATTTTATCTGAAGGTATTGACCTCAGCAACAGCAGCCCTGGCCTCCGCTGCAGCTACAGCATGTAAGGCGTTCGCTAATTCTTTGCCCATGCCTTCAACTTGTCTCATGGCACTACTCATAGAACCTTCTCGCTCAAGTCTGAGAGTACGAGCATTATCACGCTCCTGCTGAAGATCATTCTTAGCCTCAGCCCATTCTTTCTGCATGTATATGAGAAAAACAGCACTTAGAAAACAAGAAAAGGTAGAACAAAATATATTTAGTGATTAAAGACTGCGCCCTACAAAATATATTTAGTGATTAAAGACCGGGCCCTAAAAGAATGGATATTCAAAAAACAGCAAGGTTACAGAGAAAGAAAAAACCAGTATCCTAAAATAATACATAAATTAAAGCCAGCAAACCTCAATTTGTTTGATATACTCCTCTTGCTTCCTCCGCTCGGTACGTCTGGCTTCCTAGAGATCAAAGGAAAATAACTATGAAAGCAGGACATGGTTGACTACCAGAGTTGAAAGGAAGAACACCGCCAATCATAAAAGATCTATTTAGAAAGAAAAAAAGCCACCTCACGAACATCTTCAGCACTTTGAATAGTTTCCATGGTAGCCTGCATTACAATAACAGGAGCCAATTTTGGATCAAGAATCACACCCACCCTCTATTGTTATCACATCCAAATTGGAAATTTTAGAAGAAAAAGAACCTGCAACCGATGGACTCTCTCTGATAAAGCACGAACTTCGTCACAAGCTCTCCTTTCAGAATTTTTCAACATTTCCTTCTCATGCTTTAAAACAGAAACCTGTGAAGAAATTTGATTCCGTTAACTATCATCGCGAATTTTTTTTAAAATAAATGCCAGCACACGCTCACCTCCATAGACAGCTTTCGAGAAAGCTCTTCAGCAACCTGTAAGGAGTCCGAAGATTCACGCACTTTTCGTTGGTAATCAATTATTAACTGTGAGAATTCTACATTTCTTGCAATGAGACGATTGGTTTCATTTCTCTGAAAAATACAACATAAAAGACAGATTAGCAACAGTATATGGGTTACAGAAAGGCACACGAGACAGAAGATGGAAAATATGGGCTTCGTAATATGTTCACCTGATGTTCAGACTCCTTAATGGATCCAAGAAGCTTTTCTTGTGCAAATTTCACTTCTAAAGCCATCTTTTCACGGTCCATTTTTAGTGTTACAATCTCACTCCTAATTACAGAAGAGACGACTGGTCAGTATAATTGAAAATAAAACTAATAGGAGGTATCAAGGCACAGTAAGAAGATAACTTTCAAGATAAAAGATTTTAGGTCGCGACACCTACAGCATAGATACTACTAATGATACGAGTGGTCATTGAGAACCTTTTTGATCAATAACATGTCTCCAGAGCTCTTATTTTAATTAAACAAAACGGTAACACTATTTTTTTTTTCCCACAGCTTTACATTCCTACACATTCGCAGGTGAGATTCGATGTAATAATAAGAACGGACTCCTATAGATTGACTGTATCTTTCCAGTTCTATTGATGAGAATGATACTGAATAAGTGATGCTTGTATTATAAATTAGTTTTATTTTTAAATAGTGTGTGGCTCAATTAGAAGAAGCCCAGGGAAGACCTTTGCGCCTTGGTGTGCCTTTTGCGTTTCACAACTATGGACTGCCACAATCGGTATTTCGTATCTTGAATACAACTAAAATACCAATTCGGGGGGGGGGGGGGGGGGGGGGGGGCTGACTCATGAAGATCGGGACCGGTA
>CM025782.1:25304541-25323676 GCA_014636745.2 Centella asiatica | reverse complement strand
ATTTGGAACCAACTTTCTAGTGAGAGAAGAAGGCGGGTAAGCGGGCACAAGATATACCTCGACTTTGTCAGTTCTTCATTAAGACATCTTAAACGCTCAGAGACCTGTTCATAGTCCTTTTTCACAGCTTCCTGTATTATAAATAATTAGATAAATTAATCGAACAATGCAAAGAGCTACATGAAAATTTTGGTTCTGTTTCAATTTCACCTGTGAGTTTTCATGTGGAAACGTGGCATCCTTCCTTCCACTATCTGAAACAACAAGAAGACCAATATTTGGCACAGCAATAGTGAAGCAACGGCAAAAGAAAAGTATGCAAAGCAACTTCACCGTCATATTACAAAAATAAATAGATATATGTATCGTATTACAGAAGCATTTAATGGGAAACATATATTATAATTTAATAATTTACGTTCATTTCGAAAAGTATAATTTAGAAACCAATGAGTCTACACGTCGGTAGCATTTAAAGGGAAGCATTCACACCGCAGCTTTGTATCCAGTTCATCCCCTTGCTTTTCTCACAGCAAAGGTGACACATACACTAAAGCAAAAGAATGGATCTAATGTGATAGCAGTTTCTTTTCCTAATTCTGTGCATCGCGTACTTTCGGAAAAACATATATTGAAAATAGAAATAAAAACAAATTTTGTGCTTATCTTACACCTCATATTTCATCTTCTGCTTCTCAGCAAACACACTGTCTGCCAATCATCACATTGTAATTTAACTCTATCTCTCCCAGTACCCAACAAAATGATGTTGCCTATGACTAATTTATTTTGTATTCAACTTTCAAAAGGAAAATCCTTAGGTAAATAATACTCCCATTATAGAACTAAAATATAATGTCATCTCATGTCATTAGATCTATAAACATTTCAATTTGAAAGCATATTGCAACGTCATAATATATAGCTTTCCCTGAGCAAACATTTCATGTATACAAGTGATCACTACCAGACAGCCATCAATATTGTGAAACTATGCCATGACTATATTTTAGCTTCGTTTGCTTCTGAGTGCATATCCAGAGTTGTGAAGCAAAAATATAACCATGCACGTTGAGTAGACATATATCAACTGATTCTGTATTAATTCAATGAGTTCTCTACTTTACCTTCCTCCTTGCACTAAGAAACCAGTAATACCTGACTCCGACCCCAATCCCACCCCCTCCCCAAACCAAAAAATATAATAACGATCAAATATTTAATTAAATATACTAATTAATGCAAGTCATAGATTGCTCCCTCAAAATCAAACGATCGCCCCAAACTAGTTGGGATCGGCCATCAATAAATCCATACAGAAATGCAAAAATAGAGAAAAGACTGAAAAGAAAAAAAAATAACAAGAGGGAACAAAAAAAAATATTTAAAAAGAACAATAAAGAAATCAAAAACATACAAAAAATTAAAAAAGCGAGAGGTAAATTTTTTTTGGTGAGAGAGAGAGAGAGAGAGAGAGAGATTACCAAAAATAAAATATTATGATTCTAGTTCCTTATTTTCAATTATTATTTATTCTGTAGATGCCAATTAGAATACTAATTTGAGTAGCAAAGTTATTTAGTGTTCCAATTATAAGTAAGCACATAAACTAGGTTTCTATTGATTCAGAATTAATATTAATTTTCAGACTATTCTTTTGAGATTTTGTGAGTTGAGAAAATTGTTTGTGTGAATTCTGATTGTTACAGCCCCGTTCCCCATAACTGCACATTCCTATCTACAAAATAAAAAATTCTGTAAATTAACATTGTTCTTAATTGATTCTGCATATACATCGTGCCATGAAGAGTTACGAGGTAAATCATTTAATTAAATGTATCAATGCATTTTAATTCTTCTAATTACAGATATATGAAGTGTACATTCTAATGAAATCTGTGTAAGAAGTGATTTTCAATATGAAAGGAAATAGATTGAGGCTCCTTTTGTACACACATGTTTTTCTCATTTTAATATCTCAAAGATATAGATGAAAATTGCTTCACAATTGGAAATGGGTCTTAATAAATTTTGACTCCCAACCAATAAGTTACTCTCAAAGTTAAAAATGGTAAAATAACAGCTTAAACATGTCTGTGGTAACGAAGAAGCACAAAGAGTACCTGGAACTGCTTCTGGTGAATTAGGAGAAGAACGACGTCTATGTTCTTCCTCATACAACCGCTTGTACATTGCCACCTACAAAAAAGAACAAATGAACAGTGAAATCAAAACAATTGCTTTGCATCATATCTCAAGCAATGAAAAGACTTGCTAATTCATCCTTCTTAAGTATAGTCCTTCAAAATATGCTCACCGATGTATGCAGAGATTCTATCATGCGCCCTTGCTCTTCTGCTCTAGCTAATACTACGTCGACCTTAGAGGCAGCTTCCTCTTGACGTTTCCGCAGCTCATTCTCAAAGTTCTCCTGAAATTCAAAGAGAGCCCAGGAAACTTGATTATCAAGAAACCAATTATAACATGCAGACAAGGCATTACTGAATAGAGAAGATTTTGGTGAACCTTCAACTCCACTTCTCTGTTCTCAATCTGATCAGAAAGTTTACGGACAAGTCCTCGCAACTGGGAATTCTGTTCAACTAATCCATTTATATCCTTGAAGGTCACCTGTAAATTGTTAAAAAGATAATGAAAATCTCAGAGCATTTGATCCTTGCATGAAATAATTCCTCAAACATACCAGCCGTTCAGAAATAATTCTTTGAGCATCTGACTCGACAATTAACTGATCAGCAGGAAATGTTATGGCATCATTATCAAATCCATTGCTAGCTGATCCACATCGAAGCTGAATATCACGACATTCTTTTAGGAGCACGGCTACCTGTTTTAAAACCCGGACAAGTCTAAAATTTCAGGGGAACTCCAGGCAATAGCCCATCTAATGTCAACCTAAACTAAAACTTTTCACGGATGAGCATGAGCATCAGTATAAACTTTGAGAAATTAATCAGTTTAGAGATCAGAATTTCAACTGTAATAACACCAGACCGGCTAAGAAAAATGTTATCAGCCCAAGAACACTCATAAAATACAAGCTACAGTGATAACTAAACCACATTATAACTAAAATATCAAATATACTGATTATCTGTTCATAACCTCTTTCTGAAGGTCAACAATTTCTTTCTCGTATGCAACGCAATCACGCTCCCGCCTCCTCAAATCAGCCTGGAAATAACAAACATGAGCATTATTCTTGCACCAAACAAGACAGAGGAGAAAAAGATCAAGTGTAAAGTTCCTGTCTTCCTGATATGAGAGTAAGGGACATACCTTCAGTTCCTGAATTGAATTTTGTAAAGTATTTTGCTCTGAAAGAGAATGCTGCAGTTTTTGGTTAACAGCAGAGTAAGCCTCAACCAATCTCTCATGTTCCGCTGCATAAGCACCAATACAAAAAGAAACCAGAATAAGATACAGCCCAAAAAGAAAAACTAGTTTCTTCCATCTCAAACACCGACTGTATCATGTGCCGATGGACCATTCACCAACCACAAACGAAGAAATGTAAAGTGAAAAAGTAATGTAGTTGTCTTAAAGAGGATTAATCATGAAAGCCCCAACTTACAAGGTGTTCCTTTAAAACATCAAATGTCGTAATAACTTAATATGGCAACTAAAGAATTAACTCACCTGGTTTCTTTCCATTGACATATTGATTTTATGCGTCAATGGACAATTCCACTTAGCACAAAGAAGGTTTAGAAAATGATTCATTACATCATGAAGCTATTTTGGTTTGCATCGTAGTTCGCTTCAAAGATTAAAGATCATAATTAACATGGTGATCCTATCAGACGGTGAGAGTACGGGATATTGTGTCAGCAAGCGTCAACAACTGGACATGGGTGGGATGGGGCAGGAGCCATCACAAGTTTTTCAAGTAAAATTTTTACTAGACATGCAGCATATATCACAACCAGGATAATTATATTTTCACAACAGATATAATGGCTATATATATATATATATATATATATAGATAACATGCCCTAAAAGTTAAAGGAGAACAAATGCCTGAAGTATTAAAACCTCTCGCAATGCAAACATAAACAAAAAATAACATTACCTTCTTCACTAGATGATATTAATTCATAACATCATATGACATTATTTAGTATTGATTTTAAAAAGAATAAGACAACACAATAAAAAGCAATCAATTTGATATTGGCATATACCTCGTTCATCCAATATTACTCCAGCTTTCTCCTCAATCTCGTATAGGACCTAGAAAACAAATTAACAAGATAAAAACTTAGAAATAATTAATTAATTGACAAGACAAAGGAAATGCACAAGAATTGAATTCAAATATGTATCATCTTCCCCCACCCCACACACACACACACACAGAGCATTGGCTACAGCAACTGTAAAAACGCCAAGATATCACCCAGTGGTTCCATTCATACTATTCCAAACAAAATAATGGAAAAATAAAAATAGTTCAGTTCACATGTTTTCGAAAAAACATCTAAAAGCAACCATATAGCCTGAACTTAATGGCCCACCACCTCATGACATTTTACATGCTTCTACCTCAGCAACCAAAACCTTGCACCCGAAAATGGGCCTCGCCTTCCAAAACTACCGGGCCAAAAGGTAAAATATATACAAAATAAGAATATTAAATAGAAAATTATAAGATTTACGAAAACCATAAGCTGGAGAGTAAGTTCCACTGATAATTGAAGTTGTGTGATCAATGTGTCCCTCATTACAACAGAATGACCGGAGCCACTTAATCACTAAGAAGAGGTTTGTGGTCAGTGAATTTCAAGACCTGAGCCATCTTCTGGCGTAAATGCCACCAACTCCTGCCTAACAAAACGATCCCACAATTTTCACACAGGGACCATCACAATAATCCATTCCACAAAGAAACAGCACAATTTCTTCCAGATTATATGTAAGATCTCTTCTTAAAAGAACTGTTCTCAAAAGGAACAAACTAATTTGGTAAAAAAATGTAGTATAAACAACAGAAAACACATGTCAAACTGCAAAAAAATTTGTCAAACAAAAACAATTTGAGGACAAACAAATTATCTTTGAGAAAAACATAATCAAGACACATGCACACTACCCGTTCCAATATCGCTTGGGACTGCTTTCTCCCCAGTTCCTCATGGCGTAAAGCATCGACAGCTTCTTGGTACTTGGTATACATTTTAGCTAGCTTCAGAAAGAAAAAGTAGAATGTTAGGAGTTCACAAGATCAGAGGGCTCTGATCAACAAAATAAGGGCCACAAAATACAGATTCCATGACTCTTAACAGCCATTAAACCATGGAGGACCTGCCTCCTTCACAAGTTTTTTGTATCTTAAATGCAACCAAAGACACAACAAATACATGCAAACCTGTACAACAGGGGGATAAGAAAAAAGGAAAAGCAAAGCGTCAGTAACTCACACTCCATCCATCTCGAAGAAGTGAAGCTGCTAATGCTGTTCCTGAAACTCCTGATGGAACAGCGGGAACCATAATACGATCATCTTCAACCATGTTATCAGTTCGTTCAAAGTTCAACCATCTGTAATCAAGAAATTAATCAATATAATAACATTCGACTAGGCAACATAGTGGAAACAGACTTTTAATCTCAGGTCCTCCTCGGTAAGTTACTAAAATCAAACAGTACGACGCAATGCAGAGGCAATGTCATATGTATCATAGCATAGGGCGTATCGGAATTAATACCATGAAACTTCGGATATGTTTTATAAGATCACGATACACTTTACAATTTATTCTTGAATTGGCAACATGAAGTGATAAAGCTTCTATAGATATTTGAAAGAATAAAAGCACACTTTGGTGGCACAAATCACTTCAGTTGAAAGCCATATTTTTACTACAGATATTTTAAATATGATTTACCTGATTAGAGGTCATGTTAGGTCATAACAGTAATTAGTGCCACTTCTACATTACAAGCTAAGTATATGAACCACCTTTAAATTAATGCATTTTTTTTTGGGGTTAATAACATAAAAAATATGACTCATCCGATATGGGAAATTTAGATACATGATATGCTCCACAATTGAACGATGACGACAATAAAACTGCAGTCACATATAAGAGCAAGTTATTCACATAAGAGACGTTCTAAATATAAAATCATGTATGAGATAATTTCGCACAATCAAAGACCGAGGGGGGTGATCTAGAAATTGGCCATTCTGCACTTGGAACAAAAAACTGAGATAGTTTGGGCTGCTAGTAGTGACTGCAAGCATTATCCCCAAAGGTTGAACACCAAAGAACTCAATATCCGATAGGATGAAAATATGCACAACGGTGATCTAGCATCTTAAACCAGGGAACTCCACGCTATCAAACAACAGGTTCTGAAAAGCTAAAAAATAACTGGTTTAGCAAAGAGCAATTATGTAACATCAGATTGTTCTAACTGAAAGATGTGACGCCCATCAATTGGTAGCTTAAAACCCACCAACTATTTTTTTGTCCTCTAAAGATAGTACCTCAGTATTTCACAAGACACAGAATCGTAGACAGAAAAGGGATTAATCATCTTACCTCTCAATAAAAAACATCTCTTGTAAACAATGGCTACTACATGACTACTCATAAGACAATTTACAAGCTCAACCAGTCAACCAAACAAAAATGCCGCAATGATACTAAAAGAACATGACACAACTATGTTATATTTATCCGAGTTACACGACAAATTTGTGTTAAATTATTTTGTTGATGATAAAAAGTACTCCATCAGTCCCAAACATGTCACAACTATGTTGTATTTAATAATATTTATCTGATTTTACACAACAAATTCATTTCGAATCTTTTTCCTTAATGTGAAAATCTGCACCCGTCCTTTTTCCATTTTGGACAGTACATGATAAGAAGTACAACCATGTCCCACATTTCTTACAACGTTTTCTGATAAGGGAGGTTAATGCATATAATTTTGCTATATTTTATTATTAGTTTACCTCTTTAATGGATGATTTTTATTTAGATTTTAGTAGTATTTAGTTAATTTAATTATATTATCTTTCACATTTTACGCTTGGTCTTTTTGTGTGTTTTTAGTTGTTTTGTAATTAAAAAGCTTGGATAATGCCTTGGAATGCTATGGAGTGTGATTGGATGACTTTGGAGCAAGTTGAGTCAACAAAGGATTGAATTTGGATTGAAAAAGCTCAAGACTTGATTGCTGGAATTTTTCACAGTTTGGATCGTGAACTCTTACTTATCTGCTGCCTGTGAAAGTTCCCAGGACTCATGTTTTCCTACTTATTTGTAACTTTCCTTGTACGATTAGGCTTCTCCTAGGTTATTCCAACCTATATTAGGCGATTATTATTCACTTTTGAGATGAATCAATTAGGAGGGGGCAACCCTAACTATTATTTTTGCTTTTGGAGAAGAATTGAAGAATTACTTGTAATCGAGGATGTTCGGTTTGATTAATTTTATCCCTCTATCTTCTTCTTTTATTATGTTCTAGTTTTCTTTTGTTAGATCTACGATGTAACCAAACCATATTGAATTGATTGATTCTTAACTTTTGATTGCAATTCAAGTGTTTTATATATGTGAGTTATATAATTATATTCTTAATGCTTTTGAGTGCTTGATCACCGCTTGAATGATTCAAATTGTATATTTGAGACCGATGAGAGATAATATGCATATGTTCACTAATTATATTACCATAAATTCAATTGCATGGAAATATAGTAATTAGTTTGTGTGGTTTCAGTAGTAGGTAAATCAAGGGTGATTTATTGAATCCAGGAAAATTCATAGATCTTAAAGCACTTGTTTCATTGAATTCACGTGGACCAAGAGTGGGTTACTAAAATTAAGTAAAAGTGTTGCACTTAGACATAAGGTAGTGACTAAATAATCAATTTTCTACCATCACAATATAATTCACTTGGTTGCATAATAATAAGTTGAGAAGATGAATTTAATGGGTTTGGTGAAATCAGATGCTCCAACACTCGTTTTTTACTTAATTATCTTTTTATTTAGTTGTTGCTTATTCAATTGTTCATCTTGTTTTCGTACTTAGTTTAGCAATAATTAACTTTATTACATAATTCAAGAATTCATAGGTTAGATAAATTGAGAATTGTTTGTCGTTAGTTAGTAATTACAAATCAATATTCCTAGTTGGTCAATACTTTTCTCATCGCTTTATTACTTGTTAGACGGTGTACACTTGCACTGGAATTTTGCGAACATTTTCCATTTTGGGCAATCTCACATGTTGAAATATTCCTTTTTCAGAAACTTTTGTTAGATTAATGATTAGATTGACCTTTCACTCTCTTAATTCTCACTCATAGTCCTACATGTTCTAACAACAATATTTCAACATATAATTTTATCTTTCCCATTTTTTCCTCCCAGACTCTCCCACTCACATACTTTTTTCTCCCAAACTCTTCTCGTCCACACTTTTTCTTCTCCAAAGTATATTCCCCCAAAACTTCAGGATTAATATGAAGCTATTTTGGACAATTAACACACAATCAACTAATTTCTTAATATGGAAGAAAAATCAAGGTTGGTAACAATTAGGGTAGGGAGTATATCATGAACATTCAATGTTGAGGAAAAAAAACCTCAGCAGCTATGAGAAATCAGAATGGAAAGCATTTCAAATGGTACTTAACTGTGCATATTTAAAGTGTATCATGGATCTGATGAGAAAACTTTACAAGGGAAAGGTATCACATGATATATATATATATATATATATATATATATATATATATATATATATATATATATTTCTCCATGATTAAGATTGAAAACCAACAGATATAACTCAAGCATGCAATTCATACATCCTGCAACCAGACTTACGTTGTCGTAGTAGCACTACTCAGGGATAGAAGATTTGTCTCATTTGCATTTCGAGCACTTTCCAGTTCTACTTCGCACTTCTCAAGTTTCTGTTTTAATACTGCAGCTTCCTGTATGACAGTAAAACAGCACATTATTAGTAGAACTAACAAGTGTCATTAAATAATATTAATGGTCTCATTTTTCTCCTTATTGCTGTAGGGTCCCTTTCTTAGGTTCTTTTGATAGGAATCCACAGGAGTGGTGACTGGTGATGCAAGATTATTAAATTAATTCAACATAATATTAGATATATTGCAAAGCACTATTCATAATCACAAATGCTCTTTTGTTGCATTTTCAAATCATTGTTAATACGTACGACTGACATTGCTTCTTGCTTCATAATCTTTTGTGTGGTACACAATACCAAATTATTAATATGGAAAGGAATTTCGAAAATCTTCAGTTATCCTCTGCACACAAAGTGTACATAGTAGAACAGAGAAAAACAAGAATCTTTTGCACAAAAACTACAACCTTGATCAGTGTCCTAAAAGTGCCAAGATAAAAAAATCTTCGAAACTGAAAATAATTGTTCCAATTTAAATAGCTGTAGCTGGAAAGTTCATTGATTTATTCTTTTTTTTTAAAGAACATCACCTCAATAAACATATAGATGTAATAAAAGTAACTACAGGATAAAAATATTCACTTTAACTATTGGGGTAACATGCGTGCCAGTTCAAAACTTATAATAACGTTCCAATTTTAATAGGTGCAGATGGAAAGTTCGTCGATTAATAGAGATATATATATAATAGAGATATCAGCAAACAGTGTACCTTTTCTAACTCTTTATGTGCAGATACTTCATTGTCAAGCTTTTCTTTATAATCACTTTCAACTTGACTCGAGTGTCTCTGCAAATACAACATATATATTGACCGACTGTCGCAGACCTCTTAAAGCAACTAACCATAATTACATTTAAGAATTCAACAGCTTGCAGAATATCATACC
Source organism: Centella asiatica (assembly GCA_014636745.2). Lineage (NCBI taxonomy): Eukaryota > Viridiplantae > Streptophyta > Magnoliopsida > Apiales > Apiaceae > Centella > Centella asiatica. Next base: position 25,313,789 of record CM025782.1, on the reverse strand, counting down.
TCCAACGCCTTTATCACACCCTCGAGTTCTACGGCCTTTTTCGACCACTCATCCAAGCTCTCCTTATACAGTTCAACAAGCTTGGTTAACTGCAAATTCAGAAACATAAAGATGTAAAAGCAAATAATCAGTGAGTCAGAGACAGCTTAAGTGTCTCATGTTCAGATGATATGCAAATCTGAGACTCAGAACAACTTGGTTAACAGGTTTTCAAGACAAACATTGAGGTTCAGAAGTCAAATATTGAACTGGAGAAAATATTGCAAAGAGCCCCTAGGAGGTTTTTTTTTTAAGACATTATTCTCCATACCTAAAACCTTAGCACATGCAAAAGAACACTACCAGCATGTTTAAACCTCAAACGCCTCCACTAGCGCATACTAATAATTCCACCAACATAACACCATAAAACCGTACAAAAGATGTGTAGTACACATGACCAGTTACAACCATCATTCGTAATAATCTAAGAAGCAAGGATTCGGGTTCGAGGATTTGGATTCGTCATACGGGGATTCAATAGTTTGAAAAATCTCTAAGAAGAATCACACCATAATTAGAAGAATTCAAGAATCTAAGAACGGGATTTGGGGATTCAACAATATATGGAAGAATTCCGGCTTCTTAGGTAATAACTAACCTACAAAATACCAAAATGCATGTACTCCAAAAGCTATCTTATGTTTGCAACAAAGATTAACATGGCCTACCGTTGATATTTCAGCTTCAAGTCGCTCCTCAGTAGCTGCAGCTGCATCCTTAGAAGAGCAGTACTCCTTGACAAATCAAATTCACAAATATGTAAAATGACAAAGATTACTCAGAAAATTTAGGAGGCATATACAACTCTGCTCACCTCCTGCAAAGATTTTAGCCGCAACTCCAACTCCATGACTTTATCATGCTCTCTAGTTAAAGCACTTGAACTTTCATCATACCTTTTCTCAGCCTAGCCAGACAAACATAAAAGAACTGTTATATTGTAAATACAAAAAATTCTATAGATAGTTATGGAGTCAATCAGTTACACTTACATCTGCAAGCTTGGCTGACAGATCTGCTTCCACATCATTATAGGATCTACGCAGCTCATTGAAGCTGTTAACTTTGGCAGTTAACTCATCATTAAGCCAAACATTATGCCTTTCTATTAGTTCTTTCTCCTGATTGTAACCAACTTTAAAGGGTCATCATCGTAAAAATTTTCCAACAAAATCAAATACTAAAGGCAAGTGATGCATGAAGAAATTTAAGCGGAATGCAAGACGCATATAGAAGACAATGAACAGTTGTAAAACTTGAAATATTCAATAATCCACTCATATAAAAGTGCAGTTCTTTTAAGAGATCCAATATAAAAGTATGATAAACGTATGAATGTCCAAAGCCCGATTCAACAAGTTTCCGAGATAATGAATGAGCCGGAAAGCACAGTTATGAAAATCATATGATGCATGATAAGTATCATGCGATACTTGGATACAAGACGATAGAAAGGCAACTCAATATGCATCACAATGTGTATCAGAATAGGGCACAAGATACGGTTATGATAAAATACATACAGCAACAGTATATTTATGGCTCTTTTGAAAGCAAGATTAAGCTTATAAGAGTATTTTCAATATTACCAACCTATTACTAAATCCTTAATGTCCTAACAATAATCAGCAGCTCACATTTACATTTAGCCAAGATAATAGAGTTGATTACTTACATGCCGAGAGATGGATTAGTGGTCTATTTTTTCATTATTGTCCAGCTAGTGTGCTTGTTTGTCCAACCATTTTTTTGTTAAATGTTCATGTATCGAGGTATTGTACAGTACAATCTCCAGTGTGATTCACATATAATGTTGTATTGGATAGCATGTACTAAGAGTTTATAACAATTACTGATTCTCCATAAATCTAATACTCTCCCTAAGTTCTAAAACAAGAGTTACATTTGAAAATAAAATTTATTCCACATAAATAGTATATGTTAAATGTTTTTATTATCATGCCAAAACACCTAAAGTTTGTCATCACAATTTTTTTATCTTAAACATCACTTCTACATTATTAACAACATATTAAAAAAAAATTATTACTATAGGTATAAATTTCAACATATGTGCAACTGTATTCTGCAAAATATGAAAACGTAACTCTTTTTGTGAAATGGAAGTAGTATTAACAAAATGACTGGTAACAAAACAAAGCAGAAGTCATGAGAAGTTTCATCAGATTACTTGATGGTAGAGGACTCCAAAATACAAGCTATCATATGATTTATTCTAAACTCAACTTAAGATACAAGATTTTGTAAAATCATGGCTTGACCGAATATACATACACACACGTACACATTACACATACATATATATTATTATATACACACACTACTCAGGGATGAGGAGTACTTTGGACAAGGATATTTGAGCTGCATATATAAAAACACAAGCTACATATACCTACATCACATCCAACCAAACAATTAACATCAACAACTAATTAAAAAAGAGGATGACTAGACAATTGGAGCCAAACGATGAAATTAATATTGAACATCAAACCTGTGAGAGACGAGCAGAGGAAGCAACACAGCGCGCCAACTCTGCTTCAGCATCACTTAATTGAGCTTCCCTTGTTGCAGAATTGTCCGTCAGTTTCACCTTCAAACAACAAAAGCAAATACTAGCATCGTCATCACAAGATAGAAGGAAGAAATCCTACACTATTTTCATTGGCTGAAAGACAAAACTCACTAGTCCTATATTAAAACCTCAACAAGAAATAGAAAATTTGCCACAGTTCATCTTCATGTAAAAATTGGAAACCTTAAATAAGAGCTACCCTTGAACCTATAACACCCATAAAAATTAAGACAAGCCTTAGACCTCCAAAGAATGTCATCATTGGAACAATAGACTATGTTACATCCACCACTATTTTGTCCTAAAATTCAATGTCCAAATTCTCGGATAACGGAAAACATGTCAGACACTTCATCTTCATGTAAGATTTGGCGAGATTTAAGGAATATCTAAAGCAAACACTTCGCAGCATAAGTGAAACTGAGCCTAGAGAAGAAGTTACCAACTAGAAGGGAACATTCTGCCAGCACCACTAGACTTTTGAGTTTCCACCCAGGCCACTTTTCCCGCATCTAGGCCTATTAAATGTCTACTTCACCTCACTACCCATTAAATCAGGTTTTCACTACCATCACGCCTAGGCAGGTAGCCACACTCCAAGTTTGGCAACAGTGATATTCACACTGAATATACTCTAGAGAATTCCAAATGACCCACTAGGGTGAAACTTGCATTACTTCGAGAATGTTCAGAAACTTCATCATATACAGCCTCTTTTCTCGTCTTCTTTCTTTGGAGACACTTTTACTTGTTTGCATGACTTGCAGACTTGTACAGTTTTATATATAGCTTTAAATACTCAGATTATTTTTGTACCATGTGAGCCCATTCATTTTCCCAAGTGTGGTGCCAACACTTCGCAACCAGCAGACCAGCTCTTACCAGTTTCAACGGGAGGAGAGAAACCTATGGCATATCTTTTAGGTCAAAATCTCAAATCATCCAGAATAGTAACCAATGCCAAATTTCCGCACGATTCTAATCAAATATCCCGAAAATGTATTTGGCATGGATATCTTTCCACATAAGTTCTGGTTATTGATGAAGATGTAATACTAGACATCAGGCTTGTAGGCTAAGAACTAGGTGATTATACAAAACTATAATTTAAAAATGGACTTCCATAAGTATATAGATAGAACAGCTGGAACTTTCTTTACTTGCAAGTAGCAAGCAATACAGTATCCCACAAGAAAAGATTAAAATAATATGAAAAAAAGATTGAGGTAATAAGGGAATGGCGGGATGATGATACATACAATCTTATCAAGATAGCTCTTGATAGTGACATTTTTTTCACTGATCTCTATATCCTTTTGTTCCAACAATTCCAGCAACTGCCTCTTAGATTTATGAAACTCCGCGGCTTCCACAGACAATCTCTCGATTTCTCCATCTTTCCCAATCTGTAAAACAATCAATATAGATCATCATAACAGCTAAAACATCATACAAATAAACTTCAACCGAAACTTAGACCAAGAAAATCAAAATATTAAATAGAAAACCAAATTACCGACTGCAGATGAATTTGGTGCTTCTCGGCTTGTAGTTGGGCTAGCTCGGAAAGACGTTGGTCGAGTGATGCATTTAGTTGCGAGTGCTGAGATTGGAGGCTGGTGAATTCTGAAGACAGCGACACGTACTTCTGCTCGAGCATAGAACAAGTTTGCTCGGAGGTAATAGAGGCAGCATCGGCCTGAGCCCTAACGGTCTCGAGTTGATTGTACAGTTCTCTGATAAAGGAATCCGCCTTCTCGGCGACGAGTGCTCCGTCGTGCGAGCACCGCTCGTACTCCTCGTCGGAGAGAAACAGCGGCATCTCCGACTACGATCAATGAAGCTGTTAAACAGCCAAAAGAAAAACCTAACCCTAGGGAGAGATTGGGAAGGGTTTTGGACGAGGGGAAAATAGGCGCATTGATTGAGTGCGAATTGGAGGGAGAAATGGCGATTTCGATGCCCCGTATATAAAATTGATTATCAAACGTTGGTATTGCTAAACCTCGGAGTCTATTTGAGAACTACCAACTTACGCCACGTCTGCTCAACTCTTTCTACATCTGTTTATTAAGGATTTGAGCATATGTAGGGGTTGTGTCGATCGTTAGTTTAGTCTTCCGATCTTTTAATAAATTGAGTTTTAAAGTCCGAAAAATAAAGTTTAATGGATTAAAATTAAATAAAATAATAAAATACATTAATTTAAATATTTAAGACAAACATATTAAATAACTAATTAAATTTATATTCATATTGTATTTATTTCATTAAATATCTTAATAAATTTATTATATTTGAATGTACTGAATCAATTAAATATTTATGTTTGAATTTGTAAATAAATTTAAATAATTTTTTTTTATTTTTTGCCTTAAATATCTAAATTAATTTATTTTATTTTTGTATCAAGTCTTAATTCATTAAGTTTTATTTTATAACTTATTGAATTCATATAAAATTGAGTTTATTAAGAGATAAATAGCATGTTAAATAAACGAACTGAACGATACAACATTTAAATACACTCATATCCTTAGTATATTAAGATGTATTAAGAATTAAACAAATACATTCATATTCAGACATAAACACTTAACTAGTTTAATCAATTCATAATTAAAATAAACGCAATCTTAATTGTGTTTATTAAGATTTTTTTTTTCTCCGCAATTCCACTTATAGGTCTACTAAATTAATAACCTTTGAGAAGCATGCACGTTTATCTTTTCTTTTCACAACGTGAGAAAATAAAATACTTTAGAACTCCGTTTGGCGAAAAATTTTTTTGGTTGCCCTACAAATGTACAATATTTATTAAGAAATGATACACTCTCTGTTAACAAAAAAGAGATACATTTAAAAATGAGATTTAATAAATCGTATTTTCAAATTTGACTATTTATTTGGAAAGGATGGAGTATAATTCATAATTAAAATTAATACAAAACTACATATTTACCATTTTTATAATAATTTTTAATAAATATTGTAATAAATTAGTGCATTAAATGTGAGGGTAATTTTAAAAAGTACATTTATAAATTTTCTTTAAATGTCAAATATGATAAATAAAACTAAATTGAGAGATTATTAATTTCAGATTTTTATTTGAGTCATTCACCTAATTCTTTAATTAATTTATCAGTAAGAGTTGATTTTTTAAATTGAAAGTTTTAGACAAGAATCTAAATGTCTTTTCAACTCAGACAATAATCTAGAGTCGTTTTGCCATTCTTTAATACCTAATCATCGATGAGAGTTATTCAACATGTACTATTAAATTACTTATTATGTTTAAAAATTAGAAATACATCCCACGCTAAATAAGTTCATGAAATCTTGAAGTGAACTATTATGGATTTTATAAAGATTATTTTTAAATATAAATTTTATGTTTTTATACTTTTACATATCAATATCATAAATGAAATTATAAATATTATGAAACCTTTCTGCATTAAAACACTATTTTGTTATATATATATTGTGAAATATTACAAGAGAATAATAAACTATAATTTCCAGAATCAATATCCTCCAAATATTTCATTTGAAAAAAAAATTGTAACTCTTATCAAATGATCGTAATTTCAAAATGAAAATTGTCCAATCAACCAAAGAATAATATCAATATTTTTCTTAAATAAGATCCTAAAATAAATAATTGGCTCATTTCCTTATTCTTTTACTATCCACTAAATCGGGCATCCAGTCCCACCAAGTAAAACAAACCACAAAGCTAATAAACACAGAATTTTAAATTCATATGTCCAATATATTCTTCCATTACTTCTGCTAACTACCGTTCATCACACTTTCAGTGTATTTATAAACCGACGACTTAGTGAGGATATAATGTTGCATTGGAAAGGTGCGACAGGAGATTAGATACATAAGGGTACAGATGATTAATTTTTTTTTTTAAAATTCAAACTAATTTCATTCATTAAAATTGAATTCGATTAAATTATGCTCATAAAAAATAAGAACTAAAAATATAACAATAATAACAAATTGAAGGTAATGTCATTAATCGGGAGCGCTTCCCAAGAAAAGGAAATGCTTGCATAATTGCAAAGCAAATATCTAGGTAAAAAACATTTGTAGAACAGATGAACGCTGGGATCAAAACATTTGATGAACAGATGAGCTTAGACCTACACGGTGGCACTATAGCAAAATACAGCCTAACTACTTGGGTGATAATGGACCGTAATATACAAAATATATGTACGTACAAAAAATAGCGCCCAAAAAATTCAATAAGTTCGTATAGACTGCACAACTCCATAGAAATGGTTGCATTCCATGGAGCCAAAAAAAGCTTCACGAGCGCAAGGCTGTCTCATGTCGGTAGGGCAGAACCCAATGTTATGAAGCAGCTGGTATCAGCAGTAACTTTCAGCCCTATGGTTCACCCTAAAAATAAATTTGGTTTTCACTTCAGGTCAACATTGAGCCAAAAAGACTTCCACCAAAAATATGATCTCAGTTTTCAACTGATGTTAATCGTCAATATCTTGAACCCATGACAAATCTGCACAAAGGTTCACCTATCTGGATCAATTTGATATTATACAACCTTACAAAGAAAATATGGTTCGAAAATTGCAAAAGGTTTGATTTGGTATATTGAAACATTTATAGCATAATGTCGTTCTCAAAACAATGATAGCCATAAGAATGTAGTTCAAACACCTATATAATTCTAAGGTATGTTTAATATTGTAGCATGAGAAAATACTGTAGATACAAATGCACACACTAGAAAGAATAAGGGGACGGGGGCAGAGAGAGAGAGGAACCTTTAAGCACAGTATTAACTACACCATTTGGGATAAGCAGCCCAACAATTCTCTGGCTGTCTGTAGTTGTCTCTACACGCACAATACGGAGTCGTTTATGGCTTTCACGGACCTATAGGAAAAACAAATAAAATCGTAACTTCTTGTTATATGATTAAAATCAAATAATCCGCAGGTGAACTCAAAGTCCTCTCTTCTTCTTTTCTTACTTTTAATGTTCACAAAAGGTGAAAAAATTCCATAAATCATAAAATATTCGAAGGCACCAAGAGAATACCTTTTCGTCAACCTAAAAATGTGAAAAAATTTATGCTCAAAACATTAAAGATGCTAGAAACGAAAAGGTAGTCAAAATGAGATACAAAATATGGAGATTGCAAAGATGATGATAGATGGGCTAAACACTAACGAAATTAAAAAGTCAATGGCATGCAAAATTTAAAACTAATACAACATGGATATAAGAATGATGTAGCAATTATGCAATTGATGACATACATGTGTGTGTGTGTGTCTTTGTGTGGTATGTGTATACACACATAATATATATGCACGACATAGAAGGAAAAACAAAAATGAGCTACAAATACTTTTTGTATCATTCTCAATACTCAATATCCACTTGTGTTATGCTTCGGTCTCCAAAATATATGACAAAAATCCAACCATACAGATTGAAAGAACATACAAAAACAAAACAATTTATAAATTTTTATGAATTTCATTGAGTTCCTTTACATGCTAAAAACGACATATTTAAACAATAAAAAAGTGATCAGAATATGCCCTAGGCAAAACTACCAAAATAGTCCATTGTACTATTTATCTTGGGTTCAAACATGAACAAGATAAATGACTAAATTAAAACCGAGACTCCAGTACTTGAACAATAACCATCTTGGTAGTTGCGCTTATTGTATGACTATTGAAAACAAAGACAAAACTACATTGACCATTATGAAAATTAAAATGTACAATGACTAAATTAAACCAAGACAACAGTTTTTTAAGGACCAATTTGGTAGTTTTGCCTTGTGTGCCCCTTTATAGTCATGCGAGAAACCATTTATTTTAACCATTCAAAAAATATTAATTTTACATGGTTGTAAAAATTATGTTACACCATTAAAATGAGAATTTACACACCCTATTATTATTATTATTTTTGACGTTCTTTCGATTAGGTTGGACATTTCATATGCTTGGATAATTCAAAAGATATTGCATTTGTAGATATAAGAGTAGTGGGAATGACTATAATAACAAAAAAAGAACAAAAAAGAAACTATGATATGATAACAAAAATGAGATATATCACGCTTCCCTTCATACATGTGTGTGGAAAACGGAAAATACGCTGCAACATATTTTGAAATGTGGACTATAGTTAAAATTATTTTATATTTTGCAACTTTTTTAAAAAATCCAACCGTACGGATGAAAACATTGAAAAGTAAAGGAATGTGATGATGTGTATCATGGCTTTTATAATCTTGAGCAACTTTCCAAAAATAGATTCTTTTACAATTTTATGTAGTTTATAAAAACTACTCTACATATCAACAAAAGTTATGAAAATTTGTAAATATTGATGTTTTGAATGCCTCTTCCATCCATAAGGTTGAATTTCCTATAAAATTGCAAAAAGTTAAAAAGATTTAGTATAGTGCATATTAAAAAAATAGGTTGAAGCCTATTTCCCGTTTTCTCCATATATATATATATACACACATATATGTAGATATACATACATACATATACATACATATACATATATACATACATATACATATATACATACA
>CM025782.1:25207662-25304531 GCA_014636745.2 Centella asiatica | reverse complement strand
ATATACATACATATACATATATACATACATATACATATATACATACATATACATATATACATACATATACATATATATACATATATATATATATATACATATATATATATATATGGGAAATGGTGCACGCAAAAGGATAGTTGCTAGTTGCAATGGTGTCTTCACAACACTATAATTTGTAGAAATGCCTTTGCAGTGTTCTGAACCATGGCAAGAGTAACAATAATTTGATAGACAAAGATAATGAGGAAAACATGCAATAATGCAAGTAAGAAAACAATAGACATGCAATCATGGTTATCATGAAGATTTATTATGGAAGTTAGTTGATGAGTCGTATGCAACTGTACAAATACTTTTTATTCAAATGAAAACATCAAAATAAAAGTAGTTTAATCATTATAAGAGGCCTACTTTGAGAATGAAATACAAGAATGAGAATCATCAACCCTAATATTCGAACAAGATGTAGTAATTAACCTTGAAAAAGTAGCACGTAATCAATGCAAACAAATTACACACTAAATGAATTAGGTCACCTGCTTAGCAAGAGCCTTCTCAATGGTTCCCCAAACAGGAAGAATTAAGCCACCCAGTACATTTACTTCTTGCAGTCTTCTACCAGTGGTACAGTAGTCACCGAGCTTACAATTGGGACCATGCATGCACTGCCATTCAAAAGGCAAATATAAGATGGAACAGCTTTAGAACAGAGTATATATAGTAGTAGTGTTTTGACTTAAAAATGGTGGCAATATTTTGTGTTGGAATTGAGAACCCACAACATAGCCTTACACAAAGACCTCACCCCTAGAAGGTCAGAACTAGAAACATATGGTTGAGAAAGTTAATATCCCAACATTGACGAAGTAAAACCTGGAGACATTAAATAACTTTGAAAAGTTATTCCTCTCAATCCCAATTGGTCTGAGTAGGACTCTTAACCAACCGAGACTGCATCGAGCTTCATCGAATTTCAGCTCAAGCTAATCAAATAATTAATTGAGCCGAACCTAGCATGGGAAACAAACATATAATCATTGTTCAAAATTGGCTCGTTTTTAACCAACTCGAACACTAGCCTAGGCGAGCCGAATTGATCCCGAGTATAAGCTCATTTAGCCTTTAAAGTTATTCATATTTAAAAAAAACCATTCCTTGGTTAGTTTAGTGTAATATTCAAGCATTAAAAAGTTAAATTGTTCCTTGATTAACATTTTATGATGGTTGTTAATTATTGAACTTTGAAGGATAAATGGGGCATAGAGTAAGATGAATTTGGGGCATAAAGGATAAGTGGTTGTTAATTATTGGTAAGATGAATTTTATTCCAAAGTCTAAATATGATATGGATATTTATTGCGTCAATGGAAGTGTTCTAATTAGATCAAATATTAAAAGCTGTATTTTCTAGGGTCTTACCATTTTGTTGAATATCCAAGCATCCAGGAAAGCCTTGTATTTTAACAACTATTAAACAAGCTGAAGTAGGAGAGTTGATCTCCCATGAGCTCGAGCCAAACAAGTCAAAAGCTCGGGTCAGTGCTAGTTTTGATGTTCTGATTCTGCTACTTTATTTTTGTGAGACGAGCCCCAATGAGCTCGAGCCAAACAAGTCAAACTCAAGTATCTTATTGGTCAGATTTTGAAGTTTGGAATTGGCTACTTTATTTTTGTTAGTCTACAAGCCCTGTGACTAGATTTAAACCTTCCATGAGCATGTCAAAAAAAAATAAATGTGAGATATGGCAAAACTCACTTCTTGGCCAGATGTCGCACAAAATAGAATAAATGAACAAATACTAGTTACATTGGAGAAATGAACAAAATTAAATCGGCCAACAAATACTAAACAAGAGATTTGAGGTGCCCTCTACTGATTGAGATACCTTTCCACTTGCCTCTTTCAGTAGCATCTCTAATGATATCAGACAATCTTCCCATACAAAGCACAAAATATACAATTACATCTTTGACCCTTCTGAACTTGCATGACAGATACCAAAAATTGTCCCAATCCTACGAGATAAAGATAATAACTTTTTTTTTAGTGTCTTTTTCTTTTCTTTTTTTTTTTTTGTGGTGGTGGGGGTGCCGCTGGGGGCTGTTTACTTAACGACGGCACTGAAATCTATTATTCACATATTGCTGAAACAGTTTTTCACACAACACAATTAAGCAGTCAAAAGACTACTACAAAAGCAAGAGAGGTAGAAATCCCAAAATGCTAGAGATATCTGGACTATTAATTCTGGCTGCATCACGCATGCACGCCAACAACACTTTAAGTTTTTAACATTTTAGCTACTTAGAAAATTTAGTTATTTATTATTCTTCAAAACAAAAGAGCAATTCTGACTTTCTAAGTCAACTCAACAGTTTCTAGATTAGTGACATTAAATTTAAAATTTATTCCAAGAATTCAAAGTTGAAACATGCAAAATAATATAAATACAAAACATTCATAAACATTAATTAGCAGAAAATCCATTAATGGATATTCTAGAAGTTCGCATTAAATATCCATTGAAAAAATTGCAGTTAAACCAAACACCACAAATTTCATTTAAAAACGTCTATCTACAAACTAGTCATGCTGTAATATAATACAATCAAACATTGTATTGCAAATCGAATCAAAGCATTAACATCAAAAACTTAGCTACTTAGACAGCTTAACGGCATCATAACATTAAAATGCCCCACGTATCATGAATCTCTAACCTGTTTCGATGAAACTTGATACTCATTCTCCCAGCAACTGCGAGCCTTTTCTAGCGATGACATTTTTCTGTACTTATCTTTTAGCTCTGGTAAAGGCATTTCCCTGAAAATTGAAAGATAAGAGGACAGTTGCATAGAGCAAGCCCCCCCCCCCCCCCCCCCAACCCCCTGACTTCGGAAAGCAAAATACTAAAAATGCTCCAATGAAAAAAAGGAAAAGGAAAAAACAATATTAGTCCAATACCTGACTGCCTCCCCAACAGCAGGACGGATAATTTTGTACATTCCAGAAGCCCTGAAACACAATTCAGAAGTTAATGATTGAATCATGGTCGAGCCAGAAGCCTTCATATTCTATATTCCTATCATATACTAAGCTTACAGCAGTTGAGTAATTAGAATTGGTAGACAGAACAGAATTGAAAGGCAAACCGAGTGCACAAGAAAACCATGGCAGAACAGGGTTTTGGAAGGGCTCTCATTAGGGAGCATGTCACCTTACCACATCAAATACCAGACAGCATCAGAGAAATGTATGACCTTTCGGACATTACTACATTTCTTACCAAAGAGTCAAATGGATATGTATATATATTGTTATATAGGAGGCCATTGTTCCATAAAATCCCAAACTTCATCATGGTGACTACAAGTGCTGTAACTTTGAAATCTATCTATAAAATAAAGCCTGAAAGGTTTTTTACAGTTAATTCTGTAAAATTGTGGAAGCCCACATTCCTTTATTTCAGCCGCTGTAAGTTTTTTCCTTGCTGTTGAAAAGGCTTAGACCATGAAGCACAGCCTTATGTTTAGCTAATGTGCTTATCTTAATCTTTTTCTCTTTTCCCTTTGTTCTATTTTTATTTTATCCTCTGATTTTCCTTGCAAATCATGATTTCTAAAACCCTTTAATTAACTAACCTTCTTCATAACACGTAGGGCAGTTTTCAGAATCTGATATATTCAAAATTCGATCATATTGGTACTCAGGAAATCGAATATTATCAGCATGGATCGTATCCAATCATAGTATATACATATATGAATACAACTGCACACATATTTGTACCTGTAATACCCGTTCCACCTTTTGCTCTTACTTATAACAAATTTTAACTCACTATTTGTGTTATTTACCTATATTGATCTGAAAATTTTATGCTATGTCAAGATTCATGGCCAAACTAATGGAGGATATATATTAAAAACTTATTATAATTATTTGCATGATTTTCTATTTGATTTGTTAAATGAATTTTATTTGTTATATGCCGCATAAATAACTAAATTAATAAAAAAAAATATTTGAAATACATAACAAATATCCAATATCCATATTCCAATACATAATAAATGAACAAGAATATAGGTATAACCTTATTCGTCTCTTTGTTTACACCCCCAATCAAGTGACTCATAAAGCAACCAATGAAGGATTCAAATGGGATAAGAAGTAAATACCAAACTTTATTTATTTTTCCCTAGCCTCAGATAAATGTTAAGATCCAAGATTAATACCCTTCAAATGCTAAAAGATAATGCCTTCTTCCCAGCCATTCCCGCTTAGATTCGTAAAATCCATTATTAGAGGAAGCAGAAACATCCTTCTGCTTCTCATCAAGCAGTGTCGATGCAGCCTAGATATACATACACGAGTTAACAAAAATTAATGATAAAATGAAATAAACCTTTGATATACTTGAGAAAGAAAATATACCTCCCAAGTGAATCCTCGATCTAAGGTGAAAGTAAATAATACAGTGGTTGCCCCAGACAACTGGTCAACATGAACATTCTGCAAAAAAGATGGAACTTTGTATAAAAGAAAATTGCAAATTGGAAGCCAGTAAGAATGAATGAAAAATTGTAACCTTTGGAGTCCCTCGGAGTTCGATGGTATTAGCCTTCATATCAACTATGCCCGAGTCAAATTGACCTTCCAGACGTGCATTTTGAACTAGAAGATCAAGGATGCTGACAAATAACTCAAAAAGACTGCATTCAAGCATCAATTCACATTACAAGCCGAGAGAAATACAATAGAAGATAGTGAATTTCAGTGCAAAGTTCATACGTGTTTTGTATCTCAGGCGGTAGCCCTAACAAACGATTGAGGAAACGTCCAACATCATTCATGTCCGAATCAATTATTCGACTCGAAAACTTAGACTCCTTCTCATTGCCTAAAAGACATGAATATATGATGCATAGATATCATCAAACATTATCAAATGATAGATGAAAATATTTGCATCACAAATTATGTCAACTAGAAAGTGAAAATTTATTGAGGTGAATAATCACAAGAAGAAATATTACCTGTTCCTGTCTCTCTCACTATCCCAACAGAAACAAGAGCAGCTTTTCCCTTGCGAATAAAATCTCGAACCGTGTCTGGATTTTCAGATGAACAACCTGGAGGAATAACTGGCAGAGACTCCTGAAACACAAGATTAACCATTTAATGAAAAACTACCAACAAGCAAGGAGAAAGGAGCAGCTATTAGATAAATGTGACAGACAAAAAAAATTACAGAAACCTGCTCCATTATTCCTCTATACATCTTCACAAGGGCTCTTTTACCATAAGCACTATCATAGTTGTAAGCACTGAGAGATGGTCCAGCACTGTAACAACAACAATATTCAAATAAAAAAGAAACAACTTTCCATAGTATTGTCCTGATTTGCCTATGTGTATCCTCCGACCAACTAATAAACAGACGTACCGTCGATCTCCCTGTGTTAGTGCCCCAAGAGATTCTAGTCTCTTTGCGACAATTGAAGCAAACCGGCGTTCACCACCAAGATTGCTAAAGAGTAACCTTTGGGCAAAAGGAGAGGAAGAATAGCCAAAACATACAATTACATAAGGGATGAGCCAAACAAAGAAAATAGATCAACAACATTAATTTTAAGGGATATGAAATATGAGTCCAACATAAAAATCTATAGGAAACTGTTAAAGATAGTCAAAAAACCTTGATAGCATGTTAATAAAGATATATGATGGAGAGAAAAAATATTTATATATGACAAGCTAATCTTGAACAAGATGGATGCAACATAACACTACAAGCACAGATGTATGAAACAATTTCCAGGAGAAGGCCAAATACTCTGTGCTATTGCAAGAAGTGCCGTGTCAATTGAATCCCAATTTCAGTGTCTATATAAGTCATGCATCTCCTCTGCCTTCCACCATGGGTTACTTTTTCAGCGTCTTATTTTATACAAATATTTTTATTATCTTACCTATAGGTGTCAAACAAACAATCACTACTTCCTCTGCCACATAATAAATGCCCTAATTTGACTTCTGATAACAAATTGACCATTATAAAATTTTAATTTTTCTAGTTATTTCATAATATATGGCCATATAATTATAATTACTATGAAGTTCATAGAACTTACAGCTAGATCCAGTTTCTACACTCAGTTTATAAATCTCTCTCTACAAAGGTTAAATAAGTAAATTTACATACTTATTTCATTTCACTAGTATTTTCATCCCTTTTGATGTGGTAGGAAACTAAAGTGAGGACTAGCCTCCTCTGATTAATAGTATTCCACAAGTTAAACACTTAGTTCTAGATTCTTCCTTCTGACATATTATGCAAGCATCACATCTATGCAATCATTTGACACCAAATCATCTCTATAGTTTCTTCTTTCTCATCAGAAAATGGCAACAGGCAATACTAAAGCAAGCTCATACATGTATCTGTTTTCTTTACAACTGATTTGTCCATTTCTATGAAATTTTCAAAAGCTGAAACAGTATCATAAAAGCAGTTATCCACATACTTCATGAGCTCTGATGCTGAGCTCAACGCTAGTCGCTAGGGAAAGAGTGCAGCATCATTACGAGAGAAACACCAAATATGACATTGTGAACCTGATCTCATTGGGATATGAAAACTACAGAATGGCTTTCATGTCTACCTGTACTCTGGAGCAGAAGCTTGATTCGATCGGTGAGTTCTTCCAAATTGTTGAATCGCACGATCAGCACTCCAAGGTAACTCAAGAGTCACGTGTACCCTTCTTCTCTGGCATAGCAGTCCAAATGCAACAATTTTGAAAGGCAATCAGTGTGCCATAACAAAAAGTGGGAGGAGTCACTATTTGTATAAAAAGTTGTAACCAGAACCAGGGAAAAAGGGGAGAGGAACTTCCTCTAACCAAAGAATCAAATCCAGTAATAAAAATATATGATATTACTGTGAAATTAATTTTACCTGGTTTAATGCCCTTCTATCTGCCTGTAAGGATACACCAGCTGATCCAGCCTCGGATATTATAGCAACTAGTTTTTTACCATCCATGAACATTTGTTTCTCATGCATATTGACCATTTCCATAGTCACATCCTTTCTAAAGAAAGATTAGAAAGAAGTTTAGGAACTTTGAAATAAAATCAGAAGAACATGAGCGAATCAAGCCTGAACTCACGTGTTTCGTGCCTGATATTGTACACCCTTGCCGCTAGATGCTCTAACAAGCATGCCTCGCCTCCCTGTGATTTCTGCAACCTTATCAGGACCTCCAAGCTGCAAAACATTAGTAATTCTGTTCAGAATGGTATGCACAGAGAAAAATGAAGAAATAACCTACACAGTTAACACAGCATTTCATACCCCCACAATCCCAATTCGTGTTGCCTGGTAAATAGAAGTACTTTATATGAATTGACACTTGATCCAGTCTTTTATGACATTTCACAAAAGGGAGCAACATGGTCTATTTATAATTCTTTTTAAAAGGTATCATAATGGTGAAAAAGAAAAGAAGGCTCAAAATGGTTTATTGAGAGCCTCATTGAAAAGTGCAACAATAAAATGGGCAAATATAACTTAAATCTGTAACAGGACATTGTAAAATTAATCGGGGAGAGTGGGGGAAGGGGGAAAAAATACAGTCCACCTGATCGATAATATCATCTAAAGGATTGTTGGGAAGATCCAACGAACGAACAATGTCCAATATTTTAGACTTGCGCTCCACAGCTTTCTCATACCTACATCACATATATAAAAACAAAAATTTAACTTATAGATATTGACTCAAAGAGTAAAAAAGAGAATGTTTCTCAATGTGGCTACAAAAAAAGAAAAGGAAAAAGACACCGGCCAAAATAGTAAAGAAAATGGAGGAATAATATGCTTTTGAATTGTATCCACCTTTCTAGTAGTTCCGCTAAATAAAGACGTCTTGCTTGGAGATACTCTTCTGTTTTTTCTTTGCATGAAGGGCAGGACCAATCTGCAGAGGCTGCATCTACTACAGGTGGTACTAAACATGAGGGATGCATGAGATGCTTGCAGCATGAACATTGAAGCAATTTTTTCCTTTCCTATAATTAAGGGTTACATGTAAATTATTTAGGGTGCTAAACTTTCTCAGATAATAGTAATTGACTGAAGGAGTTTACCCCTTCTGAATTACAAATGTCACAGATCTGAAATTCATCATCAGATTCAGCTGAATCAGGCTCAGATGCAGCTGCATTAAACAAGCAAGACCTTAGAAATGAATAGCATGGTATCAAATTATGTCATAAGACCATTATATAAGACACAGCAACACATGATTTAGGAAAATCCCAGCATTGGGAAATTTAAATAAGCAGGCCTAGACTAATGCACCTTGTTCAAAATTCTAATAAGATTAGAACCCAAAATAATGTAAGCAAAAAAGATAACACCTAAAAGTTAATAACAAACACCAAAACAAATTCTACTTGGACAAGAATGAATTGAAAAACACCTAATATCAGTTAATCCATGTAATGAATTAACATGTTAAATAAGAGATAAGGTTATAAGTAGGGAATAATAGAAGTTTGATTCAACACTATTTGATCTATTAAACAGCTATTCTATGACAATGAGTTAATAGCTTTCAAGGCAAAAGTGAATCTGAAAAATGGTTCCATGAAAATTACTTTCAGATTCATCATCACTATCATCACTTGCTTCTTTCAACCTGGCAGCTTTCCTAACTCTTCCATTGAATGAAACACCAGGGGTTGCCGAGTGCCTCTTTCGTTGTAACTCTTTTACACCATCCTCACCTGTCATTAATTAAAAGTCTGGTGTACTGGATGCAAGAAAAAAAAAACACATAGCTTGTAGTACAAGAATATAACGATACCAGATAGAGATTCAGGCTTGTCAGGCAATGGATAATTCTCATCAACAAATTTCAACAATAGTTCACGGGGCCCTGAGATAAAATCATCAAGCTCAACACCCTGCCAGAAATAATAAGTAGCTATCAATCCCGTGCAACATAGGTTGGCATGATAAAAGTGTAGATCCTGTCTTATTTTAATTTCAATTTAGTTTGTATTCTTTCTTAATTGATGTGTGTGTGTGTGTTTGCTACATACATAAATATATATTCCATCCGTCTTGGTCCATTCGCAACATTTTTCTTGTCAGGATGTCCCACTAATTTGCAGCATTACCTTTTTATAAAAGAATTTCATCTTTTAATTTATCCAAATCACTCTTCCAACTTCTATTTTGTCACATCACTCTACTTCAACCACTTTATGTTCCAACTACTTTTACTCATTTCAAATAATTTGTTCTCCACGACTCATTTTAAAGGACAACATAGACATTTTTATCAAAACTCCATTTTTTCCATAATAATTGTGAGAAGTCGATGGTTGCAAATGGCATGGGTCGGAGGGAGTATACATATATATTGTTAGGGAGACCAGGAAAAATCCAAGGTAACTGATGTACAAACATATGCTCAATCCAACCCAAAAGCCTAAGTTAATGGGTCAAGACACAACCATGTATATATAATATACTGCATAATATTTATAACATTTTTTTCAAGATTATTGGGTTTAAATCTCGAACATATATGACAATCAAGAATATAAACTACCTCAAAAGTGGTATTAACAGTAATTTTTTTATTTTTTAAGGCTCAGATTAATCATGCCGTTATTAAGCTTATGCAATTCTTTATCAAATTTTGTATATTTTTTTTATATTAGTAATGAAGTTATAATTGTGTTGAGATTAGAGATAATGATACTGATAATATCTTTTAAATTCATTAAAAGAATTATTGAAATAAAAACGTATATGTGTGTGTACATTCATTAAAAATTCATTTTTTAAGTTTATCATTTTCCAATTATAATTAAAATTAAGAACGACTTATGATTGCATTTGGATTAAAGAAAGTTGATTCGATATGGTGTTTTGGATAAAGTTAATTAGTTAAACTAGGAAAACTTTGATTGTGACTGACAGCAACAAAAGTTTGAGGCAAAATTTTCAAATTACAGTTAAAAGTAGGAAACATTGATTGTAATTGTCTTTGAAGTACAAAATTTTCATATTGTAGTTAAACTAGGAATTGCCGATTGTGACTGTCTGTGAGAAAAGATTTTACTCAATATACATGAAATGCAAATTTTTGTATCAAGAAATAAATATAGGGACCATGTACCCAGATTGGAGCAGACAGAAAACTCACGTGTTTTGTTACAGCTTCTTCTGTTCTGGCCTCCCCCGTACTTTGGAGGCCAATGACCACACACTTCTCGTCTGCCAATGCTTGATTAGCAATTTTCACAACAGCGGGCACCTTAGCTGACATACACATGTGCCTAAAGAAACGCTAATGAAGCACATGTATGCAAACAAAACATGATCAATAATTGAAAATAGATAATTCACTTAGAAATTTCAAAACACAAATAATAATAACTTTCAAAAAGAAATAAACAATCAAACATATGATCATCAACCTGATGATTTGCCCAGTATAACCGCCATAACTGACTAGAATTGGGCTTCTCACTGGTGAGAAAAGCACTTGTAGATAGCAATTCCACCCTGAGCTCTGCCCAAAATTCTGCCGCTTTTTTATACATATCCTATAAGCGAATTCAATCGAGAATATCCAATAATTCAATATAATAGCTTAAAAGTACATCAAACCTAAAAGTAACAGAGAAAGAGCTGACAGAAGAAATCTGTATTACCGTCATTTTGGTCTCCAGTGGCACTTCAACCACTTCAAACTCTGCCCCGGAATAACTCAATGTTCGGCATAAATACATTCCCCTGAAAGAAAAAGTGTTGTTTAGATAAATGATATTCTTAAGTATGTCAGTCCACAGAATATCCATCAAAAACTCCAAAACCTTGCTTTCATGTCCATGGCAACTAGTTCCAAAGCGCCAACACCCCCTCTTTCTAGTGAACCTGCAAATAGTTTTAAATAAAATACAGATTAATTAATCTAAAACTTCAACATATTGGACACGCACTAACACCACAAGGGCACTACTTTCAAGAAAAGCAACTTCAAGCTTAACAGAATACAATTAATATCATGTATTAAAAACACAGAATCTACATACACCACCAATAAATACGCAGATGGAAGATATTGCTGAAAAACTTATATAGAATAAGTAGCAACAACAGCATCCACGGAACATATTAAGTTATGACTGCGAACTTCAAAATCCTTTAAAGAGAAAACATTATGTACACCTGCACTTTTTGGATAAAAAGAATTTTTAATAAAACTCCTCAAAATTTAAAATCTACATCTCTTAAGGTCATTTCTGACCAGGGGCCAAATAGACTTTCCACCATAACCACATTAAAAAGAGAAAAAATTTGCTTCCACAAAAGAAAAGTCAGTGCCACAAAATAGACAGAAAATAAGGATCCAAGCAATTTTTTGCACTTTATCCGTTCCTCTTCTTGAAGAGTTCTTTTGTTCCTTTTTTCAGCCTTTCCAAAATTCAAAGAAGCGTCAACTTCCCATGTCATCCATACATATTAGATACTAATGTTTTTTCTCATCTTTCTTACATATTTTACTCCAACAGGATAAAGTTCATTTTTGTCTCGTATCTTTAGCGAATATGGATGTGTAATGCGTTAATAAATAACAAAGAAAACAGAGTATCACTTACATTTCCTTCTACAGTGCTGCACTTGAAAAAGAAAAACAATGTATTAGAGAAGAACCTTACTTAAGAAATCACGGAAGTCCAAGAAAGATGTTCCAGTACCCCAAAGACCAAGCCTAACCATATAACCCATATTACGAGGCTCCGATGCACCAGTTGCGGAACAATATATAACACGAGCTTCAGGAAGTTTAGCCTGTTGTATGAAAA
The DNA here is from genome assembly GCA_014636745.2 of Centella asiatica. NCBI lineage: Eukaryota > Viridiplantae > Streptophyta > Magnoliopsida > Apiales > Apiaceae > Centella > Centella asiatica. The sequence goes on along the minus strand of CM025782.1, from coordinate 25,292,629 downwards.
TTCAGAAGTAATAGATTAAATATAAATAGTCCAAAGCAACAAATGTAGCTGTTAGCTCCACTCATTATCATCCTTGCACCTAGATACCTTACTTTTAAACATTAATAGTGAAGTAACTTACATGGTTCATTTCTCAAGAAACTCAAAAAAGGGTGAAATAAAAGATAGGATACTAATTCAGCTAGTCATATAGAAACAAAGTTAAATTTTCACATCCAGTTAAGCAAGAAGTTATACACAATGATCACATCCTATGGACAAAGTTTTATGAACACAAAAAGGCTAAATGATTAAAATAAAAAAGTGTTCCTTCTCTTCCACTTGATCAGTTATTCTTCTTTGCCTCTGCTTCTTTTCCATTTCTCACTTACCAAATGAACCTTCATGCAGAATTCCCCTGAAGAAGCAAGTAATCGCTAAACCCTCTCGCCACATGAGATATTTAGTATATCATGGCAACAAGAAGGAGACAAATATGAAAAATCTAGATATAGAATAAATAATAGTAGTGCAAATTCACACAAATCACAAGCTGACAACTTTTTGCTGATTTGCATCAATAATCAGGGACAATCAGACACACACAAGACAGAGTTCTTGGCATGAGAAAACCCATAAACAAGGAGGGAAATGAATATGTCTAAATATAATGGTCCATCTAGGCAATAAAACTTATAGCAGGCATGCAATGCATGCTTTGAAATTGTTTGAAGAACAAACCTGAATCTCAAGAACTGCTTCACCTGTGCGTGTTGGCTGACCTCCAGCTTCAGGTACTAAATTTTTTGCCTTATGACACTACAATGTGGCAATTAATTCTTAACGAGACAGATATATGAAATGGAAAAATAATTTTCTACCGCCAATTATGCAATAATCATAAAGAAACTAATTCTCAAGTCATTTAGATTATCTCTACCACATAATAACATTAGGTACCTCATCAAATACAATGAGGCCATCGAATTCTGGTCCACACCATTGCACAAGCTGTTGCAACCGAGATCGACCTTTCTCAGAGGAAGCTATAAGGCTGCTGTAAGTCAAGAAGACAACTCCTTCTCTAATTCCAACAGACTTTGAATCAAGCTTAGAATAAGGTAGCTTGTTCAAAGCATGCACTACAAACGAAACTTAATATAAATCAGGTCAAGAATGCTAAGGTCTTGACATCAAGGATTGGCTTGAAATTTGAAAAATACTCATCAATGAGGACAAGATTATGTAACATAATGAAACGTTAATACAAAGAAGATTAAGACACAAGTAATGGGTACTATACATCCTGTGTAAAATATTAACCATGTCATAATATACACTATATTCCTTGACAAAGACGAACCCGAGAGGATCTGTAATCTGGTAACCTCTAGTGTACATGTGTAGGAAGACTTATGAGACTCAAGACTCATTAATATCTGCATTCTCTTGTTGGTCAGGTTTGCAAAATACTACTTTGGAATTTAGTGGAGAGATGGTGCATCCCATATGTTATTAATTCATTTTTTTTAGCATTTGTGGTGAGACGGATTGCAAGTTTTCATCCAAATGAACTTTCTTTTCAATTCTTTGGCATATTTGGAATGAGAATAAGAATTGTTTAGAGAAGTACTCACCTTTTAACCCATTAAGACGACAGAGTTTTTTTTTCCATCATTTTCTTTGGTCTTCTGCTATGTAGACTTTCAAAGCCATCCTCACGCCTGATTACTGATAGGATGCTCCTTTTCAGTTACCTTTCTCTTTTGTGTTTGTTTTTAATGGTATTGTTCTTTTATAACTTAAAGGAAGGCTGTACAACCAATTGAAACTTTCTCATGGATTTCCCGAAAATGGAAATCAAAAGATTCATGTGGAAATGTAAACTTTATCTAAGAAAATTCTACTTGGACTTCTTCATATCCAAACAAACTTGGGGAACTTCTTACTTTTTTCCGCTATAGATAAATAAGGAAATTATCCTGAACAGAAACACTACAAGAGATGGTACATGTGACTTTTCATCCGCATAAACAAAAATCAAAGATTAACACAGGTAAGTTAGAAAGCTGAGGGGAAACGATGACAAAGAAAAAACTAATGTCTAAAGAATTCAATGACGTTATGCTTATACACAATTACTTAAATCACCTTCGATACACATGGCACCAACATCATCCAAATCCCTTCTTGCATCGAATTTCAGGTCTGAACCAACAGATATCCACCTATCAAGATTGATTAAAGAAGGGTTTGCATTAGCATACAAGAATTTTTGGGAATTTGGTATGCTGGAAAGCAAGACTACCTATAAGTTATAAGAAAACACATTACATAAAAGATAAAAGATAAAGCTTAAAGGCTGTAACTTCAGCTTCAAAACAGTCATCAACAAGAAACTCACAATGCTTTCCTCCTTCTATGGTGCCAATTCTCCAATATTAATCCTGCAATTGTTCGCCCTTTACCTACACCAGCTCCATCTCCAATAAAAAATCCTGCCCTTGTACCACTTTCAAGGTGTTGAAGGTGTCTCTGTCACATAAATCATCTTGCATTAATGAAGCAACAATACCAGCAAGCACACAATAGTGTAAATTAAGGTCGCAAACCTGAGAAGCATATACTAATGTCTCAATCTGCAAGCAAGATAGTGCTTTTGAATTTTCAAGTTCAACCCTGATGAGAAGATCATATGTGGGTTCAGGAGGCTGCACTGCAGATAAGGAAGATGTCTCCACAACAGGATCTGGGTGAGGAGGACCAATAGATAGTTTGGGAGGTCGCTAAAGAGTTTGTCCACGAATAAGATAAAGAACACACAGAAAACACAAAACCAAATTAATGAGAAAACATAGAGTTATATGATGTGGCTTCCATATGTTTAAAACCAGCAATCTAAGGTGAAAGCTTAAAGCAGAGAAGAGCTGCATGCCCGCAAACCATAAAAAATTAAGCACTTACATAGTCTGTAAATGTTTCTCCTACAACACCACCACTATCTTCTTCCCGCTCCACCTCAATTGCCACCTGAAATTTTTTAAAATAGGGGAGGAAAAAAAAAAGAGACAAGATTGAGTGATTGAGGAATAAATTCAGGATTGTTTTTAAGTCACTTGGTAATTATTCTTTCTAGTACTCCATATTCGAAAAGGAAAAAAAAGCAGAGTTAAATATATCTAAATTAGAGAAATACAATTTAAAAAATATGTTCATATCAATCTCTACTCAATTGATATCCCTTTAGTTAAATATATCTAAATTAATTAAATCTAGGTCTATAACTGCTGCATTCTCCATCAGCACCATCGTACGGAGCGTGCACACAACACCAAGTGAAGAATAATAGAAAATTAACATCTAAAACGCAAAACAAGATGTATGAAACATTGCGAGACTAGGAAGAGGCAGTTCGTGACAACCAAAATGAACATTTTCACATACAAGAAAAAGCTCATAATGGCGACGTTGTAAACAGGCATATCACTCTCTAAGACAATAAGGGCAGGCAGCACTGAATTCTGTGGAGCAATAATTTTCACATATGAAACTAAGCATGAAGTATTTAAAAGTAATTTCTTTGACCTCTCACCATTTGCATGTAATATCTTCTGTTTCTTTGTACCTTGATGAATTGTTCACTTTGGCTTCTATATTAACTTTAACCCCTTTTTAAGCAAGAAAGAAATACCTTATACATATTTTTAAATTCAATCATTAATTACATGAAAAATAGCAATGTCAAAAGCAACAGAGATAAAACCAAATGAAGGTAGGGTGGTAGGACCCATAATCATATGAATGGTTCTGGGTCCAAAACAACTTCCAAATGATCTTTAGAAAGCTCTGACACAGCCTAACAATCTTCCAAACAAGCATATTGCAAAAGCTCAAAAAAACGCAAGCGACTCTATTCCAAAATGGAAGGGCAACTAACAAGGATTCATCTGATTGCACCCCAAAGGAGAAAAGCAGCCATACCTCCAAAAACATTCCATCCTTCTTTCCCACAAAGACCAAAACCTAATAAAAAGAACCCCCCCCCCCCCCCCACGTCTATTGACAACTTTTACTTTTCATTACTTTTATTTGATTTTCTTGGTCATCATGTCATTATTGGACCAAGAGTAGCTTTCTAGACATATATATCACCCCTAGCTTAACCAATAGGAAGGTTCAACCCATAAAAAATAAAAAAGAGGCAAAAGGTTAGTATTATTAACCTACCAGCATTGCAAAAATAGAATTAATTAGTTAATTATATTATAAGTGAGACCTATTTTAGCAATCTACCTTACCTCTCACATTTGATTCATGCTCCATTACTGTTCTACAAATATAACTTAGGGTAAAAATCAATGTTATCAAAACCAGACCGGACCGGACAGTTCAACCGGTTTAACCGCGAACCGGCCATGGGTCCGATCGATTCGATCAAAATTAGAGGTTCACGAAAAAACCGGTCGAATCGGGAAAAACCTTATTCTCTTTTTTCTCTCTCTCTTTTTTTTTTTTTGCTAAATGAATTTTCTCCTTTTGTTCCTTAAAACATTGACTTTTGTCTTTTTCTCAAACGGTTTAATAAATTTTTTGAATATTTGATGAAATTATTTTGATTTATAAGAATATTTTTAGTTCAATATGAATTTTTACATAAGAATATTTATGATTTATAAGAATATTGTCGGTTCATTATGAATTTTTAGAATATTTGATGAATTTTTAAGAATATTTATGATTTATATAATTTTTTTTTAATAAAATAATAATCCGGTTGAACCGTGAACCAGTAGTTTCACCGGTTCGATGTCCAGTCCGATTATGATAACATTGATAAAAATAAACAAATGAATCTTTCAATTAGAACCCATAGAACTTATACGGTTAAATACCTATAGTTTTCTCATATTAGTACTGTATATCAGTTAATGGGTTTGACAAATATCCATCATACTTTATCCATATTCAACCAATTTAATAGATACCATTGGTAACCTAAACCTTTAATAATCCTCAACACATTTATGTTTAACCCCTAAATCAACTTATCTCACACCTCAACGACATACTAATAAAGTGCAGCTCTCCAACTTTAACTACCATTAGAAACCAAATCACCTCCGAAGATTCCTATAACAAAAACGACTGTGACAAATCGAAACAAGTGATCCGATCACACTAACCCTGAAGTATGATTAATCAATGGTTGGCAGAGAACTCTTCTACGAATCTGCAGACTACCTATTTGGACACAGTGAATAACTACGACAACAAATGAATAAGCATACGTTTCTTCTGCAGAAACATCTAGTTATTTATATACTTGAGTCAAATACTTGGTAGCATAGAAATATAAACTAGGCAGGCATTTTAATCATCAATATATTTTATGTTCTTTGCAATGTAGCTAACCAATGATAACTGCACCTATTTAGTTCGTATCCTTCCTGGTAATCATGAATCATTTCTAAGTTAACTCATTGATGTTCTTTCCAATGTAGCTACACATGATAAGCTTCCCTCTTTAATCGGTAGCCTAATGTTGTATGCTCTACAATTGAAGCATAATGTCTATTTTTACCACACAAAAAGCATAATCACCAGAGTGAAATATTTAGTATCTAAGTTGGCATGTATGTTTTGAGTGAAACGTACTTAGATCAGTGATCAGAAAAAATTTACGGTTCCTATAGGAGAGAGTAATACAGAAAGCACATGACAAATACTAATTTCAAAATCCTAAATCCAAATTTCTTACGAGGAAACAAATGGAATACCTCGTTGACTTCTTCAGGAGGTGGAAGTAACTGATTACTCTTGGAGATATCAACGCCAAGTTCGGTCTTACACTGAGGGCAATTAAACCTGGTGAGGCCATGCGGAACGTTAAGAATTGCCTTGCAGTGGGCGCAGGGAAGCTGGATCTTAGTCGGATCAATGCCGTGAGCGACGGCGTGTTGAGCCGGCAAAAGTTCCGGCGGCAACATCTGCGGCAACCCGCAGGTGGGGCACACGAACTCGGTCAGTCCGTGGACGACGGTCAGGATCATACGGCAGCCGGCACATCTCACTTGACAACCCCCACCGGGGACGTTACCCACGGCGGCGGAAGGAAGTGGATGCCGAGGCGGTGGTGGGCCCAAGGGCGGAGCGGGAATAAGCGGCAATGACTGCTCCATATTTCGAGGCACAAAAACTTGAAATTGACACTATTTTGGTGAAATTGGGAGTAGAAGTGCAATATATAAGTATTAATTACAGAAAAGAGGGTTTGATTTTAGAGCGGCAAAATGAGTTGCTCGAGAGGGGTGCGATTCGCGCCCTCTTTCTTTCTCTGTTCCTCCCTCTCTTCTCCCTTCTAATTCTCTGTTTTTCCCTTTTTTTGTTTTAATTTTTCCCCACTCCCCATTGTTGGTTCTTTGACGCTTCAGATGCGTCATGCGCCTTGCACAGTTTTCGAAATAATTACTCCGTGTAAAATAAATTTTCCGTTAATATGTTTTTGAGTTGGAAATTATCATTTTTGCTATAAATCTAAAAAAATATACTACTTCCGTCCTCAACGAGAGACAAAATATACCAAAAAGGGTGCTGAATGACAATAAGTATATTAACGACAGAAAATGGAGCGATACAAAAAAATAAAAAAAAATAATAATGTAAGAAGAAAAATAAACATAAAGTTTTAAAGTTTATAGTTTTAGATATATTTTTTGAAACAATATTTTAGTGCACTTGAACACAGTTTTTTGGGACGGAGAGAATATATTAAAAGAATTTTTAAAAATAATATTTTTTACTAGTTTGTCAACCCGTGAAGAGCATGGGTTCTTTACATATACATATATTAATTCAAATTATTGAGTCTATAATAGATATTATTTTCTAATTTTTTTAAAAAAATTATATTAAATATGTTATCAGTAAATCATATTATTGTATATAATATCATTAATTTTATATTTATACATTTAAAATTTGTTGGGTGTATTTTAGTTTTTTAGATATAAGTTATTATTTCATTTTATTATATTTTTTAAGTTGCTTTTATATTTTCAAAATAATTTACATGGCTTAATACTAAATATATTTTAATTTATATTAATTAAAATAAATTAATAAATATAAATTTCTTGATTTTTAATTTTTTTTAAAGTAATTTTATCGTGGCATTTTTTTTTAATCACATAAGTTGTTGTAGATTATATTTATTAATTGTTGATTATTTTGTTAGTTTTATTATTTTTTTGTTGATATATTTTAATTTTGAGAGATGTACGTTATTTTTTAATGTTATATGTGTGTGTGTTGTGGGGGTAATAAGCATTGGTTGACTTTTTATTCAGACTTGTAATATGATTTTTTTTTTTAATTATAATAATTAGAGGCAAAATAGAGTTTCAAATAATAAGATTATTTTCAAAATCAAAACGATATCGCCGAAATACTATATAATAATAGATAATAAATAAATAATAGATGCGAAATTATTAGTATATCACCACCTTTTATGAGTTATCACTGTGAAATTAAAAATAAAAATGATGTAAAATTTAAATTATTGAATCTCTTGTAGGGGCAGTTGAATTGCAGGGATTGGTATTGACATTTAAGTCTCGTTTACGTCATGGATTACAGGGTTGAATGAGAATACCCCAATCCGCTAATAACTAATTCTGCGACGACGCAAGCACATGTATTTCAGCATTGGGCTAACTTTGATTTGTTGCGGTTCCGCGAGGAAGAAGCAAAGAAAAATATTTATAAACTCGAAGACCCACGCTTCCCTTGCTTTTTTAGTAATTGGTGTTCAGTTTGTTTTTTGCTTTTTTAGCTTCTCTTGGGTGAGTAAATGTGTTCTTATGTCGATTTGTTGTATAGGTTTGTCTGGTGTTCTATTTGTCATTCCTGATTCCTATGTTGATGCTAAGAACGGGGACTATGGACGTAGGTCAATTTAATACATCGGGATATACGACATTTATGTAAGAAATTGTCCGACGTATAATAGTAGTTGATATCTCCAATCCACACCACATGGGAGGTAATCATAGATTTTTGGTGATGAGTTTATGCTTTTATTCTATGCAGACGTTTAATACATAAACGTTTAGTTCCTTACATATGATAACAATCATAACAATTCAAATCAATGTTCATAGACATTTACAAAACAAACAAAAACTAATTGCAATAATATATAAATGTATGTATATACATACATACATACATACATACACACAAAAAAATAAAAATAAAAGCCCGCGTTGGGCACATGATGTTTGACTAGTTTAAATTAATTCAATTCCACTCTTTGATGTGGTATTGGGCCAGGAATAAAAAAATGGGACAAAAATAACCTCAACAGCTTCGCTGGCTCGTGAATCTCTCCGCTGCTCTCTCTCTTACTCACTTTGCTCAACCCTCGATCTGATTCCCTCGTCTGATCATAACTGATTTATTTTGATTTATCTGGAAATTTCTAGTTCTATTTGATTTGGAATAAGGTTTTTGCCCAATCAATTTTCTGACGGTGGGTAATAATCGTTCATTTGAAGTAATGCACACGGTGTGTTTGTCATTATATCCAAATGACCTGAACTTGCCGAGATAATAACGGAAGGCAATTTTTTATTTTTTGCTTATATAATTATTTATGACACAAGTTATAATTTATTCAATTATCAAAAAAAAAAATTAATGTAAATAGTAGTTAAGCTCCAACTTGTAAAAAGGAGAGCGGGTGGAAACAGAGAATTTGTAAAAAAAATAAATGTGTGTATGTAATGCTTTTCTCTTTCTTTTACTCAAAAAATTTAGTTTTTAAAATATTTTTTATACTCTCTCTATTCTAAAATTTATCTTTAATGTAATATTATTTGCTAATTTAAAATTTTGTTTGAAATATGAATTATAATTATAACAGCTATTAAGTTTTTCCCATGCAAAACTGGAAGAAAAGATCATTTATTGAACAAATAAATTTAAAATAACTCAAGTTTTTTCTATTATTTAAGTTTATAATATATAATTTTATCTATTTGTTATAATTTATGTAAATTTTGATGGTGTTTTTTAATAATATTTTTTAAATATATAATACATTAGTATAAATATGTTATAATTAAAGATAATTTTGACATTATAACTTTCATTCCATCTTCGCTACATGTTTGGAGTAAACAAATAAATGTATTTATTGATTTCCTGTCTCGTTCGTCCCATATTTATTCTCCCTCATTCTCATTTCTAATTCATTCTCATTTGATAAAGTAAACGGGCCCTTAAGGTACTACGAGCTCCATACAATGCTCTCTCATCTTGTATGTTGACTTTATCCATTTCGATCAAATTTTAAAACATATATTTAATTATTTATATATTAAAAATATAACTAAACGTATAGCATTTGAATTTTATTGAACAAAAAGAGTATTACTTAGTACTTCTTATCAACTATCATGAGATAACAGCCATGTTTATTTTAACTTAAATTTGAAAAATGTAAATTATTATGATATAAATTACCGTTAAAATTTTAAAAATCCAATATTGGTTTAATAACAACTCCATTGGCCGATGACTGCTTAACTGAATAAATAAGCGACTAAATTTGTTTAGTTTATATTATAATTTGGCTGAATCAAGATGATTTCGGCTGACAGAATCAGCCCAAAAACCTTGCTAAATCGGTAACAACCAGTTATGACGTAGAATGGGTTTGGACTACTTCACACACACGTGCTTGTAAGGTTATAACAGTTGATGTATTATTATTTACAAGTTGTTTAATTTTGTTATTTAATGGTGAGAGGTAAATAATTAAATAAATAAATAAAGAACTTGAAGAAAAACTATTGAGTAGTATACTCTTTTAGAATTATTACTTTCACTCTTTTTTGTTAATTTCACATACAAATACAATCTCTGATATACATAGTGCAAATATTTGATGTAGGAGTATATATTTTGTTTTTTAAATTAGTACTTTTTATTGGTTATTTTATAATTATACAAATAATTTTCTTTTATTTCGTAGCAAATCCGACCAAGAATTAAACTCAAACCATCAAGTAAAAATAATTTAGAAGGATAAAATTGTAAAATTATGTTATCAAATAGATAAATTATTAATATTTAAATTCGGATTCAGTTTATAATTCATTCAATTTACTTATTTATTCATCAATTTGTATTCAGTTTTGTCAAACAAAGCCTAAGTCTCGTATACTACATTTGAAACAATTGCTCTCGTAAATAATAATATAAGACTTCTGTCAAATTATGCAAAATAAATATATCAATCAACAACAACTACAAAAATAAAACAACTAATAATAATAAGCAATTGAGTCGAAACTATTTATAACAAAATAATTACAATCAAATCATTATAATCTTAATCACTAATTAAACCTATTCAAATAAAAATAATCACAATAAAATTAATAATAAAATATGATCATATAATTGACCACAACTGACCAATTACAATTAAATCAAATTTTCATCAAATCCACAACGATGTAATAAATTATTACACTAAAATTAATTATTACAGATTAATTTGCATTTCAACATATGAGGTACAAATACATACAAACAGTAGATAGTCAAAGTAGAATTGATTTAAATACGGAATAATAAAATTCATCTATAATTGGTATTTAAAAAATTGCAAGAGATAGGATAACTATGTCCTAGTAACATACAACTTCATTATATGCAATATCCCGTACAAGTTAAGCAAATTAAAGTATGCGTAAAATTGTGATAAATTTTTATTTTATTTTATTTTCATTGTATACAATAATACAAAATATGAATGTGCAAAAGAGAAACTATATATGTATGGTATAACTTTTGATAAATTCATTTTATTTTAATGATTAATCGCTAATTGTTTGTTGACTTTAAACGAATTGATAAAATTTTATAATTTTTATTTTGAATTAATTGATAAATAAATATTTGGATAGAATATTAAATTTAACTATTGCTGTATATTGTTAAAACAATAAAACAACAGTACACTAATAAATTGTAAGACTTACATATAAAAAAAATTACACGAATATATTGAATATTAAACAATACAAAAATATTGAAAAACAATAAAAAGATCGTACCGTGAACATACTTATTTAGTAGTCATTTTCTAATTTATAACACAAATTAAATCATATGATTTCAAAATAACATTATATTAAAAGAAACACAAACTTTTATACAAATTTTAGTAATACATCTTGTCGTTGAGACGGATGGAAGAAAATATAACATCATTTTAATTCATCCGTTGTTATATGTGATTTCAATACACGTAAGCAATTACATTAAGATTTGCCTATACATATGCATATAATGTATACATACACAATTCAAAACAACAATCTTCTAATAGTTGATTTCACTAGTTATCAAATATATTTTTTTTAAAGTGAAACGATTAAGGTTTCAAATATTATAAATTAATATAAAATGCTATAAAATAGTTAATAAGTATGTAAGTTTTTAGGCAGCGACCTCTTATTTAACAAAAAAAAAAAAGGTTAGTCATTAATAAGACATGAAATCTTTAAGGTTTCGTTTAGATCGAAAAAAATAAATGAGAGAGATAATACATTTGATTAATGTGTAATTATTACATGAGATCACAAAAAATTAGTCATCAACAAGACATAAAATCTTTAAGGCTTCGTTTGGATTGAATGAATTAAACAAGAAGGATAATAAATTTGATTTATGTGTAATTATTATATGAGATCACAAAAATTGATGGTATTATGAGAGATTGTGGTAGAATAAATCATTTATCTCATATGTTATTTAATTCAGCATATAAGAAAGAAGAATTATCTATTTATTTTTCATCATTGTGATTTTTCTTTCATTCCTGCTTATCACTAATTCTACTACTAATTTTTACTACATTTTTTCTAATTTTTTAATCTATTTTTCCTCCAATTTCATCCACTAAATTTAAATGGAACACAATAATAGCTAATACATATAAAACGAGTTTGACTTTACATGGAGTACTTAAGATACTTTAACAAGACACGATCTATAGTCCTATACTTCACGAGCTCCGTTATTCACTATTTTATTGCTTGTTTTGAAATTTATACAGTACCCGTTTCCTTTACAAATGGTTAACAAATTTCCAACTTTATTAAGATTGATATATAAATACTACTTAAAATTATTGTACAATCTTAAAATATTCCCAATTTAATTTTACATTGTTTCACATATAATCATCGAAACATATTAGTCGGGATAAAACAACAAAAACTTCTATGAAATATTGAGATGATTACATATTTATAATCAAACACTATCTTTTAAAAAATCATCTATTAACGAACGAATCAAATAGCTTAAAAATTGAAATTAAATCGTTAACCTAGAAACAAACGTTACTTTTCATTTTTCAACTTAATATTAAAATTTTAATTTTAACTTTTAAGTTGGAAAAATAGCTGCCTGATACTCCAGAAACTCGTGGAGTAGAATTGAAGCTATCTATTAGAGCGTGAAGTGCGGGTCTGCATCGGATTCCCCATCACTGGGCCACACGTATTAATATTTTCTAAATTTAATTTGTCTATACCATAATATTTTTATCACAACAAATTCGTAATTAGAAATTAATAAATGTTACATTGTTAATTATTTAAATAAGTACAATATAAAGTTCTATCTGAAAAAAAAAACTTTTAGTAAATAAATTTAGTTTGTCTGAACCACAATATTTCATAGTATAAAATATGTAATTAAAAATTAATAAGTATCGTATCTTTAATTATTTAAACGAGTACAATATAAAGTTCTCTGAAAAAAGTAATTTTTAGTGGGTCGGAGTAGCGTCACGTATCCATCCCCTATCGACGAAGCAATAAGCGAAGTCATGAATCCCCAAAATACATATATGTAGAAGTGGAAGAAGAGATGGGAAATGTGTTATCTCCGTCATCGTCTTCCCATAAGAGTCGTAGTTCGGCTTCCGGAGAAGCGAGTAGGCGGAAGAATCTATCGACTCCTAGTAGTAGCAGCAGTAATGGTGGTAGTAGCAAAGGATTAGTAGTAGGTAGTAGTGTCGATTCACCAAAAGAAGCTCCTCTGAAAATGAAACCCTCGTCGTCTGAAACTTCTACTGCTACAACTAGCAAGATTAGTAATAACAGCAGATTGAACAGGAAGAAGAAGTATGATTTTATTCCGGATAATTTCTCAACCCTCGATCAGGTTAATTTTAATTTCGTTCCTCTTTGTTTTTCATCATACATCTATAAACTAAACTACTGTTGTCTGTTGGGAGGTTTCGTATCCGTTTACTGTTTAGTAACTAGATAAATGTTTGTGACGTCAACGCGCTTCTGGTACTAATAAATATCATTAATATGACTGTCATCGGTTTGGTGGAGTGTTTATTTCATTAGTATAACGTTTTGGGGCCCATTATAATGGCTAATGGTACATTCTAATAGTATCTTTACAGTCTCCTGTATATGCTGTCATGATGGAACTCATGTCCCATCGGTTCTTAAAAAGAAAATTATATTTGGAGAAAAGAAATCGTTAAAAAAAGTTTTACATATGAGAATTTTTTTTGTTTTGCTATAAATAAAAAGAATTTTTAATTACAAATTTATAAATCTCGTTATAATTTAAAGATTTATAAAAAATTTTATGAGAAAAACTTATTATTTGTATACTTAATTATTAGTCAAAGATACAAAATAAATAATTAATAAAAATTTAAATGTTATTTTTTTTTTTTTTGTGAAACAAAGGGAGTAGAATACTATGTTAATATGTTACTCTAATCCATTCAAATTTCTTCGAGTCAAATTTGACCAATTTTTTATGTTAAAAGTAAAACAATATACTTTTACTTGTACAATTGTAGAAATTAAATCTTATCGATGATTTATAAATGTTCTTGTGATTATATTTGTTATCAGCAAAACAATAAAGATTTTAAGTCAAAAACTGATCTAACTCAACTGTAAAAAATCTGAAAGTGCTAACTTAATTAAGGAGGGAGGGAATACAATGTTTTAAAATGACACTTAACATTTAGAGAATTTTGTGAATATCAAGAAATTTTGTCAATGAAGTGGAAATCTTGATAATGGATATCTTAATCATAATCATGGGAGTCATCTATTTCAAGTTTTCACTTTATTGGTACCTGTTAACAAATTGTTGCTTTTATTGCTTCACACTTACTAGGTACTATAAACCTGATTGTTTTGTTCATCAATGCTTAAAACTTGCTTGTTTATTTCTTTATTTGCAGGTAACACTGGCCTTGAGAGAATCGGGTCTGGAGTCATCAAATCTTATTATTGGAATAGACTTTACGAAAAGCAATGAGTGGACAGGTATGTGGAAGTTTAGATCATGTGAGATACTTGTGGAGTTGTAGCGAACAAAACCATTTTCATATTGCCACCAAAATTAGAAGTTGTGGGAACCATTGACCCAAACCGCTTTATTAATTAGACGGAGTAGCATCTTCATACACCCTTACTTGGAAAATGTTTTATTCTGGATAAATCTTTTCCATATTTATTTTGTCTCTAACACTCATTTGACGTTGATGTAAAATCATTTTTAGTGGAAGCAACCTTTGGAATACATAACACCGTCCGAGTCATAATGCTGGTTGATCATGTAAAAGGGACAAGCCCATTGTCGTGTACTCTTGATTAACAATTGTAATTTCACTGAGATACATTCTCATTGGAGGGTTTTGTTGTTGGATAATATTGTAAAATCTTAGTAAAATTTTAGAGTATATCAAAAGTTTGAAATTCATTGATTGAATTCATTCCTGGGTGGATATGTGCTCTGCATCAGTAGATACTGCATCCACAAATATTAGTTCATCTGTAAATATTGCATCAACAGTTATTAGTTCATCAGCTGATACTACTTTACCTCATCGGTGGGTATTATCAAGTTAATGGATACCTTATCTTAGGTAGATATATCATTTTCATAGGGTATTAACTTTTCAGAGGATATTTGTAAATCAGTCGATATTTGTTCATCAGTCGATATTATCCTCTGATGCCTATTTCAATTGACAACATTTATCCTCCTGATGGTTGGACATCATTTATCCTCTGATGGGGTTTTAATGGCTCGATGTTGACCCGTTCATATCGATATTGTTTTGTCCATGCTTAACCCATTCTTGTATCTGTTTTATTTGCCCGTTCACACGTTCACCCACAACGGATTAATTTGTTGTAATCCATAGTTTATCGATTAATCGTTATTATCTCGATTATAAATAGGGATTAATCCATTTATTATATATACAGAAAATTACATACATTTTATCTTGTCTTTTTCTTCTGATACACGTCTGGTTAAATAAAGTTGAAAACTGTTTCTGAACATTGATCTAGTTCTGGTGTTCGATTAAATTAGTGAAGACTGTTGAATTCTGAAGGTATATTCTATTTGAAACCCACGAGTATTGAGAAAATTTTCCAAAGGGGTAGAATATTTCTTTAAGGACAGTAAGTGTTACGCCTCTATCCAGACTATAATTACTCTGAGTTCTTTCAAAATTACTTCTCGTTCCCTTTTGATTGTTTGTCATATGGTTTTGCCCAATTAATTTCCAACATTTATTGCTTTAGCATACTACTTCGATCGGGATCAAGTTCTTACGGTTGTGCCTTCATTTCAACACATCTTAGAAGCTAGTTACTTCTACAAGTTTAGCTTAGAAGCTAATACATGAATGTTCCCACTGAAGGCAAAGTTTCGTTCAACAATCGCAGCCTGCATGCTATTGGCGATATTCCTAATCCGTACGAGAAAGCCATATCAATTATTGGAAAGACTCTGGCTCCCTTTGACGAAGACAACTTAATACCATGTTTTGGGTTTGGTGATGGTATGTTGGATTTTTACAGTAGATTCATGGAATTACTTTCTGTTAAATTTATAGTTTTCTTTCTTCTTCAATTGTTAAAAGTTTTGTTTAAAGTTCTTGTCAATTGATTTGGACTATATTGTTCATAATAGCCACTACCCACGACCAAGAAGTGTTCAGCTTCCACAGTGATCATTCCCCTTGCCATGGTTTTGAAGAAGTTTTAGACTGCTACAGGAAGGTGGTTCCCAACTTACAATTGTCAGGTGTGTTTATTATTCTATGTTCTGACCTCCATTTGACTGATGTCTACTCATTAATGCGTTATTCTTAACTAAAATACACGTGGTTTACTTCTTTATACTTCATATCTCTTGATATCGTGATTTACATATATCAAACCCTTACAAAAACATGCAACTGTGTTCAAGGTCCGACGTCTTATGGACCAGTAATTGACGCTGCAATTGACATAGTGGAAAGAAGTGGTGGACAATACCATATTCTGGTTATAATAGCAGATGGGCAGGTGACCTCAGATTCTCTCTCTCACACACAGCACACACAAGCCCGCTTACTGTACTAATAAATTACTTTTACTGTGAAGGTTACAAGAAGTGTAAATACAAGTGAACGGGAACTCAGTCCGCAAGAAGAAAAAACAATAAAGTCAATAGTCACTGCAAGGTCCGACCATAGTCTTAATAAAGCTTTCATCTACCTTCATTGTGTTCATGGTGGTTTTGTAATTATATTGAATTCCTTGATGCTATAGTTTGTGTGGGCATTCAGATAGCATATTAACACACAAAAAAAAAATAGAGAGAGAGAGAAGCATATTCAAACAATTATCGTGAAAAACAAGAAGCAAATTCACTTCTTAATTTTTTTCACCACTTTCTAACTTGGAATTGATTCTTTCCAAATTATCGTGAAAAATAGTCTCTGCAACAACATCAAACAATTTTATTTATCTCCCTCTGTGTGTGTGACCAGCTTGTACCCTCTCTCAATTATTCTAATTGGTGTTGGAGATGGACCTTGGGAAGACATGAAAAAATTTGATGACAAGATCCCTGCTCGTGATTTTGATAACTTTCAGGTAATAGCTCCGGGGGCGTTAGTAATTGGATTCAAGTACAAGGAAATATTTGAGTCGTATCATTTAATGACATTTTCTTTGGTTGTTTGTCTTCAACATGTACAGTTTGTTAATTTCACAGCTATTATATCTGCAAATGCGACTCCGTCTGCGAAAGAAACTGCATTTGCTGTTGCTGCTCTCATGGAGATTCCCATCCAATACGAAGCTGCCGTAGAGTTTGGTGTACTTGGGTAGGGAGCGCTTGATTTTATATTTTGACGTTGCTAATTAAGTACTCCATCCTTTCCCAAAAAAAAAAGATACATTGAAAAAAAAAATTGTTCCAAAGAAAAGCTACATTTGAATTTTTTTTAAATTTTGTTATAAATTAAAAAACTTTTAATTATAAACTTATAAATCTTGTTACAATTTAAAGATTCATAACAAATTTCATGAGAATTTTTTTTTATTTGTACATTTAATTCTTAATCAAAAATACAAAATTAATAATTGTCAAAACTCCAAATGTTCTTTTTTTTGGGAAACGGAGGGATACTATATTGTTAATTTGTTGGATAATCAAATATTCAAATCTGTTCTCTTCTTTTTTTAGTATTATAAATATCTTTATGTTTCTTGGCACCAAACTACAAAATTGACATGTCAAATCTAATCGTGTGAACTTTTTTCATAATTTGAATACGGGATAAAAGAAGTGTTACGGGAAAAGCAAAGAAAATAGTTCCCCGTCCTCCTCCAATATCCTACACCAGACGTTCACTATTTCCATCTCGAGAACGAAGTAATCTATCTCAAGAACCGAGTAGTCTTTCAGCCGATGAAGAAAGAAACCAGGCAAGGAGATTTCTTTTGGTTTCGTTTCTTTTTTTTTTTTTTGGTTAATTTATTATTTTATTTTTATGCCAAAACTCTTGGTAGATACGTCATTAAAAAGAAAGAAAAACAACCAATAGGTTCATTAATTTTTTTTGGCTGTATAATAATCTTAAGTGCTTCAAGGCTTGAAGCTGCTTGACCGAGATGAATACAACTTTTGAACTTATTTATACACATAAACAAATTTACAAATCAATTAAAATTTAACATGTGGATAAATTTGTTACACTTTTTCTTTCATAATCAATGAAGTCAATTAATTTTTTTACATTTATACACTTTTGTGAGTTTTTCTTATAAAATAGTTTGTGTGCAAAAATTTATTCATTACTTTTACATTATTTGGTGGATGAAGGTATGCGCTATTTGTCTGACCAATGGAAAGGACATGGCTTTTAATTGTGGACACATGGTGAGTTGCAGCTTCTTCTTGACACAATTAAGTCCTGGGAGGATATATACTGTAATAATTCTTTTATATATATTCTAAGAATGGTGCCAAGTACTCATTTTATCCAACATTGGCAGACTTGTAGAGAATGTGGGCCAAAGCTATCAAACTGTCCCATATGCCGCCAGCCGATCAGCAGGCGTATAAGGTTGTATACAGGGTGATTTGCAACTAGAGGGAAATGAATTTTATCCCAAAACTGTTCATATCATCAAATTTCTTGTGAACAGTAGATTTCTAGCATACAATGCCAAATGAACGTGTTCATTTTTATTTATATATTCGTAATTGAGTACCTCATTGTAACATAGATCAACTCGTGTATAACGTTTTGGAACATATGGTCTGATGTGTAAATTGTGACAAGTGTTAAGAAAAAGTGCATTCTCTGTAAGGTAAAAATGCGACCAGTATTACTTCAAACAAAATAAAGGTAATGATGAAATACAAAATCTGTATTCAGGTCACAGTTGGCCAGGGTAATTCTCACCAGAACGAACAAACAAATGTCCTCAAATTTACTTAAATTGGATGATATGCAATTTATGTTACTAAAACAGGAGTGATGGTTAAAAACAACCAAGCACACATACCCTTTTATCAGTGAAAGCCTATCTAGAGCCATAAGCCATTACGCAGAAAACTATTTTTCCTTATCTTTTCTCTGTATTGCTTTGATTCTGCACTGGTTGTATCCTATTGTTTGGGTTTCTGGTCAACGTCTCCCCTCTTAGAGCAGCAACATATCTGTCATTTGTGTTCTCTTTCCTCTGCAGTTCCCCAAGAAATTCTCCAAGCCTCTCCTTGTTTACTTTCCCCATCATCTGATTCACATATTTACGAAACAAAAGACATTTGTCAGATTTATTCCAAGTAGAAAGTACAACTTTGTACAAAACTATAAAACTAAAATCAACTCTGCTGGGAGCACAGAACATATCAAACTCTATTTTAGGTCATGTAATGAAAATATGTCAACTTTAACCTTTAAAAAAAATCATAAGCAAAATTAAAAATTTACTGGATAGCCATAGCTACATCCATATCAGAAATGTACACTATAAAAGAACATCACTATTAGCAAGTTTCCGGAGGAGTGGTGATTTAAGCCTGTTGAACAAGGTAGCAGAAGGCCATCGGTAAATGAATCTGAACTAGAATTGGAAACACCGTCGTGATAAAATAATTCCTCCCAACATAATCAAAACACAACAAAACTAGACATGGGCAGTGACTTGGTTATAACAGAAGACTATTCATTACTGGTCAACTTGTACAAGCACCCTACTAGACGGCACCTTGCATTTCCAACTGATGTAAGTTTCCTCAATTGTAATTACAAATTATTACATTCAAAACATTCATTAGTCATATCAATTTTGGATATTTATACACCATTGTTTCACTTAAAATGTCAAAAAAAATAGATGGTGAGAGGGAGCTATTATTTGGATCAAAACAAGCAGACTTATGTTTATAACTTGCACATCTTAACACCTTTATCCAATTGAATTGAGGTTGGCTGCATCAAACATCACCTGTAGTAATTCTTTTTTGGATTGCCACTTGACCTACCCCAATGTTGGAAATGGCGTTAAGCAATAAAAGGAGGGCCTAGTGCCTAAGTGGAAATTAACCCAAGTTACACAGTGCTATGTAAACTTAGATGGGGATTAGTTGGATCTAGGCGACTAGCGGGTAGAAGATCCTCTAACGCTTAGATGGGTGATAGTCCAATTAGTCAGGAACTTTTTAAACACTGGTCCTACCAGAGTTTCAGGACCTATTCAAACTAACAGAGAAAGTTACAGGTGATAATATCACCATTAAGTACCCAGTCTCTGTCCTCCAACCCTCTGTCCTGGTATCTTACCAATTAATTACATGTCCATGACTCTTTCAAGTTCACCACAGTTGAGGAGAAAATTGTACTAGACATAATACTTAAGATTGTTGGAAAACTCGATCCCTGTTCATCCAAAAAAAAAAGTTGGCCACAAAGGCTCTCCTCCTACCACCAGAAGCACGGAAAATTTTTCCTTGAGCTAAATTTTCTCCTGCTAGTAAGTGAAGCAAAAGGCAACCCTATCAAGAAACTTTCAATTTCCAACTTCCGCTACTATTATTAACAAAGAGTTGTAATATTTAAAAAATTCAATGTAAGGTAGCTACGGTTCCCATTTGGGACAAATGTGCACAAAGTAGGATGTTCAAACAGTTCCATAGCAACATAATGAACTCGTAAGAGGAAATCATAGCAGAAGAAAACAGACAGGGATCATTAACACCGAGCTAATAATGAACTTGTACGATGTTGTAAGACAACTTTAACTTCACTCATGGAAAAAGTATTGTCGGAAAACACTAAGCTTATGACATTCTTTAAGATGATAATGATCAATAATCATCACAAACAAACCAGAGAGAGATGATTTTTTTTCCAGACCGCTACATAATCAGAGAATCCGAATTAAACCAACCGCTGCACTCTTTTTATCACACTAAATCAATAAAATCCTCAACTGGGTTTCATCAATTTTAAGCATAGCAATCAATTTAGGGTTTTACGATAATACAAAAACAAACATAAATTGCATCTCTGTATATAAACGAATAGAGTGCAGATAATCATAAAGAAGAGACAGAAA
This sequence comes from Centella asiatica, assembly GCA_014636745.2. Classification (NCBI taxonomy): domain Eukaryota; kingdom Viridiplantae; phylum Streptophyta; class Magnoliopsida; order Apiales; family Apiaceae; genus Centella; species Centella asiatica. The sequence goes on along the minus strand of CM025782.1, from coordinate 25,271,666 downwards.
AGGAGAAGAGGAAGCTATTACCAGTGAATCGGGACGAGCAGTCCGGCGAAGTTGAGCTTCGAGTTGTTCATTGCGAGTGGAGGTGAGCTGCATCACACCATAGCCAATTAAACCCGGAACGACGCCGCAGACGGTGGCAAAAGCAAAGAAGAAGGGCTTGGAGTCCCTTGTCATCCTCACCATCCACATCCATGCCGAGCCCACCGACATCTCTTCGCGGCTTCACTCTTTCCTAATTTCTGTATTTCCAGAATCTTGACTGAAACATAAACCTCAACTACAACGAGGAAGTCCTCCCATTAAAATTTAACGTCCACTAAAATCTTTAATGTCAAATTGATGTATTTTTAATTTAGAATTGATAAATATTATATTCAATTCTAATAAATGAATACACATAATTTAATTTATTGGAAAATTTAGTGATGCATAAAACTTAATCGTGGAACCCTTGGTTTATAGGATTTTTGATATACTCCTATTGTACTCAAAGTCTTTAAAGAACGTGTGCCAATTTATTATTAATTTTGTACCTTTTATTCAGTTTGTAATTAATACTATTTTTTTTTGTTACATGTAATTAATACTATTTTAACAAAGGTTAAAATAACTTAGTTTTTTTTTTCTTTTGAAAAAAAAGAAGCACCACCAGGTATGTGATCTCTAGAGGAATGTATTATGAGATTGTGATTATATACAATTGTAATCGCACTATATTTTGTAACATTGCAAAATTGATTCATTAGTCCTTGTTTTTTTAATCGATGAGTTAACTTTGTTAGAATTTGCATCATCTATGTAGATTATGGAGTACATTTACATTATATTTATGAATCTGCTTTCGTATGAATTTTCAAAATATTGCCAATGCTCTAAAACAAAATATATTAATCGTATACAACTGTTTTACTTAACAAAACAAAACAAATGAGCCATACAGAAGGTCTTCAAGATTTATTGCAATGGATAAATAATAATGATAGCAGTAATAATTCAGCCCATCTAATGGCAACGGACCTTCTGAAAAAGCAAGTCTATATAGCAAATTAGATAAGAAAAAGGCCTATAAATTTCTTGTTCTCTTAATTTTATATCACTAGTATGGAAAACTGCGTGCACCGCGGGTCAATTTTCTCTTATGTTGTAAAGATATTAATGTAATAATCATTTAATAATATTTTTAATGTAAATTTATTTTATTCATTCATTCATGATATATATATATATATATATATATATATATATATATATATATATATATTAATTCATTGTAGTTGTCTCTATCTGTTTAAATTCTTAATTTATTTGAAAAGGTAAGTTTATTATATTTACACTTCTAATTCTTAAGTAATTTATATTGAGCATAAGATTTTTAAAAAGTTAATATTATGGTTCTTTTTATCTAGTTTACATTAATACATGTGTTTTACATCGATGTATGTGAATGAATGTATTAAAATAATATATTAAATTAATGTTATCATTGTGTGAAATTTAGAACTAAATTTATTGATGTAAATTTGGATTAATTAATTTAAATGATTTATTTCTAGTGTCTTACAAGTATATAATTATATAAAACACTTCGGATGTATACTTAATACTAATTTTATTAATGAGTAAATAATAAGAGATATTATTTTTTGTAACAATTGAAAAATGCTCATGAAATGATGAAATAGTAATTATAGGGAGAAATTAAAATAACCTTTTTTGTTGACAATTTGATATGATAAGTACTAAAGAGTTATTGTATTGAAATTTAAAACTGAATGTTATATAGGAGTATAATTTATTGAGATATTTTATATTTATGTTCTAATTTGTTTATAAAATTTGTTGATTTTTAAATTTTAGGTGATATTTTTAATTTGGAAGACAAATAAAAAAAGTTAAAAAAGAAGATGCGTACGAAATCAAGGAAGAACATATAAAATACATATCATGTGACTCTCGATCACTAGTACAAAATTAATCATATGCGTCGGTTAAATTACCTTTTTTGTGTCGGTTAACAGGAGACGCATATGGCGGAGACGCAAAAACTTGACTATTTTGCGTCGGTTAAAGAGACGACGCAAAACATTATCATTTGCGTCGTACCTTTAAGACAACCGACGCAAATGATATGGTCATTTGCATTGGACTTTTAAAACAATCGACACAAATCATGTTATTATTTTTTAAAAAATTCATTTTAAAATACCATATCCGACCACATTAAAAACTAATTCTAATGTCACAGCAAGCCAGAAATACAAAATTGGACGACTTCATTTGCAAAAGAGAAATATATACAAATCAAAATTTACAATATGTTCAAAGGTCATTTACAAAGCAAAAATATATACAAATCAAAATTAAAATATTCAAGAAGCTAGTCAAAAATATACCGAATTGAAAGCTCAATGCACTTATTATTTTTTGTACTTGTGGTTCTCCTACTGCCCTTGCAACATTTTGAGACCGGTTTGTAAAATCCTCAACCTGAAATATATAAAATACAAATTAATAACACTATTCAAAATTATTCCAATTTTCAGATTTGACAATAAAAGTATAAATATGTTACCGATGAGAACTAGGCTGCTGTAAAGAAAAAGAGGAAGGAAGAATACAGGGTACCCATGAAAGAAGAAAAATGAACTCATGTTGTACCTACTACAGCAGCAAGATTTCAATATAAAGTTTTACATATTAAATAAACAAAGATACAAAGGCCCACTCATAGAATAAGAAAATAACAAAAAAAACGTACCTGACACTAAAGGATAAATAAATCATCACCCAAATGAAATGTATGTCGCGCAATGAAAATGAAAATGTATATTGCACAATAAAAATATAAAGAATTTAGAGAGAAGGTGGTTCGTCTTCAAAAAGCGGCAAAATGAAAATGTATGCTGCGATTTGAAAATGTAAAGGCGGTAAAATATATTAATGTATTTTTTTTCGTACGGTGGCATACTCGTAATTAATCGTACAATTATTTGCGTCGGTTCTTTAAAAGAAGCGACACAAATGTGTTATAAATTTATTTTTTTAATTTTTTAATTATTGAATTAAAATTTTTTTTTAATTTTTTTTACACTTTTTGCGTCGGTCCTTTAAAAGAACCGACACAAATACTCAACACTATTTTTTAATTATTTAATTAAAAAATAAATTTTTTTAATTATTTATTTTTTAAATTTTTTTTTACACTTTTTGCGTCGGTCCTTTAAAAGAACCGACGCAAATACTCAACACTATTTTTTAATTATTTAATTTAAAAATATTTTTTTTAATTTTTTTTTACACTTTTTGCGTCGGTCCTTTAAAAGAACTGACGCAAATACTCAACACTATTTTTTAATTATTTAACTAAAAAATAAATTTTTTTAATTATTTATTTTTTTAATTTTTTTTTACACTTTTTGCGTCGATCCTTTAAAAAAACTGACGCAAATACTCTACACTATTTTTTAATTATTTAACTAAATTTTTTTTAATTATTTATTTTTTTTAATTTTTTTTTTACACTTTTTGCGTCGGTCCTTTAAAAAAACCAACGCAAATACTCAACTCTATTTTTTAATTATTTTATAGTTTTTGCGTTGATTCTTTTAATGGACCGACGTAAATACTCAATACTAGTTGTGTCGGTTCTTGAAATAAGCGATACAATTGTGTCATTAATTTATTTTTTTAATTATTTTTATAGTTTTTGCGTCGATCCTTTAAAAGAACCGACGCAAATAAGGCGACGCATAAGACATTTTTTGTACTAGTGGATATTCGATTTCCTAGAATAATACACTTAATAGATAGTTCACAAGTTTCAGTTACAGAGAAATTTAAGCTAGTAAAATGAAACTTTTTTTCTTTTAAATTTATTTTATTTTAAATAAAATAAAAAGAAAAGAAATTCGAGCACTTTGGTGTATATAGTTTTAAGAGCTTATTTACAAGAAGATGGGATCAATGATTGCGATGTAGGAAATAGTATAAAAACGATTTTGTAGTCGAAATCGCACAAAAAATTGATAAAATCGTATTAACGGTTGTGATAGAGATGACGGTTTTAATCTTTGAAACTGCAAGTGTTGATCCTGAGTCTCAAACGAACACGAAAATCTAAGGCATGTGAAAACCACGTTGTCCTTAAAACAGTTTAGCTCCCTCACAAAGTGTGCTAGAGGAATTGGAGCTACTGTTTCCCAGGATACAACGGATACTATGAGAACTACTCTGCACGAAGTAATCCCACCTTCGAACTGGAACTGAGAAAATAACGAACACCAAAAGAAGAGAGAAAAAAGAACTACAAAGAGAACTCAATGACAATTTGATTTGGGATACTCAAACCTGGAATATGAGCCTCTATTTATAGTGCGGAGAGACACCATTTAGAACAGCCGAGCACTTTAATTCTGTACAAATGTCACAAATCATTTAATTGAAAACGTTACAAACGTTACAGACGTTTCAGTCATTAAAAGAATTAAAAACACAAACGTTACAGACGTTACAAGAATTAAAGTCACAAATGTTACAAACGTCTCAGCCGTTACAAGAATTAAAATTACAACGTTACAGACGTTCAGCAAAACCAATCTATTGAATTAAAATTAATTCTCTCCACTTGGAAAAATAAATCCGAATTAAAACAAATCCCAGGTTGATCAGGCCCGACCCACAAGTCGCGCACACACATGAGTCAAACTAATTTTGCCTGTGGCTGGATCATATTTTGCACCCTCTGCGCAGGCGCACGCGAGCGGGACATGTGGAGGAAAATATTATCATGACTATTTAACCCATTGTAAAAGTACTCTCATATAAATAGTAAACTCAATGTTCTCTCATTTTCAATGTGAGATTCTTGTCCTTTAGCTTTAACTCTTATTTTTCCCAATCACATGAGAAACCAAGTTCTCATTCAAACTTGAGCTTATTTCCAACAGCAAGTAAATTGGTTTCGATTTTGGTTTTGCACTCTTCCCGTACCAAAACCACACAAATATATAAATTTATATTTTTAATATATTAATTTGTTATTATTTTACGTATATACATATATGTATAAATTTATATATATACATTATATACATAATTATATCGATGCATGCATGTATATATTTATTTTGTTTGTTGGTATGAATATACACTTATGATAATATATTATTTATCTATAACTCATATTATACAAATATTGATTTAAGTGAAAGTAATCTTAATTATTATTCTAATGAACAATCGTCCAAGTGGAAATTTAATAACTTAATATTGCAAAATTTTATACTAGTACAGGTCAATTACGTTATACATTAACGAATTTTTGAAATTGAGTTTTTTAGTATGTCATAAATACTTACAATATTATAAACGGTTTTAAAACTAAAATCGCACAATTTAAAATTGAAACCGTATCAGATCAATTAGTTATGGTGGTAGTGACGATTTTAAATTTATAAAACATTTTTTTATTGGTTACGATGACGATTTATATTTTACCAAATCTCACCACGCTTTGCGCTTTCCCCTATTACAATGTCTGGACCTCCGAAAGCATCTAATTTTTGGAGGCCAACTTTTTGATATTTCTTTATCCCCTTTCTGAAAGGATTGAAAATTTTGTAATTCTAGCATTTCTCCCGTGGTTACCTTATTCATTTAGCAAATGCGAATACATATGCCAATATTAGACTTATTAATTTGCTTATGTAATACAGTATATGTGCATTAAAATGTTTGTATTATGCACCAACAGTAGAAAGAATTACTAAAATTGATCTTTAGTTGGTTAAGATAACTCAATCTAATGAAGTTTCTGGTTTAAAAAAAAAATAATTAAAAAACTCTAATGAGGTTTGACTAAGACAATTTGAGAATACTTAATTTGAGAAATACTTCACATTTCTTAAAAAGAAAAGTCCTTAATTAACTTAATTTTTGGGTTTGTTTATTTTGAGATTATTGCTGGGTTTATAGTTTTGATTTCAATTCTCAAAATGTGAGTTTATATTCTATATTTTATTTCTCGCTTATCGTCTTGTTGTGGGGCTTTAGTGTCCTCTTCTGTAGTTACAGATTTAGACTTGACTGTTCACTATTATTTTGAATATAAAAGTGAACAAGTTTTTACAATTTTACCGTTACGAATTCGATCTGATTTCCTTGTTACATATCTTAATTAAGATTAAATTTAGATTTATATTTGGTATTACGTACTGATTTTTAAAATTCAAGTCTTAATTTATATCCATTCTAACTTGCCAAACGAAAAGCTTAAAGAAAGAAAGGGAAGAAAATACATCGACAATGATGATAAAAGAGAAAGGCAGAATATCATAACATGATTGAAAGCTACTCATGAAATGCTGTACTATATGATGTAACGGAATCTCAACAATTTAATTGTAGTTTCTGTTTTATTTTTTTATTTTTTTTAAATTTATACGGGCCGGGGTATTTTGCTAAGTTGAAATTTTATAGTCTGCATGTACTTTACTTTAGTTTGGCTGATGATAACCATAATAAATAAATACATAAAATTATTCAAAATATATTAATTACTAGACTCAATGACCAGAACGACATCGTCACGGGTCGACCCACTAGCTGGAGTGAACTCTCTCAAAATTTCCCAAGTACGTAAGCCTTTAAACTGTAACTTCCTGTGTTAAAAAAATAAGAACTTTAGAATATATGTAAAATAAGATTTGAATGATGTTTCTGCAGAAATCAACATATGTAACACTTTGTGCCGAATCGATCACACCAACTCCTATCTATACTTGAGGACATATATACACGATGACTTTTATTTTTAGATTATGACATACTTGTTTCCAAATAGATGCGATAGAGATGATACGATTATATAACCTGCGATGTTTGAAAATAGGATCTCTTATCCTTCAAGGAAAAAGTAAAACGCGACCATCTTGATCATATAACTAATCTAACTTAGTCATTTTTTGTGCATGTGTGTATAAGATTTTGTTAATTCTCAGAATGCATCGATTTAAGTCATTATCTATAGATATTAAATTTAATCAAATATAAATATTTTCACGTAGAAAGTTACAATTAAAGTTAATTTTTAAATAAATAATCACAATAAAAAATTAGTAGTTTATTAAATAACGAGGCCTTAGACCAACAATTTCGCACAAAAAGAAATGCCAAAAGCTGTGTAAACATCTTTCCCGACCCTCCTGCTATTTGTATATTAGTTTAAGGCGATCAGTTAGGGGCGGTAGGCATTTGGTTTTACTGGAATCAAGTATCACTTGAGATCTACGTATATATTTCTGCTTGCTTTTCCTTTTGGTCCGTCCAGTATATACACACACACACACACACACACATATATATGTATACATACACACTGTGTTAGTAGTACTAGTTGTCATGCATACATATGCATGGAAAATTATATTCATGTAGTTCTCAAACGACGATTTCACAGAATAGTACCTAATTTCCAAACATAGAACAGTTGATAAACTTGTTGTATGAGTAGAATTATATATAGTTTTAATTATCTAATATTGGATAATTTATTAAAATTTCGATTAATTAATATAATAGCAGTAGATATTTTCGTTCGACCATTGGCTTATAAATTAGGAGAATGCTCCTTTGGGATATCTTTTGGCATGCCATTGAAAAGCTAGTTGAGTTATGGGTTCACATGTATATATTAATTCAAGGTTGAGTATGGATCTTTTTGCCTTAACTGGCTACCTTGTGACAAAGAACTCATCCACCTCAGCTGGGCTCGGCGGTTGGTAAAGAATAATTAAAGGCTCTATGGCTCGCCAAAAGATCCAACTTCAAATCTCTCTCTCTCTCTCTCTCCCTCCCTCCCTCCCTCCCTCCCCCTCCCTCGCTCTCCCCCTCCCTCCTGCCCCATAACTAATTCCATAACTAATTTAATCTCTCACAAAAACACTCACCTATAGGTAGAAATAGCTTTTGGTAATATTAAGAATGTTAACATCTATTATAATATTATAATGGAGAGGGTTTAAATTTTGGTTTACAAGGGAAGAAGAGTTTTTACTATTGGAACAAATGCTCAAACTCGATCAGGTAGAAATAATTATATACTCCCAAGACTTGTTTTAAATAGAGATACAAATATTGTGGTTATCTTTTGCCGTAAAGAAAATGTTACTTCTTATGGTTGAGTAAATATCAAAATTAGAGATGCATGATCACAATACTCTTAATTTCAAAATTAATATAATTTATAAAAGTTTTAAATTTTTTTTTTTGTAATTAATTTTTTTTTATATAAACCGTAATATTATAATAGTATCAACTATAATCAATTAAATTACTATAGTTTCGTATTATAAATTATGTCAATATTGTTACTAGTCGAATATTATTTTATACTAGAACCCTAGCTTACATATGCAATCTCTAGCTGCGTCATGTGGTTTGTGTTTTGAGTGTGCTATCAATGGAAGAGAGAGTGGAACAGTCAAAGATTGTGTTATCTAATCATTAAAGCGATTAGTGTGTACGTCTTTACCCATATGAAAAAAATCAGTATTTTAAAGTAGAACAAAAAACACAAAAAAGAAAAAGTAGATTATATTGGATTATTATTTATTAATTAATATTATACTTAGAGAAAACAAAAGAAAGCTAAGGAAGAAATAGAAAAAGAAAAAGTAGGCTATGACCGGGTGACAGGTTGATTCGTCCACTTGATAACGGGCTTCTCTAATACCTTCCTCCGACTATTCAATCATAAAAGTGTTTTTCTTACTTTGGGATATCAAATTGAATAACCAAAAGGTCCTCGAGGACCCCACTAACCTCGTATATATATATTTTGCATGCAAAACAATATTCTATATATATGTAACGCAATCCATTTCATTGAAATGAAATGTAATATTCAATGTTGTTAAAAAATTCCCCTTTAATTTGGTTAGTCTCCGTCAAACGTTTAAATATTATGAATCTCTTAGTACCATTTAATAATTAAATTCATCTAATTTTTAATTAATTTCGATTAATCCAATATGATATTTCTAATTCTCGCTTAACTTCGATCAATTAAGTATAATATTCTTAGTTTTTGTTTAATTTTAACTAATTTCATATAATATTTATTTTAACTTTAAGTTATATTTTTATCGCCTAGATTCATCTAACATATTCTATACTAACTTGTGATACATATAGCAGTAGACGTGTTTATTAACACATACTACTACGTATTTGTTTTTCGACTATATATTGGTGTTGGAGTTAGTTTTATTTTAAGTTTTAAATGTTTGGAGTTAGTCGATGTTGTACGTGTATTAATTTAGCGTCATTTAGTTGGAAACAATTTATTGGATGAACAAATTGTCGTGTTATCGTGTTATATAGTAGTTAAACATATAAATTGAACATTGTAAGTAAATTGAATTTATCTTTAATTCTTAAATTTGAATCGCTTTGAATTGAATAGATTTCAAGAGTATAATTAAGATTGACTGGTCCAAGATATTTGAGTCAAGTAAATCAAATTTAAGAGCGTCGAATTAAATTAAGAGCATGAGCCAAGAGGCAAGAAAAATCCCAGAAAGGGGCGAAATAATCATATTAAAAGTACTTCAATGAACCAGAAAACTATACAGAGCAGCAGATTGCCCACTAGTAGATAAATCTGTTTGCCACTTGGCGCGGTAAATTACTCAATTTATCGAATTACTCCGGTGTATGCGGCAGAAGATCCTTATATAATTGACTTAATTTTTAAACTTCAAAATTATATAATTTCATGTTTGTCATAATAAAGTTTAAAATAATAGACTCTGAAGCAATTCAAATAAATTTAAGATTTTTTAATAAATCAAATTATTTTTAGAAAAGGAAGTATTTTAAAAAAAGATTACCATATTTAAGACAAAAACGCAGAAAAAAATTGAAAGGAGTGGCGTGGTGCAGGGCGTGGATAGCGGGGGTGGGGTGGGGTGGCGTGGGGGTGGTGGGGGGGCGGGGAACATAGAGGGGGAGTGGCCCACGCAGCCTTTCAAAATTTAATGCTACTTAGAGAGCAGACAAAAGCAGAGACGGAAGCTTCTTATCCTCTCCTCTTGCGTTTTCATACTGATTTTGTCATTCTCTTCTCCAAAGCTAAGGTCCCTACACCTGCTGTACCAATAAATTTACTCCCCATGGTCTTCCGAATTACCGCATTGCCACTACCACAGTCTTCGGAATTTCTTGATGAAATATTTTTGTAATCTAGCGTTTTGGTTAAAAATATTGTCGCAAATTTGGGTCATAGAATTAGAAAATTTTGTAAATTATGTTGGGCCAAAAAAAATTAACTGCATGCTATTTAAAATGAAAATCTTAACTAAAATTTAAAGATCAAATTATAGTAAGAAAAGTCTAAATTGTAGCAAGAGAAACCTCACTGTAAACATTAATAAATTCATTATCCTCAAAAGTCTCAAACTTTATATAAATTGGCTTATAAATAAATAATTTTAAATTATAGCTGAAAAAATAAATTTGTACAGGAATACTAGTTAATTTTATGTACTTATATAGTGTAATTGTGCAAAACTGCTCGATCTTATATTCGCACAATTATATGATGGTAAATGTTTAGCTATTTAGATAATTTTATCTAATATATTAAATATACTTCTTCTGATTATAAAATTAAATAACTGAATTTTGTGGATCGCTAAAGTTTTTTAGTCAAAAGTTAGATATATGTAATAGAAATACAATTAAGTTACATGTACTAAGTACATGTCATATCGAGTCATTGACAAAAAAGAAAGATGTGATATCTATTCTCAAGTATTTCATTTCAATTCATTAAGGTGTTGGCCGAATGTTCTTTACAAAAAAGAAAAAAAAGAAGAGAGAATTAGAAAATTTAATGGCATGCATGTAATATATATGAAACCAGAGGGGCGACAACAATGATCTCGAGATCAGCAGTTGGCTATAAAAATGAATGTCGTACAACCCGATCGCCTTCACAATCTCTCTTTCTCTGCGTATCTCTCCCTCATATATGCACAAAGTTACAAAGGGAGTGATCAATATATAGACACTTAACTGAGTGCAAATATATATATATCTCTTTTTATTTCTATTCCTTATTAAAAAATAAAAATAAAAAACAGAGATATGGCACCAATGAGTCTACCGCCGGGATTCAGATTTCATCCGACGGACGAGGAGCTTGTTGCTTACTATCTTGATCGGAAAATCTCAGGCCACCCCATTGAGCTCGAGATCATCCCTGAAGTTGATCTTTATAAATGCGAACCCTGGGATTTACCTGGTAAAATATCTACACATTAATTTTTATGTCACAAATTGTCTACAATTTTATATCAATTTTTATTCCAACTCGGCCAAAATCTTTATTATGATACTAACCCAATTTTCAACAATCTCGACTTCAAAGTCATAATAAGTGCTCTTAACCACTTGAAATAATCTCGTTTTGCGTTATTATTAATTTATTATATATTTAATTATCATAAATCACGTCTATTTGAAATTTGAAATGCTGATCGCTCGCAGATAAGTCCTACTTACCAAGTAAAGATATGGAGTGGTATTTCTACAGCCCAAGGGACCGAAAATACCCGAACGGTTCGAGAACGAACCGGGCAACGAGAGCCGGATACTGGAAAGCCACGGGAAAGGATCGGTCGGTGCAATCACAGAAACGGGCGGTTGGGATGAAGAAGACGTTGGTTTATTATAGAGGAAGAGCACCACATGGAATCAGAACCAACTGGGTGATGCATGAATATCGACTTACTCAATCTCTTTATGGAACTAGTACCAATGCTGCTGCAACCCTAAAGGTACATTTCTTAATTTTATGATCATATTTTAATTACTAGGGTTTGGAGAATATCTAGTTACAAGGGAAATCTTGAAGAAATTTTAAATGCTTTAATATGTTCAAATAATATTCATGAAGATGTAGAAATGACTTTTTAAATAGTTACAAACTGGTTGATCGATAAGGACCTTGTTAATTTTACTTTTTTTATACTTTTAAATATGCTGTTTTTGTGGTCTAGCTGGTCCAAATTAAACTATTTTGATGTTTCGGATTTAGTTAATTAATCTATTTCAAACTCAAAATGAATGTACGTGGTTTATGTTTAAATATACTAAAGCTTGTAAATAATAGTATTACAAATTAAGTAGATAATTTATAATTCTCATAATAATTATATAAAATAAAATTACCCGATATTTTGCATTTGAAAATGAATCAAGCTGAGAAAATCAAATTAAAATATAAACAGCTTAATATTTTTTTTGGGTCCTATTGTTAAGTTTTGATTTTATTTAATTATTTCCTTTGTATTATTCCTGTTAGGGCTTTTGTCTACATTCTTTGCTTTACATCATATGAGTTTAATTATTTAATTACTAAATATAAGGGATTACACACTTTTGCTTTGTAACTGACAGGATTCTTATGCATTATGTCGAGTTTTCAAGAAGCCATTACACAATCCCAAAAGTGCTAAAGATGATGATGATGATGATCAGATCCATGGAGGCGGGGATCAAAGCAAATCCATCTGGCAAATATCCGTGGGCGGCGGCGGCGAGGACGAAGAAACTAACATCACCGGAATCTCCACACAAGAAGAAGCCGACGATCAACAAGATAATTATTCTAAATTTCCATCAGATGCTTCTTCTTCAGATCTTAGTACTGAAGCTACACCAAATGATGCAGCTCGTACTACTATTACCAATAATTGCCTACAAGCTCCGTTTGCCTCGGATGAAGCAAACAGTTCGGCCAATGATTTGTTTTCTAACTCTATGAACAGCTTCCCATTTTCCAATTTTTATCAGGTAATTTTAATCTTCCATGTTGAGTTGATTAATTACCATGCTATTCGATATTGTTCCATGCATGCAATGATCGATCATTATTGCTGAAAAATATATATAAATGCATTTACTTATTAAATGATTATTTATTACTCATTTGTGCATTTTTTAACTACGCATTTATTAGATCGAATATAGACATACACGTTTCGCACGCATGCGCACACACTTATATATTCTCAAAATTATATTAACAGCATACTACTGTACGTATAATTAAACATGACAAATAAGTAGTTAAATATATCATAAATGATAATGAATGACCATATAATATATAAAAATAATATTCATAAACTCATTGAATAACTCTTATGAGAGGTATACGTGTAATGATTGTTCTTGTGGGCAGTTGATTTCTTAGTTTAATTTAAATTTGGTCCAAGCGTTTTTGAAAAGGAAAAATAGTTTGGAAATGGTCCTCAAAGAGTAGAGAATTTAGAGTTTCTTTTAGTAATGATCTATTGATCTTAAAGTGACAAAAGTGGCAGCTGGGGAAGTAGTTATTGAAGTAGGCTTTCTTTATCTAAAGCAGAATTGAATTGAAGGGTAGGGGTTCAAAACTTAAAATTTCATGGACGACGACGACGACTACTGACTCCCATGTCTTTCTATCATCAGTTTCCATAAATTCTTTTGACTGACTACAAACTCTTTTTCTTCCTGATTTTCCTCACTACCCCCAATGCATGTAACACAATCTCTTTCTACATCCACATTTTTCACATCCCTATGCCTTTATTTTTCCCCACCACCAAAATCTGGTTTATAATATAAATTTACTACAAATTAATTAATTACTCCAATTTCAAAGAAAACCCACAAACAAAAAAACAAAGGAATAGAGAGAACAAAAAATGTGTGAGATACAATCGTAATTATTGTCCACGGAAATTAAACTGAAATCAAGAGATTCATTTATTATAATTGTTCTTTAGAAGTTTTTTAAAAGTTTAATTTGAAACATATTAATTATCATGCTCTCTCTCATACTATTCTTATGTTGCATATATGATATCGGCGTAGATATGTACTTTGGTTATGAAATCAATCTTAAATTATGTCTTAAATACATTTCTTAATATTTGTACACAAGTGTTTAAAGTCCAATATTATGAACCGAAGAGTATTAAATCAACTTTTGCATTTGCTTACATAATTAATGTTAATTCCAGCTGTTTGAGTAAGATTAGTGAATGAGATCTTAGTCAAATTTAGTCAAATTAATGTCTTAAGAAATTGTCCTGAGAATAGTTTCTGTCAAAATGAACACATTAACAAAATAATTAGAATAATCTTTGCAGGATATTCAAATTCCAAACTTTGAAGACTCATGCTACACCCCCTTGGCACTAGAAGACTTCCCGCAAATAGATATAGCTGCCGAGACGACGTCGTTGGGAAAACCATCAAATCCGACCGTTGATGATCAATTGATGTACAATGTATACGAGAGTGGGACAATGATGCTAGAAGAGATTATGTCCTTGTGTTCTTCTCAAGAACACTCATTTAAATATTAATTGATACAATTAAATAGATCAACACATTGCATTTCATTTATTAAAAAAAAAATGAAGACTGCTATTTGTGAATTAGTCTTCTTGTTGTTGATCTCTTTTATACAAAATTACAACACCGCGATTCCTATTTTTATAGAAGTTTGTGTTGGTTGCCTCAAGAAGCAACTTATATGATTGAGTTAGATTTAGAATTTTTTTTTTCCCAAAACATTATTAAACGATGGAGTTGTAATATAATTATTGGTTTTGAAAATTTAAAAATTTCATTTTTTCTCTAGATTATAGCTTATGCTTTTACTGAATGAGTTTTGTCTCACCTTTTTTTTTTTTCTTTTTTACTTTTAGCAATTTGCTTCTAGTTTGTAGTAGTGTTGGTACAGACAACATAAGTTCAGATACGTTATATAGAGTAAGTGTTTGTTCGGAAACTACTTTTTTTTTTTAAAGTTAAAATATAAAAGTAAAGAGTTTGGGATTTACTTTTTTTAACTTAATATTTAATTTTAAGTCATTTTATAAAAGTAAGTAGATGTAAATTTTTAACTTTAATCTAAAATCCAAAAATTGTTGTCAAACATGCCCTAATTCTTTCGATTGACTTCCATACATACTACTAAACTAGAGTAAATTAAGGATTTCGTAATGAAGTCCTTCATCTTCTATTTCTCATAGTTATAAGATGGAATCGATAAAAATAATGTCTTTTGTAGATTCTCGTTGATTTTAACCATGGTTTAATTAATTCAATACAATTCTTCTGCAGACTACTAACAAATTTGTCGGATTTAGTGGTAAGATTTCAATTATCTTATATAAGCTGAATCGTTATTCAGGACACTAAGAATTATTGCATACTAGATAGACTAGAAAATAATATTGTAAGATCTATAACTGTTATGTGATTATAAATAATCATCTTGAACGGAAGTTTGAAACTCTAACTTGCCAATATATATGATATATATACATACATACATATATATATATATATATATATATATATGTATGTATGTATATATATGTATGTATATATCGAGGCAATTGGAAAATTTTCCTTGCAATTCTTAGTAAACATCAAATTAATTAGGACAAATGTTAAATATTTGTATAAAATAAAGAGTAAAGTTGAAACGAGAAAATTGTTAGGACAACTTATCTATGGGTTATTTTATTCCTATGATATATTTAACAAAATAGTTAACAAATCACGCAGTAAGAATTATGCAATATATAAACTAATTAGTTAGAATTTATAAATATCCAAATCAATCACGCTATAAAAGCAAGGGTAGTATAGAATGTTAAATGGATAACCAACATGTGTCGTTTTAAATGTATAAAATTTGACACTTTGTCTCCTTTTCCTTTAAGAAAGATCACCTACAGTGTATTTTTCTTTTATCTTCCACTTTTTTTCTGTTTTTCTTACCAAATCAACATTTCTTTGTACAAGTAGGAAAGAAAAAAGACAAGAAATACAAATAGATGTACAAAAAGTTGGAAAAAGAAAAAGGATGAGGCGAAAGGGACTCAAAGAAAATTAAATAAAAAAATAGCGGTAAAAATCGAATTCCAGAAATAGAAGCGCGGTTCAATACATTAGCCGGATGATCGAGAGTTGAGGCATGTTTATTTTTCGAATTGGAAGGTGGAATGAGAATGATTCAATCCTATTTTATTTTTATCTTCTTGTTTATTTTATAAAAAGATTGAAGATATAATATATATATATATATAATTGTATGTTTCAAAATTAAATTTTGTTCATGTAATATATGAAAAAAAATCTATTTCACTCTTTATTTTATATTTAAATAAACAAAAGAATATAATTTTGAATTTTTATTCTCATTTCTACCTTATTTCTATTCTATTTTCAGCCCTATTCCACTAAGTAAATGAGCCCTTAAAGTAAACCCTATTCCACAAAATAAATGGGCCCTTAAAGTAATAAAGTGTAAATATGGATAATTAAGGAAATTAAAGGTTGCCTATATAAAGTGCTTCAGTTTATTTAATCAGTGGTATCATTTTAGTGCCTTAAGAATGTAAAGAGTGTATTACCTCTATTCTAAAAAGAATAGTAAAAGTAGTATAATCACACATAATTTTATACGACATTTAATACATATTAGATATGTTAAAAAATTTTATTTTTTCATAATATTCATATTTTTATATTATATTTTTATTTTATAATTTTATTTAATTTATTAACATATCTAATGTATATTACATTTTACATAGGAGTACGTGCAAAAAATTAGTTAAACAATCATTTACAAAAAAATTAGTTAAACCATCATTTTTTGGATAGAGGGAGTAATTGATAGCACTCCTCTTCTCTTGTAATACTCCAACAAAAATACCGTCCGAATTAATTAAAATAATGCGGCTACCGAACTACAAAAACTGAAAAAAATGCAAAACAAGTCAAAGGTTTTGAGAAATCAGAAATATAACCTCCAAATTGAAGGGAGGAAGGTGCAATACATAATACTCCCTCGGAACCAAAAAATAATAATATTTAAACTTTTAATAATTTTTAATTTTGTATATTTGATTAAAAATTATATGTAAAAACAATAAAATTTTTCCACTAAATTTGTTATGAATTATAAGAAGATTGTAATAACAAATTATTAAAAATATGATATTATAATGAAAACTTTATGTAAATATTGTTTTTTTTAGAACAAAATTTGTTTTCAAATATCACTGTCTTTCTTTGTATATAAAAAACTAAACAAACATTTTATCCAAAATCTCATAAATATGTGCCTCAATTAATTTTATCACAGTTTCAATTTAGTTCAACATTCAATAAAACCGATTCTAAAAGAGTTAGGAAAAATCAAATTAAAATCACTTATCATTTATCCAATTAAAATTTAATAAAATTACTTATCAATTATCCAATTAAAATTTAATTTGTAATTAACTACAATTCTTATATAATAAATCACAATTAAAATTTAATTTGTAATAAATTACAGTTCTTATGTAATAAACCAATTTATATATAGTTCTAAATTCTTAACTTTTTATTGAATAAAATTTTATTAAAATATGTACTAAAATATATAATTATGAGAAACCATGTAAAAAAAACTTATTAAACATACATTCAAATAATCTAAAAAACACTTATAAAATTTTTTTAAAAAAAAACTAACTAAATCGACAAGTCGAATATTATTACTATTTACAATAATTAAAAATATACAAATTAATTTATATAAACATACAAGTATAAAAAATTAAACACGTCCCAAACCTTATTTTTAAAAAAAACTCAGGGAGTACTCCATATAATTATTATAGTTCTGGTTACAACTGAGGTAGAGCGGTGATCGCCTCCACGATTTAAACTTAGCCGTTTGGGTTGTCTTTTTCTTTTCTTTTTTTCCGTCTTCTTTCTATTATATCATTTGTTTTATTTTACCATTTTTCCAGAGTTTAATTGAATATTAGACTACACGTCAACATAAAAAGATTGGAAAAGAAAAACAATCCTAATAAATTCAGTTAAAAAATGATTTTATATTCTACTATGTTAATTCCTCCCAAAAAAAAATTCCGGAAAGAATGTGTTAATCGATAACATATTTTTGCCATTGTGTTTCAAATACTACGTAGCTCCGAAGATAACACGAGCGTACACGAATTGCTGGCCTCCCAAATCCGGCTACAAATCTCAGTGCGAACTGCGAAGTATGCGCAATTGTTTGAGCAGATAGTACAAATTTGTAAAACTATTTGGAATTATTTGTATATATCTTTACAACAAAATTAAAGAAGAAATAAGGCGGAAAACAAATTTAGGTAATTATTGAGAAAATAATAAGTACAACTTTTATATTTAAAATTTTTATAAATACAACTTTTATGTGTTTTTTATAATTTCATTACAAATATATTATAATCATACAAATTGAACCTGTAATATTTTGATTATAACACATCCGTTTTAACCATTAGACTAAGATCTCATTGGCTTAAATAAAAATTTACTATCAAGTTCAAGTAATTTACTTTTAGGATACAAGAAAACCAAATCAATCTGCATATAATAGTTATGTAAATTGTCGCGAGATCGATTTGAAATGTGAGAAAAGAAATCGTGAAAATGGCCAAGTCTCGTCTGCAATCTTTTATCTTTTATTTATGTTGAAGCAATTGTTTGTTCAAAATGTTCTGACCGTTAGGATTTAAATTAAAATTATCCATCACAACCTTTAAACAAATCCATCCTTCAAAAGGAAATGTATCTTAGGAAATAAACCATTTCAATTAATTTAATTCAGACACAATTGAAAATAAAAATATAAAATACAACAATTTTTACTCACACCATTTGTCACGCATCACGCACACACACGCGTTCATTGCACTTTATAATAAATTCTTTATTTTATTATCTAATGACCAGTGTATAAGAATGACACCATATAAATTTAAAAAATTATTCATTTAAATTTTATCCGAGATAAATAACACTAAATACTTAAACACTTTCGAACACAAGTTTTGCTTTTTCTTTTTCTATATTAATGGCGTATAGTGGACAGCTGAGAGTTTAAATTTGGAAAGAGGGATATCCGAATTCCGGAGCAACAAATTTTGTTAATTTAAATTTAGCCTTACCGATAAAAGTTCTGAAATCTCCTAAAATCTTGCAAAAGACTACTCCTCAGTTAATACAAGGTTTAGAATTTTTTCAAAATTCAATTAATTGGCATGTATTGTAATTTATTATAGCAAAGAAATATAATATCCTTTTTCAAGTTACTCGTAGTAATTACGGAGTATTATCTAACTATATCTAGCTAAATTTTATAAATCTAAAAAAAATAATACAGTAGTAACATAGGTTAAGGGTTCTCACAAGATAAACTAAGAATAAGTACAGAAGAGTATATATATTTGTAATTTTATATTATATATATTTGTAATTTTACATTTTTATGCAATCATATATATATGCACACACATACAAGAACACATATAGGGGATAACTTTTTATCTCGATAATTTGAGTAATTTGGTTCGTAATACTTCTAACATTATAATAATATATTTTATATTCTCAAAATTAATGAATACAAATATTTTTGATTTAATAAGTTCGTCTATCATATTTTTAAGACATCGATCGGAAACGGATCGCACTCACTGCGTGGGCCATCAAATACCAAAGACATCGTAGTGATCAGTGCAGCACTCTCGTACGCTTTTGAAGCAAACAAAAAAGAGAAGAAAAGAAAGATTCGAATTCCTCTCTCAACCTCATTTCACTCCTACTCTGCTACTGTTTTCTCTTAGGCGCTCTCAGTCACCGGAGACCTCGATGGCCGGTCACCCATTCACCGTCTCCACGATCAACGCCGACCCCGACGACGGAGATTCCATGGATATGAGCACCTCGATCAAGGCAGTAGAGACGCTTCTTCGATATAACTTTAAGGACAAGAACTTACTCGAGAAGGCCTTGACTCACTCCTCATACACCGAGTCCGAGTCTTACCAGCGCCTCGAGTTCGTCGGCGATGCTGCTATCGGTCTCGCCATCTCCAATTTCATTTTCCTCACTTATCCAGATTGTGACCCCGGCGATCTCACGCTCCTCCGCTCTGTTAACATCAGCACCGAGAAGCTCGCTCGAGTCGCCGTCCGTCACGGTCTTTATAGATATGTGCGCCACAGTACCTCTGCTATGAATGAGAAGGTATCAATTTTTTGAATGTATAGTAGTATTTTAAAATTCAAATTTAGCATTTTGATAGTTAGGTTTGAAATTTGTTCTCTGTTTGTGACTTTGTGTCTGAATTTACGTAGTGAAATGAAATATATGATGTATTTGAAATTATTAGAAGTACCAAGTTAGTAGATTGAGCTCGAGATATTCTTTTGAGTCTGTACAATATAATTAAGTGACTACTAATTTGACTTCTGAGTACATCTGAGACTGTTAACTTTAAAATCAATTGGATTTATGAAATTTTAGAATGAACATGACAAAGTTTGTAATCAGCCGTAATACTTCCACACACTTTCTAAGTACGTATATTTGTTATATCAAATTAGAAAAATGATTTTAGAACAATTTTGAAGTTCAAATTGTCATTATTTGTTGCTGTGGTTCTTTTTATACACTTGAATTTATACAAAGCTATTGAGGGTGTCAAAATTTTGAACCATATGTAAAGAAAACTTTCCTCTGCTGGAATTTCAAAGAACTTCTGTTCTTAATTTTGAATCCTGAAAATAATCCTAAATGGGGTGCCCTACAAACCTATTCAGACTTCAACATTTTTGCCATCTCCTCAACTGCACAATCTTAATCCTTGCTAACTTCTTAAACTTGTAAGACCTTGAACTTTAGCCTAGTATTTCTGGAACTTATAATATTTATGAAGTACTCTATGACCGTTATTGTGATGGTTCTACTTTTCGGGATTGTGATTTAGGTCAGAGAATTTTGTGTGATAGTTGAACAAGAAGATGATACTGTAGTTCATGGAGGCGCAATGAAAGCACCTAAGGTTCTTGCAGACATTGTGGAGTCAGTGGCTGCAGCTGTATATTTTGATGTCGGATTTAATTTGCAAGCTATGTGGGTGGTAATTCGTACTATTACTTAAGGCTTTCTAATTATTTAAACTAGTTACATTTCGTGCTTTGGATAATCATCACGCTTCCTCCTTCCAAAGATATAAGCTCGATTTTGAAATCCTACAATGTCAGTTTGAAACTTTTATGTGTAACATATTAAGAGGAATGATTAGTTACGGTTTTCAAAACAGCAATATTGTAATTAGTAGAATGTTTTACCTATTTATAATATTCTCATTTATTTGACCTGCTGAGAAAAAAAACACACTCCCTCAATTGAAAAAAAACATTTCATTTTGTTTGTGCTAGATTGTGAAATCCTAGAATAAAATTGTGGCAATAGTTTAACAATGTTTTAGTGTAGTAAATAATTTATTTTGTTGGAATCTTAATATATTTTGAAATGTTAATCATAGATTTTTGCAAAAGTACTAGATAACTTTTTGAAATGTTGGTCTTTTTTTTTAATGGAGGGAGTACCATGCTTTACGGAAAAAATCAGTACAGTAGTAAGTAATAGTTGTGAAAGATGGATCTAGAGTAACCAATCTTAATGAGCATGATTGATGACGTAACAATATTTCATAGTTAATGCTATACTAAAATTAAGCGCAAATGAAAGATTAACAGCAAATTCAGTTCATTCTTGAAAATTTGAATTATTGTTGTCAAAAGGGTTTATTTAGCATGTGTGATTCATTCCTGCTTTTGTTAAATTGAAGATTGAGTTCAATATTTTAGTTCAGCTAAATTTGGTAAGTTTTAGTATGTAGAATGTTAAAATTCAATTTAAAGAAAAAAGAACTTAAAATTTGGATTCTTTCGCGATATTTCTTATGTTAAACAGATTGTTAGAGGACTATTAGAGCCACTTATCACACTTGATGTGCTGCATCAACAACCTCAACCTGTGACTCTGCTGTTTGAGGTATGCCAGAAGGATGGGAAGCAAGTTGATATTCGGCATTGGAGGAAGGGGGACAAAAATATTGCCAGCGTGTATGTTGACGGCAAATTTATTGTTTCGGCATCCTCTGAACAGAAGGAAAATGCCAAACTTCATGCAGCCAAGGCAGCTCTGCAGAAATTGCCTCATCATATAACCAATGGCAAGCTGGATCATGATATCTTCTTTGGGCTTGATGGAGCCAGCGAAATTGAAGCACCTAAGCAGAAATTGCATGAGGTTTGTGGCAAGAAAAAGTGGCCAAAACCAGTATATAGGTATGATTGCTCTTACTCGAGTGTTCTCTTTGTATTTTTGATATGGTCAACCTATTATGTTTTTTTTGTGCCTATATGTTGCTGTGCATGCATATGTTTTTCAGTATCTCAATTTCAGAGCTGTTTATTCTATATTTTTGTACTTTTTTCCCCAAACCATATCTAAGATTGTTTTATAGTAACATGATTTCAAGGCAAAGGGTGTAAGACTTCTGGAACTATGTCGCTTTTCAGGGATGTGTATTATGTAGTTACATATTGCAAAAGTAGCAACATGCTTGAACTAGATCTTATCTCAGATTTGTAGTTTGAGGCGAGGTAGTTTAGGAATTCCATTGTCATTTTATGTTGAGACGTTAAGAAACGATGTTGACAACAACCCCTGCCTGTAATATTTTCATACGTTAACATGCACGTCTTTTGTGTATTGCTGATGTTCTGTTTAATATTGCAGTGTTGAGAAAGAGGTAGGACCAGCCCATGAAAGAAAATTTCTATGTTCCGTAAAATTTGAAATCCCAGACGGGTTGGTTTTTGTGGAGGGAGAGGAAAAGTCTAGAATCAAGGATGCTGAAAATTCTGCAGCTTCAATGATGCTTCGTGGCCTACGAGAACATAATTATCTATGAGGTTCATGTGCATGAAGAATTCTCAGGATTGGATGTTTGATGCTTGCGAACCTTGGACGTATATGAAGAATATTTTTATGTGAATTGTGCATGTGTAATTGCAAGATGGAGTACTTGCATTGTTTTTTTTTTTAATTTAAATATTCTATGCAACCCAAGGGTGGTACTGGTGACCAAATATGGCTGAAATGGTAATTTTATTCTTAATATCAACACATTAGTACTACTAATACCATGTGTTTGGCATCAAGGATACAACTACCATTTCTGCCATACTCTGTGCACAGTACGTGCACCTTTCGGTGTGCATACCTTGCTCTAGTAGTTGTGAACTTTGTCTTGTTAAATGGTAGATTTTACTGATCAAGCTGAAAGATTTTACTGTACATTCTTCTATGCTTGCCATCTTAATGAGTGAATTTTCAAGCCAAAAAAGTAAATGTTTTTACTAATTTATCTCACGAGATGACCTTTCTGTGAAAATATCAATTTTTTGAAATAATGGTCCATGGTTAAATAGAGCAAAAGAATTTAAAACAAAAATTGGGGGCTTAATATTTATCGCTACCTCATGCCATCTCGCTATGTAAAGTTAAATACGATTCACTTGATAAATCCAAAATCCTGAAAAGGTAAAATAAAAACATCTTTTTAAAAAAAAATTTGGCCAAATCTAAGTTTTTTAAATCTGCCAACTAATAATGTCACAACTCACAAGAGAAAATAGTAAACATCGAAGTTCCCTAGAAATTGAATGCATGCTTGGTGTTTTATCTGACCTCCAAGGAGATAATGGGAAAAAAAAACAATAAAACAATTGGAATGGTAAAATGGCTTTGGTCTAACTTCTAGATATACCTAGTATTGACCTCTTCAAGTCTTGGATTTTCTTCTATTGACCTAATTCCTGCGGTGCGAACGTCGTATTGAGTTATTGCTTCTATATTTTAGTTCGGCTTCGTCTTGGCATTTTAAAGTCTTTCAAACGTATTTCGCGTCTTGTTTCAGATTTATTCTCGGGCAAAGTTGATAGTTTTCGGATACAAACAGTGTTATTTTGTGCCCTTTTGTTTGATTTTTCTAACTAGGAAAGTGGCCTCGTTCCATGAGCATGAATAATGGAGGTTGAGAATAAAAAAAGTACGAAACTAAAAAATTATAATAAAGGATATGATAAAATGAAAAATTCTAATAACTAACTTTAAGAAAATATACTATAATAATAAAATAATTACGAATATAACACTTTTTATTATGTAATTTAATTCTTAAATATACCTCATTGAATGAAATATTATAAATATGAAATTTATGTGTTCAGGTGTTTCATATTTAATTCTCTCATTAAAATTTATAGGGTATTTTTTTTCCCACTCGTCATAATTCATGTCATGACGCTCTTTTCCTTATTTCTTTTTTCCTTTCCCATAATAAGCCTCCATAAATGGAAATTCAAGCAATTTTTTTAATGCAACCAAAATTTAAGCATTTATTCGTTATAAGTTCTTTTTGTGTGTGTCAATGAGAAACATTAAAGTGTTTTTAATACACACTCCCAAATAATTACCGGAAAAGGATGAGGCTTGTGCTTGGGACAAATGTGAAGGATTTTTCCCTGATCTTATTTATTTTTTGGTTTGGGGTTTGTGGTGGTGGTGGGTGGCCGACCGGGGGGGGGGGGGGTGTGGTCGGGACTTAGACTTAAGACGCGAACTTAAATTAGGACGTAAGAATGTCAGATATGTAATTTTACATTAACAAGATCTAAATTGAAACGTTAAAAAATGAAAGAAGTGAAAAAAGTGTAATACTACAAATCAAAGTTATGTCTCTCTCATTGGTCTCTACTTAATTATTTCTAGAGAGAGAGACTGCCAGGCCGTCCTAGAGAGAGAAAGGATATTACAAACGATTATCTAGCACGCCATTATTTCTGAAATTTCAAAGTCAAAGAAAGACGAGTTTGGGAAAGTTCGAAGAATCAAAAACCCCAAATACCCATTCTTCCTCAAACCCCTCTTTTTGTATCGATTTCTACATTTACGAGGTTGTTCGTTTCATCGATTTCAACCCGCTAATCTATATTCGGATCTTCATCGGACCTTTTCCATTCCGCTTACTGTATTGTCCTGTGCTTTGAAGTTGCTGCTGTTATGAACTCGGACGCTCCTTCATCGAGCTCCGGAGGCGCAGGATCGGCCGATTCCGCAGCACCCAGGAGGAATTCGAAGCGACCCAAGTGTAATTCTCTCAACAGAAACCTATTTTTTTGTGCTTTCACAGCTATACCGTTTACTTAAGTGTTCTTTTGAGGGAAAAAAGATTGATCCTAGATTTGGATTTTGCAAGAGTATTGCAATTGGTACTTCACTTTTGAATTGATCTGAAATATATTGGTTTCAAATAATTGCAACTATGCAAGTCCTTTCCTTTTTTAAAACTATTTCAGATTGCAAAGTCCTGGCGTTGACAGTTGAAAGGGCCGAGTCTCTATTTATCTCTGTGTATATGCTTGTTTATTATTTGTTATCTGAATATGGGCTTAGATACATGTCACTAAAACGATATCGTGAAATCCCAGGTGTCCTATTTAACTAAATAATTGATTGCACTGCTATGAGTTAAGAGAATATCACTGATTTGGTGATGTCAACTTGCAACTGCTAATTGCTGATTCGCTTCACATTAATATTAAGCCTAGACTGATGTTCTGGTTGAGCCCGAGCATTGGAATCTATGACCAAGATACATGTCCATCATACTGATAGAATAGATTGCTACTGCAGTTAACTGAGGATTTTGCTCCATTATGAGACCATTTTAACTGATGGAAAGAATATAATGATTCTAGAGAACTGAGTAAACAATGAAACGTTGCTTGAAGTTTTATAACATATAAGATTGTACTTTCTATTATACATATGCAACATGAGGGCTGTAAAATGGCATCCTTCCAGTATTAACAGTTCTGTATGAAGCTAAATTTTCTTCTGATGTTTCCTAAAGCACATTGAATTCATCGAATTTACTGAACCATATTATGCTTGTTTTACATGACAAAACTTGTCTTCCGTTATTTTGATATCAGATTCAAAGTTTACTCAGCAGGAACTTCCAGCTTGCAAGCCTATTCTTACGCCGAAATGGGTAAATGTTGTTTCAATTATTTTGCATTTCAATACTTTCCCAAGACCTATGTGGGAGTTTCTATATCTAGTGCCATTTTCTTTTTGTTTGCAGGTGATATCATCATTTATGCTTGTTAGCATAGTCTTCATCCCCATTGGGCTTGCATCCTTGTTTGCCTCTCGAGATGTATGCTAAGATCTATTCATTATCTCTGACTATTCCTTCGTCATTTTTGGTCTATACATGTGAGTATTGATCCCGTTTATGACACTAGGTTGTTGAAATCATTGATCGCTATGAAACTGTTTGTATACCAGAAAATTCAAGAAGTGATAAAGTTAAATATATTCAAGGCCCTTCGAATAAAACCTGCACAAGAAAGCTAACGGTAAGATTCTTTGGATCATTATATATAAACATTGCTGCGTATACTTCAAATTTGACATTGTATCCAGAACATAATCCTAGAGGTACGTTATGTGTAGAATTTTTGTATTTTTTGAATATCTCAGGTTAAAAAGGACATGGATCACCCTATTTATGTGTATTATCAGCTCGACAATTTCTACCAGAATCATCGCAGGTATTTACATTTTGCTTTCATCTTCATGCGACTTTGATTTTCTATACCTTCGCAGCTTGTTAATGTTGAAGGCATACTTTCGTTATTTATCTTGACTTCCCCAAAAAATGGACTAGTGTTTAGGATGTTGGTAATATTTTACAAGGGAAAAGACATAATATTTCCACGTGAATTTTCTTTAATTCTTTCCTATTAGACATGTTTGAATCACAGACATGTTAACACTGGACCACAGTGCCCCAGCACACTTTTATCCAGATATTGTAGGGTTTCAGTTAGTCTGGCATTTTCTTGGTAGATACATGATCTAGGATGCATCATGTATACTTTATTGGTTTCCAGTCTGGTGTTGCAGGATACATGTTCCTACGAATGTATAATTTATCTTAAATTCAATGTGTTTAGTCGGTTCCGCTTAATGATGAAAAAAATTCATTAAGAGCCAAATTCGATTTTCATACTCAAATTTGGAGAACGCATTATAATCCAATATATAATATAACAATCACAGATTTGAGTTTTTATTAATTATATATTCGGAATGATGCTCAATCCTTGAATTTTAACACGACTCATCCAAAAGGCCTACATGCTTTTTTTTCCCTGGTTGAGGAACTTAAAACTTACACTCACTAAATTTTCCTGAGCCAAAACAAGATTCTCTGTGGTGCTTTTGTTGCTATATGAGGGAAGACTAATGAGTGTTAGTTGTTACTAGAGCTAGAGTTGGTGTTTCTCTTTGGCAGTTGTAGTAGATAATCCCAATAAATGCTTCTTAGCACAAGAGAGATTGTGTTATGGTGAAATCTCTATTAAGAAAATTTTGAGATATGATGTGCAAGTTCTTCTTGATTCACAAAACGAGATATTTTCACGTTTCAGATGATATGTCGTGTTGGATATCCTTTTTAAGCTAATTAAGGAGAAGTGATATGAACGTCATGATTCTCATTCTCAACAAATTGATATTTTCTGAGTTTTGGTTGGCCATTTAAAATCATAAGATTGGTTGTTTTTAACTTTATGTCATCTTGAATCTTGATATGCAACAGTGATTTTAAGTCCAGGTTTTAGAAAAGCATGCAAGTGCTTAATTGAATTGACCAACTAATGGGAATACTGTGTACCAAGCCCAAGACTGAGGACCGAGGAAGATAAAGGTGGTTGGGGGTGCCTTAGGAAGTTTCTTTATCAGCTATAAGTAGCAATTACTTTTATAGCCGCTGCTCTGCAACTCCTAACATCTCTTATAATAATTAGAGCATATTTATTACTTCCTCTGCCCGAATTACCCATCACTGTTTGACTTTACGCAATTATTAAGAAAAATAGTATATTCCTAAAATATTCATCTTTATTTATATCCGTTGTTTTGAAAAAAGTGTTCTCAATTTTAACGCATACATTTCCAATTTAAATTAATTAGTTATGTATAATTACTCTCATCGATAAATTTAAATTCTACTACTAGAATTTAATTAGTCATGATGTACTAAATTTTCCAATACACTATATTTATATTTTCAAAGACAATTATTTATACCATGACTTTGAATGTAATGTTTTAAAGGAGGGTAGTATTGGAAGAATATCATCAAATATAGTATTGAGATAGAATGTGGACAAATAATTTCTGTCAAACTAAAGTAGAATTAGTGACAAGTGAAACCAGATGGAAGGAGGGGGAAATCTACCAGGGTTGTCTAAAATAATCAAGTTATTTATGATTGGACGAAACCAAGAAATAACCTGCGAAATTATAAAAAATCTCCTTTCAAATCAAACAAATGGACAAATCCCTTTTCTTAGGAACACATACAGGCTGATCTTCCCCAAGAGCTCACATTGACGGGAAGGTTTGGCACCTCGATGTCGAGAATTAACAAAAAATTTTGTTTGAACTTTATTGAAAATGAAAAATCATGAAATTCCTTCTTATTGATCGGGTGTGTTCATAGTGACTGAGGGGTTGAAGCCAAACCCCATCCCGAGCCGTGCTTGCAGTTTTCTTTTATCCACAAGATAAAAAAGTGAATTCTGTCTTTTCGCGAAATTAGGAAAATAAAACAAGTTTCCTAGTAAATACTAGGGAAAAAATGGGCTTTCTTGAATGTGGGGGCTGTTCTTATTTAACCATAGGGTTTTGAATAGCTCTAGTGATCGGATTTCTCCCGAAATGAAAGAAAAGATGAGCAATTTGTCTGAAAGACGGGAGGAGTAATATGATATGTTTACCAGATCTCGCTAATTTTTCTATCTAAAGGCTGGTTTACCATGTTATATGAAATATAACTTTTGCAGTCAATGTGTGATTTAGTCGGGAAATCTCACTGGCGCAATGATTTAGTGTGATATTATGCATGAAAATTATAGATGAAAAAAGGAGAAATAGAAAACAGAATATGTTTTGGCGATGGATATGATAGATGAATAACAGTACTTTGTACGAGAATGATAAGCTCTTGTCTAACACTAAACCAAGGTAACTAGCACAATCTTTCTGAGAATGGTTCATGTGCATTTCGATTATAACTCATGAGGGTCTACCATAAAGTTATAAGCACGAATTATTCTTAGACCAAGAATGAGAAAGAAATTTTCAGATGATTAGAATGTTTGTGACTTTTTTTGTGTTGTATGATATGCTTATTGCAGATATGTGAAAAGTCGGAGTGATACGCAGCTGAAGAGTGAAAAGGATGAGCATGATATAAGTGCTTGTAAACCTGAAGATGACAATAATGGGAAACCTATTGTGCCTTGTGGTCTTATAGCATGGAGTATGTTCAATGATACCTATAACTTCTCCCTCACCCGCCAGCCAGCAGTAAACACTAGCGAACCATTGGCAGTGAACAAGAAGGATATATCGTGGAAGAGTGACAGGGATCACAAGTTCGGAAAAAATGTGTTCCCCAAAAATTTTCAGAATGGAAGTTTTGTTGGTGGCGCCCATCTCGACCCATTAATTCCGGTAAGCTTTTGTGTAAAACACTGAATTAAAGATTAGCTGGACAATAATAGTGTCAAACGGACACCACGAATCTATAATGTTATGAATTGTTATCTTAAAGCTATCTAAGTGAACACCACCATTAGTAAATTTAACTTGTTAGATAGAAATTATACGAGTCTAGTATATCTTGCTTGTTTGTGTAAATCCCATAAAATCAAGTTTGTGGTGATTCAAAAGTGAATTGAAACGGCAGGAGTATATATTTTAGAGGCTCCAATATTATTTCATATTGCAGCTAGATATTATTTAGGAAGTGATGTTCCCCTCAATTTGTTTTTTGATTAATTTGCTTTAAGAGGTCCTTGTAAATAATCTCTATTTATTAAAAATCTGGCCCTCATTTTAATTGCAAGGGGAGTTTGCATCACACTTTGCCAGAGAAAAACATAATTGCCGTAAAACTTGATTTCACGTAACCTATTCAACATTCTCTGTATTTTTACTTTGGAAGAAAACTGATTAAATTCAGTTATTCTTGAGTAAAGCAATAGTCTCCTTATAAATAACAATAAATTAGAATTCTATCATGACTAGTTATTCACTTCAACCCACTCTCTAAATTTTTAATTTTATTTTATTATTTTTTTTTGTTTACCAGTTATTCTATCAAAGTCCTATTTTTATTTCATGTTTACTTCTACTACAATATTTTCTCTTCACAATCTTTCATATTGAATTATTAATTGTATTATCAGATTCTTTTATTATGTGTTTAGTTCCACTGTAAATTATTCATCTCATATTTTTATTATTTCGCAATTCTA
The DNA here is from genome assembly GCA_014636745.2 of Centella asiatica. Taxonomy (NCBI): domain Eukaryota; kingdom Viridiplantae; phylum Streptophyta; class Magnoliopsida; order Apiales; family Apiaceae; genus Centella; species Centella asiatica. The sequence continues at coordinate 25,241,286 of CM025782.1, read as the reverse complement.
AGAATTTACTTAAAAATTAGATATATTGCACACGCATTAGCGCGTGCGGGTAATACTAGTTCTTTGTTAATATTATAGAATTAATGTGTACCTAATGCGAAGGCTTATACACTCTTTTATTTCTGTGTTGTTCCTTCCGAGGGGTAACAGCTGAATAAGCAAGAAGACCTTATTGTTTGGATGAGAACTGCAGCTCTTCCAACTTTTAGGAAGTTGTATGGAAAGATAGAGGTGGATCTTAAGAAAGGTGATATCATCGATGTGATATTGGACAACAATTACAACACCTATAGCTTTGATGGCAAGAAGAAGTTGGTGCTTTCTACCACTAGCTGGCTCGGCGGGAAAAATGATTTTATTGGTATTGCATATCTCACTGTTGGTGGCTTGTGCTTCTTGCTGGCGATGTCTTTCGCCATTATATATCTTGTCAAACCGAGGTATAAGTTTCTCTGCTAGTAGAGTACTCATAACAAAATTAAACTCAAAATTTATTTTGTTGGCAGTCTTTGTTGTTCCATATCTGTTGTGCACCCACCAAACAAGCGGTTTGATGTGAATTTCCATCATATCCATATTTATGAGTTGCAAATTATGCCCACCAAAGGGCTTACTTTACCTTTACCTATACCTGCCCTTTGGGATACTGTACCTTTTCCTTCTTTTGTGTTCAACTTGCCATTTATTTCATGTAAATACCAGAGCAGCTGTAAGTTTTAGCAACCTCCAATGTTTTCTGTTTTTGTTTTGTTTTTTGATTAAAAAAGAGATGAAGCCTTTCCAATTTTTTTCCCAAAAAGTACCCATCGTCTTCTGACCCCAATTGAATTGGTTTTAAAAGGCGTTATCGATGTTAATGAAGATGCATTTCAGGACAACGAAAAGATCATTTCGCTGTTAACTTTTTTTTTTTTTTTTTGGGGATCGGCAATCATGGTACTGTATTTTGTAGACATACCTAGGGAGAAGTTTTCTGTGCACGACTTCATCCATATGCGTCTAATTTGATAACTAATTTCTTCTCTCTGTTTCTAGGCGACTTGGAGATCCTTCTTATTTGTCATGGAACAGGAATCCAGGTGGTCGTTTAGCTTAATGAGCTCTGGAACCTCTTCATCTGCTTGGCGCTTGTGTTTTATATAGGTGAATGTAATTGTACTCGTTTAAGCTTTCCAAACAGAATACCCGTGCAGCCAAGTCTGAATCTTTTCGGCTGTTCCGAAATTTCGAAACTTTAATGTAAAATTACACAGAACTTAAAATGGTATTGTGTCATTATGGTAATTGATTGTATATCTTCATTCTTGTGCATTTTTTTGTACGCGGGTGTTCGTTTTATCATAATTGGTTCCATTTTTGGTGTTACTGCCTCCGTTCTAAGATCATTTGTCTTTAATCTACGGAATTCAATATACAATATGCGGATTTTCAAGAGGTTTGTGACATGAATTTATAAAAATATCAAAATAAAAAATTTCACTTCTAACTTTGAATTTAGGTTTTTATAAAGGGAACGCTGGAAATGGGTTGCAGACCATTTTATTCAATTTGGGCTGTAGCAGTTTTTATTATATTCTGCATTATTCAATTTAGGCTGTAGAAGTTTTTATTTTATTTTGCAATCTCTCTAAAAAAAATCCACCCGTATGGATAAAAATTACATTGAAAAATAAGATGTGTAAATTTTTTTGATTTTTCATAATGTCATCATTATTTTTTTAATCATGTTTAAAAATTATGAAAATTTGTAGGCCTTCATATTTTTTATAATATTTTATTCATCTATATTAGATTGTATCTTTTAATACTCAAGGTAAAAATAATTAAAATGTGGCACAGCAATACTATACCAACGTTATCAAAGTTGTGGAAACTCTTGCAACACAGACGCATACATACAAATTTTTTAGATGAGATCAGAAAATTGACGGTACCAAGGAAATTAGTACGATGTAAGATAAACAATTTTCGATACGACACGATTTAGGAGCATTTGAGTTGGCTTATATGGGTTTGAGTCATAAACATGTCGACCTATTTAAGATACTACTAAAATAATCAGTTGGCGAGTTAACCCGTCAAAACTCATTTATGTCTCATTTAACCCGATTATTAAAATAAGAATATTTAAACATTTTATTAAAGTAATCATGTTATATTTTTATTATTTCTTTTAAATTAACTAATTAAGTATACATTATAAATTTTGAATTAGACTAAATATTATCAATTAATTATTGATTAGTATATATGAATTTGTGAATCATATTCACTAAGTATATATTGACTTAGTAAGTCATATATACTTAACATTCTTATTTATTATTTGAAAAAATCTAAACTCACCTTATAACATTAGTTATTGGTTAATATATATGAAGTAATACTTTTTTTTATATATACATTAAGTTAATATATATATCAAACATATAAAATGAGTTTATATTGTAATTAAAACTAGCTTATATAATTTTTAATGAATAAAAATATATTAATATAATAATAACTAATAGTTATATATATAATTTATAAATAATATAAATTATTAAATTATTTTTATTGATATTATTTTATATAGATTAACTTACAAAACAATATTTATAACAAATAAAAAGTAATTTTATGTTTAAGAAACTTAAGAAAACATGTTATTTTGCCAAAAGAATCAAAACAATGTAGAATTTGAATTACATATTTGTAAAAGTTTAATTTTAGAGTAATGTTAAGTGAGTTATTCAAGTAATAATGTTTAAACTTGTTATTCGTGTAGTAATGTGTAAATGAGTTATTCGAATTATCTGAGTTATTTGGGTTATATGAGTTATTCGGGTTATCAGGTTATTCGGGTTATTTGAGTTATCTGGGTTATTCGGGTTATTTGAATTATTCCAATTATCTGGGTTAATCATGTTATTCGTATCGTGTCGTGTTACCCATTTAAAAATCGTATCGTTTTCGTGTTTCAAATTTCGACCCATTTATTAATCGTATCGTGTTATATTTAATCGTGTCGTTATATAGATCGACCCGACATAAACACGACTCACCAACTCATTTTGACACTCCAAACACTATGATGAGAGTTCAACCAAAATTAAGTGTGTTATTAAGATCGTTATTTAGGCTTAATCTGGTTTATGTTCCCATAAATCTGTACGTATGATATGTAAAAGATGTTTCTCTCAAAGAATTTAATTGTGTCTTGCGGTTCCAATAAAAATATACGATGCAAATGGATATAAGCCTTAATTTTTCTTTCCTAAAGTTAATGTAATTATCAAAAGAGTTTATAATATAATATTTTGAAAATTATGGATGTTAATTTTGTACTAGATATAACAATTATAATTCATTCGACAAAAATTAAAATATACGTTCATATATCAATATTTATTCAAAAGATTTAAAATATATTTCTTAATTTTAAACGGAGAAATTAGAAGGAAAAAAAAAAGAAGAAGAAATCTTGGTCTAAGTCTCTCTTAAACAATTTTTATTTATTTATTTAAAAGTGTTTGGAAAATAAAGAAAACCCGGAGTCCCCACTCCCCAGAGAAAGACCGGACCAAGGTAGACGAAAATACCGTGATCAACAAAATTGTCCTTTCACTACTACTCCGTCCATTTTATAATAAACGACATTTAGACTATAAAATCTTTTTTAATGATACGTCGTATTTTACATTTTATTCTTTATATTTTTTAATTTACTTTTTTGTATAATTAAAATAATTATATTTTTATTCTCCTTATTTGTGTCACATTATTTTTTTTTACACAATTTTTTTTTCTATGTATGATTTTAATTTTAAAAAAATGTGAACCTTTTAAAAAATTAGCATAAATTCTAGTTTCATTAACATGTGAATATGTATGCAAATAGTAGAATGCCACGTATTATAAATAGAGGATTATTATAAACAGAGGGAGTAAATTTTTTGTTTTTGTTCGGTGTCTGATTCGAACTCCAAGCAAGGATCTTCCGCTCCTTAGATGCTCTATCGTTCTCACTCTCGCTTTCTGCGTTTATTCTCCAAAGGTTAGTACAAAAACTTGACGAGCTTCACCATTAGGAAAGAAAGGTCAGCGAGCAGCGGTGGAAGTTTCCAATCGCCGACAACATGTCTTTCTTCCACCATAATTCTTACACTGTTCGTTATAAACCCCATTTCCCCACATACCCAAGTTGCTCAGGTATATATAATGTATATATGCATCTGTTTCTATATCTGTATCTTATGGCGTACATATAATATTATGGAAATGGGTTATGTCTATTTCTCAAAATTGAAAATGGGGATTGATATTTTTACATGTTTGAGTTTGTGATTCTCCAATGCTGATTATTGTTTATTTTCTAGTCAGCCATTTGATAATCAGTTCTGTTTGTAGGTTCAATAGATATATGAGAACTCATAACATTTTATGCAAGAAATTTACCATTTTTCTTGTTGCTAAATGAAATAAAATTTACCAACTGTATCCGAAGGTTATATGTACAGCTATTGTTGGGCTTTGTCTTGATAATTTTGGTTCCCCCTTGAAGCCTTTTTGCCTTCTTGTTGTCTTTTCCGTTATGCCTGGGTTGCTACTCCATAGCAAGCAGCATCTGCTACCCTCTATCCCATCAAAAAGTTTAAATGTTTTTTTACACGATATTTGATACTCCCTCAATACCAGAATTGGAGACACAATTGACTTCATGCCTAGTTCTTAAATTTTATGATTCAAATTAAACTGTTTTAAACGGTGGGTACGAACTGTGTGTACTGATTGGTTGCGATCTCGGGAAACAGAAGGGAAAATAAACGAAAAAAATGATAGAAAAATCTATATCAGTGAATGCTCTTTCAGTTACCTATAAGTTTATAAATCATAAAGTAAAGAAGAACATCACAATGTAGTGTCGAAGTTGGTGGAAATTATTACAATAAATTTTATTGTTACGATTCGGTTTCTTTTCTTTTCCTCCCATTCTCCAGTTCCATACATAAATTTATACACAAAGTAGTCCTAGAGCCTCACGACTGTACACGGTTAAGGTATAGATGTTTATATAATTTTACGTTTGGAGGAAATATAAAGTTGTGTCATCTTAATTGTATTGGTTTAGTTTTCTTAAATATAACTCTGTATGTTTTTGGCATATGCAGTTAGTTATCTAATTAGCTTTTGCCTTTCTTGCTATCTAGCGCTTATCTTGCTAAATTTCTCGTGAACCTTTTATGCAGCTTCTTTAGAATCTGGAATCGCACTATCTAGAGAAGCTAATGTTGATATCTTGGTATTTTTCTCTATCACCAACTGTTTAGTAACTTGTTCATCATTCCTTTTCAATGTTCCTGTCTACTGTTATGTTCAAGAGCACTTCTAATGTTCGCAGGGCGTTGAAGGGAGCAAAGACAGAATCAGGAGACTCTTCAACAAGGTTGAACTTTCCGTTTCGCCGTATGACACTGCTTGGGTAGCAATGGTCCCTTCTCCTCATTATTCTCAGGCCCCTTCTTTCCCTGGTTGTGTGACTTGGCTGTTGGATAATCAACTCCATGATGGTTCATGGGGTCTTCCTGAGCAAAGTTTGCCATTGCCCAAAGATGCTCTATCATCTACTCTGGCTTGTATCCTTGCACTCAAGCGATGGGGTGTGGGTGAAGAACAAATCAACAAGGGTATTCTTTTTCTGTGTTTTTCCTGCTCAATATCGACCATTTGTGTTAACCAGATACATGCTTCTTGATTCAGGTTTAGACTTCCTTGAGCTAAATTTTGCTTCAGCTACTGACAAAAATGAACACTCTCCGATTGGGTTTGACATTATTTTTCCTGGAATGCTCGAGTATGCTGAAACCTTAAATTTGAAGCTTCCTCTACATCCAAAAATCTTGGAGTCCATGCTAAACAAGAGAGCCCAGGAGATCAGAAGGTATATCTATTCCTTATTTTTTTTAAAAAAATAAAAATGTACAGGCTTTCCTTTGTATAGTTTTTGCTCTTTTGGAACTTCTCCTCTTTATACACATGCATACAATATAATTTATGTATCTTAAAAAAGACACGGAAACGTCTGGGCGAACCTAGCAGATGTAAGCTTTACACTGCTGACTTGTATTGGAATCAGTACTTTAGCAATTGGAAAATTTTAGTTATTTGATTTCCTTGAGGTGTCAGAAGGGTGTAACAGTGAAAAATAATTTAAAAACGAGAAGGTTATTGATGTTATTTTTATTATTTTAACACATTTTCTTCACTTAGATGCTCTGAAAGCCATTTACTGGAGAGCAAATCCTACTTGGCATATGTTTCAGAAGGAATGGTAAATTTAAAGAACTGGGAAATGGTCATGAAATATCAAAAGAAGAATGGATCATTGTTCAATTCGCCATCAACAACGGCTGCTTCTCTAATTCACCTTAAAAATGATGGTTGCCATAATTACCTCAGCTCCCTCTTGGAGAAGTTTGGAGATGCAGGTAACTCTTAGCGTTGATCTCCAAGTCTTCATTTTGCTACAAAATTAACTTTTGCTTTTATGTTGTGTAGTACCAACAATACATCCTCTCGATATATATGCACGTCTCTGCATGGTTGACACTCTTGAAAAGTTGGGGATTGATAGACATTTTAGGAAGGAGATTAAAAGTGTGTTGGATGAGACATACAGGTAAATTTGTAATTTGAGGAATAAGTATGGTCTGTTCCTTGTATTGATTTTATCAATTTGTGTTAGTTATGCTACCTTTATTTAACGTTACGCGTTAATATATTTACATGACATGAGCCCAAAATACAGTTGCTGGCTGCAGGAAGACGAACAGATATTCATGGACGTCGCCACTTGTGCGTTGGCTTTTCGGATTTTACGAATTAATGGGTATGATGTCTTGTCAGGTATAAAGTCAACTGACGAGAATATGCAATAATATATTACGGGGTTTGTGCACTATAACAATTTGACCACTTGATACGTGGTGCAGATGCTTTAACTCAAACTGCCAAAGAAGAGTTCTATATCAATTTCGGTGGACATTTGAAGGGCAAAAATGATGTTCTTGAACTGTATAGGGCGTCACAGATGATTATACATTCAAATGAATCAGCTTTAGAGATACAAAAATCATGGTCCTATCGTTTTTTGGAGCAAAAGATATCTAGTGATTCTGTTTCTTCAGATAGATACACTCAGTTTTTCCGCCAAGAGGTCTGTTAACTTGTTATATAGTGCGGTGTGGCAGAACCCATTTAACCTAGTACTCTTTTTTGTTTGTTTTGATATAACTGCAAATGGTCGTAATTACTTTTCAGGTAGAGAATGATCTTAAATTTCCATTCCATGCTAATCTAGAACGCATGGTTAACAGGAGAAATATAGAGCAGTACGTTGTAAACGATACAAGAATTTTAAAAACTGCATACTGGTATCTCTTCATAATTCTCTGAAACTTCCATTGAAATTATACATCAAAAACTATTGTTATTTCTAACTTTTTAGTAACTATTCCCCCCTTGTACTCTTATGTTAGTTCACCAAATCTTAGCAACACAGATTTCCTTAAGCTGGCTGTGGAAGACTACAATGCTTGTCAATCTATACAACATGAAGAAGTCAAATTTCTCGAAAGGTGCATATCGTTATTTAAAATGTGTAGATGCTTATATTAACCAGTTTTTGGTGGGCTATACGAGTGCAAGTTCAAGACGAAATTCATTGGTAAACAGAATATTTGTCATCCCTGAGTGTTAAGAAATTAATTGTTTTATGTGTAATTGGTCGTCGTTTTGATCTGTCTATGAATTTGGTTTTATTTTTGTATTAGGTCCTAAACTTGCAATTTTTATCTTTTATTTTCAATTGAGAGAAAGGGTTATGAAGTCCCCTAATCATGCTGTGATGTTTCTGTTTCTTTTATACATGATGGATTGTAACCTTTTCTTGTCGGCAGATGGGTAGTAGAGAATAAATTGGACAAACTAAAGTTTGCTCGCCTGAAAACAGCATATTGTTACTTCTCTGCAGCAGCTACCTTGTACCCTCCGGAATTTTATGATGCGCGTATGTCATGGGCAAAAAATGGAATTCTCACTACTGTGGTGGATGACTTCTTTGATGTTGGAGGCTCTATTGAGGAACTCCTGAACCTGATTGAGTTGGTTGAAAAGTATCATTCCCCCGCCAGTATTTAGTTTTATATGAATGTAATTTGGTTTCATTTCATCAGTTTCTCCTCTTGAAATTTTCTGTTACAAAATTAATGGTCCAATGTTATATGAACCGCAGATGGAATGTAAACAAGGAAACTGATTGCTGTTCTGAGCAAGTTCTTATCCTATTTTCAGCTCTTCACCGCACAATCTGCGAGATTGGGCAACAAGCATTTAAATGGCAAACACGCGATGTGACAAGCCACATCACTGAAGTTGTGAGATGGAAATCTTTTTAATGCAATACTTCTAATAGCTTGATGAATATTTATTTTCATGGTGGTTCTTCTAATTTATTGATAGTATTAATTTTCTTGCAAACACTTCAAGGGCTTAGTGAACCCTACCATTCCATCTTGATAGCCATGTTGTCTTTAGGATACCAAAATTTTATGTTTGCTTTTTTGAGGCCAGAAGTGTGACCTTTGGCAAGAATTTGAGAGAATAAAAGATCATATTTATTAATGACTTGCTAACAGTATTATTTGTTTGGAACCTTTCGAGTACTTTGCTTTAATAATCTTGACTTGATAATTTTAGACTTCTCGTCTTTTATACAACAATAACATTTTCATAAGTGCATATTTTCCTTGATTCTGATTGGTGTTAGCAACCCATAGTAATTCTTATTCTGTGATATTTGAGGCCCCACTTCATTATATGATCCATGCTGTCAGATACATCATACTAATGCCTTTTACACAATTCTTTTGCATAACCTACCTTGTATTTTGGGTTAGCTTCTCTAACAAAGATTTAGTAGTAAACGATGTTGCATTCTTGCATTTAATGTTATTTTTGGAGTACCCACTACCTCTTACTTTCTGAAATATCAATTTACTGGAAAAAATTTCACAATTAAAACAGAGTTAGTTATATGAAGCTCTCATGAATGTTGTATCTTTCCTCCAGCCTTGGCCTATGATGTAAAAATTTTATTTTCTTGGCAGTGGTTGCAGTTGCTCAAATCTATGTTAAAAGAAGCAGAAATATCTAGAAACAGTTCAGTGCCAGCATTGGATGAGTACTTGGAAAATGGTTATGTATCATTTGCGTTGGGACCAATAGTTCTCCCAGCTCTTTACTTAGTCGGTCCAAAGCTATCAGAAGAAGTAGTTCGAAATTCTGAAATGCAAAACCTATATAAGCTTATGAGCACTTGTGGGCGTCTCCTCAATGATATCCAAGGCTTTAAGGTAATCAACATCGGCATATATGATACATGTCTACAGCTCATCTGTCATATGTTAGTTTTAATTACCGTCTGTTTCAGTATAAAATGTTTCTGATGTATTGTTTGTAGAGGGAATCCAAGGAAGGTAAACTAAACGCTGTCTCGTTGCAAATTATTCATGGCTCTGGTGCTGTTACTGAAGAAGATGCTACTCGAGAAATCAGGTGTTTGATTGATAGTCAACGAAGAGAATTACTGAGATTAGTTTTGCAAGAAAAGGAAAGTATAGTCCCAAGAGTTTGCAAAGATCTGTTTTGGAAAATGAGCAAAGTTTTGCATCAATTTTACTGCAAGGATGATGGTTTTACCTCAGAGGACATGATTGGGGCTGTGAAAGCCATCATACACGAACCTATTTCGTGTGATTATAATAGTATCTAGATTTAAACCTATGAAATTTATCAGTATATTTTTGACGATTTGTATGTGCCTTTTTTTCTTTGGTGGGGATGTATTTGGTCTTTGCGCTTGTAGATGCTCACTGGGGTATCTGTCGAGCGTAGTAAAACGTATACTTTGTGATTCAACGATTTCTAGTTCTCTTGCATGGTCTGTCCCCTGTATTACTTAAAACTGGAGTTGTCTGCTGCTTCATGTGATCACAGAGTTTTTCTTTGAATATCATCACTAAATCTTTTATCTAGTTTTTATTCTTTGTAAAGAACTATGATTGTGTAAGAGTAAAAGTGAAATACATTCTTGATGAGTGAACAAAATTCTAATATTAATAGTAGCATTTGTATGTGCCAAAAAACATTAAATGACTAACATTAAAACTGACGAGTAGTATACTCGGTAACTGTCTCCTAAGATTTCTAGTTCTCCTGCATAGTCTTTTTTTTGGTACAACTCCCTATCGATATGTGCACTTCCCATGACCGCCGAGTGGATTGCAAACAAGCCAATATGCAGCACCAACATTCAGTTTTCCGAGGCAGCGGCCCTGAACGAAGATTTTTTTTCAGAGCTAACAAGCCCGTCAATACTACCTCAATTTCTGCTATAAATCACTATTTGCCAAACAAGCAAGTTTTTCTGCCTCTTTCTTTGAATACGACAAACTATTTTAATTTATCAAATTCCAAGTGTCAAGTATTCATCAAACATTTTTCCTTTCATGTCACTTTTTTTTTGTTTTTTTTTTTTTGGTTACATGTCACAATTTGATTTAAAATCTGAAAGTTCTCTTGAAACAAGTTACTTCGATATACAGGTTGTACGACTGCAGAAGCCCCTTGGAGTCCCGCAACACGGAGTAACACATTGTTGGGGTTTGATTACGTACTTAGTAAATACCACAATCTAGAAAAGCATACAATATAATCTAGCTTTGAACGAAACAAATAATGTAAATACTAAATAAATCATCAAAATTTTGACAGCGTAGAAAACATAGGTCATTATCAATTTGCCATAATACAACACTTTCATTTCTTGATGGTGCATTGTACATTCATATAAATCGGTGCTGAAGGCTTATGTTATGCCTTATTATCATAATTCAATATCCAAAAAAGCATGAGGCACGCAACGATGAACTTGGGGGGATGAATAATGCCGCATGAATGTAAAACAAACTCCTTCCAATCTTGTGGTTGGGTCAAGATAGTTCATTCAGTTTTGATTCATCACCTTCACCACATCAGATCAAAGACAAGCTGATATCCACCACATTCAATATTGGAGAAGGATATATCAAAAGGATTTTTTCTCATAAGAAACGAGACCATGAACACCACCTTCGGTTTGTGCTGCTCCAGTTCGAACCTGAACCATCAGAAAAATATAATAGTGAGACTCCTGAATAATTAGACAGTACATTGATTCTTCATCATTGTCCCTTTAGTATACATCATCCGTAAGTGTTGGTGGGAAGAAATCCCAACTGTTATCAACTGTAATTAAAATATAATCCGGTATAAAAGACATGCAAGAGCAGACTACAAGTGAATTCATTATGAGCTTCCAAAAGTCTCACCAGTAACTTCAGCAATTAAAAGAAATAACCATTGCACAAGGGTCTAAAAGATATGATATAGAGATAAAAGCCAGATTCTCTAAACAGTACCTCCAGTCTTAGAACTCCTGATCTCAAAAGGTCGTGAGCAGATTGGATAGAACTAGCACCAAGATCCTGAAACCCCTGCTTAACTGCTTGCATTGTGTAAGGTATAAACCTCGAAACAGAACCTTTGTCTGCAACAGCTCCCACAACTCCCTGAGCAATCTTCAGTTTAGCTTTGTCACCAAGGTATCGAGCATCACTTCCTTTTGTCATTGCTTCTAGAGATCCCATGCCTCGATATTTTTTGACACGACGGCCATGCTGTCATGGAAAAATTTTGGGGGAACATTAACAAAGAGAGAGGAGACAAAGACAGTCCAAGGTTGGAGCAATAAAGCCAGAATTTTTTTCTCTCTTAATATTTTCACCTTCTTGTGTTTCATTCGCATTACAGCTGTATAGTGTTGTCTTTGCAATTTCCAATAAATACTACTTCCAAAGTAACAATATGAATGTAAGCAACTTAAGTCCTCCGCAGTTATATATAACATCAATATTGAGATTTTGAAGTCAATTTGACTCATTTCAAGATTCAGATTTAACATGACTATTGCAAACAGATTTTTTTAGTTAGAAGTATTTGGTAGCGCTATATATACATGTGTGTGTGTGTGTGCATATATATTATTGTGTAGACAAAAATTAAATGGATCCTTTTCTAAAAATGGACAAGTTAAAAGCCAATGGTAATATTCTATTCTGGAAAGGAGGGAGCGTGATGTTAGTAAACAACTTGTGGGGGGGGGGGGGGGGAAGGTTGGGGACAATTCTTCACTAATCAATCAGAAATATACCTCCATTTCAATAAAATCTTAAACAGGAAGAAAGATATTATATGCTGGTAAAGGGAACCTTGTTTATCTCCAGGTAAAGGATGCAACATTGTGTTGTCTCACCTGATATTCGTAAGTTCCTGGAGCTTCATGGCTTCCGGCTAAGAAGCTTCCCATCATCACAGTTGATGCCCCTAAGGTCAGAGCTTTGACAATATGCCCAGAGTTCGAAATGCCACCATCAGCAATGACAGGGACACCATTTTGTTCAGCAATGGATGAAACCTTGTAAACAGCAGTTGCCTGGAATGAAGGAAGATGTTGATGAATACAGGTATGTAGGCCTACTGAGAGAGAAAACATGTAATGCTTTCAATAAATCTTAAAAAGAATCACCCTCTTCAATCTTTCAATGTAAGTACGACCACAAACAAATTCAGTTCCCGACTTGTCAGAATCACAAAAATCGAATTGGCAGCTGAAACAGTAAAAAACCAGGGCAACTCCTATACTATATATGTCATAATGAAACACATATATCGTGCTTAATATCATTATTCAAACACCACCAACAATCATTATTCTTGTGCAATATAGTTTTGTATGTCAATTCCATCACATATGATAACTCTCGCATTCAACATCATAAAAGTAGTTAAACAGAAAAGATAATAGTTTAACAAGGTTACCTGCCCACGCCCCACGGCACAGACTTCCTGGGTGGTACAAATGGAGCCAGACCCCATTCCAACTCTTAACCCATCAACTCCAGCTTGAATCAAATTCTGAGACTGGTACATGGTGACCACATTCCCGCCAATCACATCCAACTCTGGATACGTTTTCTTCATGTACTTAATCATCTCAATTTGATAGATTGAATTCCCTTGAGAACTGTCCAATACTATCACATCCACCCCTGCCTTTACCAAAAGCTCCAACCTCTCCTTATCCGATTCCCTTGTTCCAATTGCAGCCCCCACCATGAACTCCCCATCTCTTCCCAATGAAGGTAAAGCTCCCGATTTTGGAAAACCACATATCCTCTCTACATCTGAAGGCGTCACCAAATCAATAATTTCTCCATTTTTTTCACTGATTAATGGTACAAATTCAAGATTTTTGGCAGCTAAATAACCAGCAACATCCTCAAAATTATAACTAGATGGAACATGTGGTATCGACCTCTCCATATAATCAGAAACCCTAGCCTCTTTATTACTGGTCGATTTCTCCCAATCAGATCTAGAAACTACTCCTATTAGCTTCGATTTTCGGGTCCCCGACTCAGTGACAAGAATGCAGGGCGAGGAGGCGAACTCGTCGGCGGATGAGATGGAATCTGAGGGGGACTTAAAAATAGGATCGGAAACAAAGGGAATACGGTGAGATTTGACGGATTGGACTATAGACGCTTGATCGGCTGCAGAGTTATTGGAGTGGATAATGCCGACGGCGCCGAGAGAGGCCATGGAGACGGCCATGGCTGACTCGGTGACGGTGTCCATGGGAGAAGCGACACAGGGAGTAGAGAGATTGAGGTTGCGGGTGAGCTTGGTGGAGAGTTGGACAGAGTCGGTGGGGAAATCGATGTAGTGAGGGAGGAAGATGACGTCGTCGTAGGTATAGGAGTATCCCTGATTGAAGAACTTGGTTGCAGGAAAGCCATCTTCGAACTGAGGTACGTCCATGGCGGAATTGCAGAGAATTGAGATGGATAGGATGATAGAGAAAGCTAGGGTTTGGTTGAATTGATTGTGAAATTGTACGGAATATTATAATACTGTGTATTTAGCTACAGAATTGATGGGGTTTTGAGGGGTGGGGTTTGGCCGTATGAGAAGACGGGAGTTTTGCGTTTGTGGAGGGAAAAATCCAAAATGGTTACGTTACTCACGTGTACTTTTGTTTGGTATGTTGAGTGCTCCGCTGACTAGAATCGATGTCAACAACCGCTTAAAATTTGGTCATCATTTTTTATATGAATTATTTTATTTTACATTTTTACAATAGGTTTAGGTCGTGAAAGATACTTTTCATAGTATCATAAGTTTATTTAAGGGTTTACGGCCATATCTAATATTATTTATTAAGTTTTATGGGTTGAATTAATATTCGTCATATAATTTTAATGAATGTAATATCAACACTTAATATATTGTCATCAATAAAAAAAATATTAAAATATTTTCATAATCAAGCATATAATCAACGATGAAGAAATTGCAATTTATTTAGAAAATGATAAATTAAATGAAAATAAATTAATGAAAACATTAAAGATAAATCATTTGTGAAATTTAAAACACATAGACTTTACTCTCTCTTTTATTTTTAATTCTTTTTTGGTTACAAATGAGATCATTTCTTATAACATACACACTGGTCAAGTACTTTACATGATTTTTTATTAGATTGTAAGATTCAAAATTTAAACTTCTTCATTTTCAAAGAAAATAGTCGATAACCAATAAAATTAATGATCATGTCAAATGTTTGGTATTTAATTTGATAGTAACAAATTATTTTAAAAAACGATGCAATTTGTTCGAGTTGATGCTAGTTTCAACTATAAATATTTCCCTCGTTAAGGAAAAAGAATACTTCCTCCATTTTATTATAAGCGGCATTTTAGAGTTTAATTTTAAAATAATAACTGAAGGTTTATGTGCTTATTAAAAAAATCTTCTTAATTACTTTTGAGTAAATTATTGGAGCAATTAAACAATTACTTTTTCTCAAATTAACTCAGTTAATAAATTTACTTTATATGTGAACGATAATTTTAGTTGTTTTATAAAATAAAAAAAATAATAGTAATAAGAGAGACTTCCTAGCCAGTCACTTTTTAGAAAATAATTATTTTCTAATTATATGTAATTTTTATTCTTTCATTGAGATCAACTTTAATACCATTATTCTCAAATTACCCATATTTAGTAGTTTTTTACTTTTAATTCAAATTCAAAATTTTTGATAATAACACAAAATTTGAACTTCAAATTTTTAAAATTAAACATAAAATATATCTATAAAATTTAATGAACTTAATTAATCATTATTAGCCTTAAGCATTAACACAAAAATAATATCATTAATATATAGATAGCATATCAGTTTTATAACAACAAAAATTACAATAACATCAATTTCACTGCGTAAACTATAATAATTGTCATTAACCTCATTGTTAAAAGTAAATATTAAATTAACATAACATACATTTAATATTAAATTTACAATAATGTTATTGTAGATTTGTAATATTAAATATATTGTAAATATAAATTTTGTATTTTGCAATAATCATACTATAAACTTGTAATAATGAACTCATTGTTACAATAAGTAATTTTATGAAAAATAATAATTTTACTATATATTTTTTTTATATAATTTTGCCGTATAACGAGTGTCTAACATATTGTATTTAAAAACTCACTATAATTTTTTTTCCCATCAATTATATATAGTAAAACTCGCTGTTTATATTTTCAGGTATTAAACTCACAATTTATATAGAATTAACCACAATGTTGATAGTAAATATTAAACTAACATAACATACGTTCAACATTAAAATTGCAGCAGTCTTATCGTAAACTTGAAAATATTAAACGCATTACTTACACAAAAATTAAGTAAAACATAAAATTAATGTTTTAAAATAAACTCACGGTAACAAAATAAATGTATTCAATAAACTTACTGTATCTAATTTCATCATATGTATGTCAATAAATATATACAATAAATTTACAGTATGACATTAATAAAATTACTGTACTATAATAAATATACAAAGTAAATGTACTGTAAAATGCATAAATGAAGTAAGATTGAAGCGACATGTGATTAAACACACAGCGGTGATGGTTGATTAAAATTCACGACGGTAGTAGTGGATGATTTGAGATATCATGTTGATAGATATGGTGATAATGTGAAAAAAAGAAGAAGAAGAAAGAAATAATAGAATTAAAAATATCTGGAAACATGAAAAAAGAAACATTTGATGAAAAATGAGTAAGGAAGATTGGTCGTGAAAATTATATAGGAAATATTTTGAAATAAAATAGGAGAAAATAGTGAGAAGAAGGATAAAGTATAATTATCATAAAATTAAAATGATAAGATAATTAAAAGATAAATTGAAGGAAAATATGGTAAAAGGATAAATATATAATTTAATAAATAATTTTAAAAGGAGAAAAATTAGGAAGAAAGTATAAAATATAGAGATGACTTGCAGGATTTTTTTTTTCCTTTAAAAACTATGACATTGTTCCTAGTAATATTCGTTGTTGTCTTCGAGGCCCTGAATAAATGGGAGTTGTGGATCTTGTGGTGTAAACCGGATACACAACTGGTAACGGGCGTGGTAGCTGCAAAATTGGTAGGCTCAGAACAAATACTCGACCCGGCCCAATGTTCCAGTGAGTAGCTTTGCAACCAATTTTCATCGCCAACGCGGTAGTGCCTAACGCCACTCTCAGAGCTAGGGTTCAGGGTTTAAGGAAATCAATTCAGTTATGATCTTCGACCGGTAAGAATTTCAAACCACCTCACCTCAATTATATTCCAAACAAAATTCCTGCATATAATGATATTTCGCAGCATTTTGTTCAGTAGAAATCTAAAACAAACCAGTTGCATCTTTAACAATCTCCGTTCAGTTGAAGAAAAAGTCGGATCAAATTCATCCACCAACATAGTAGGTGAATATTTCATAAATTTTAGATTTTCTGTTGGCAGTTTATTTTCTGTGTCAAATAATTTAAGTTGCGTTAGAAGTTACTGTACAAGGAGAAATGGTGAAGGGTCTAATGAGTGGACTGAAGATATAGACTACTTAGATGAATCCGGAAGTGTTATTTATAGGGGTAAGGGGATAAGGTCGGTTGAGCCTGGACTTGATGACCATGTAATGGTGGGTGGGATAAAGAAGCCATTTTCGAATGCTTCGGCAGTTGCCAAGATTGTTGAGATCGTGAAGAGGTGGAGATGGGGGCCTGATATGGATACCCAGTTGGACAACCTTCAGTTTGTTCCAAACATGATACATGTTACGCAGGCGTTGAAGATTATTGGTGATGGGGATGCTTCATTGAGTTTGTTTCGATGGGCAAAGAGGCAATCTTGGTATTCACCAAGTGATGAGTGTTATGCTACATTATTTGATGCATTGAATGAGAGTAGAGATTTTGATGGGATTCAGTCTGTGTTTGATGAGTTGATTCGTGATTCAGGTGAAAATGGGATGTCTTCTTTATTTAGTTCATTAAATAGGGTTATTCAGTACTTGGCAAAAGCCGAGAAAATGGAGGTGTCATTTAGTTGTTTCAAAAAGATTCAGGAGTCTAATTGTAAAATAGATACTCAAACATACAATTCCCTTATAACTTTGTTTCTTAACAATGGTTTGCCTTATAAAGCATTCGAGATATATGAAAGCATGGAAGCAGCTGGGTGTTCATTAGATGGATCCACCTATGAGATGATGATACCAAGCCTGGCTAGATCAGGCCGTCTTGAGGCTGCATCCAAGCTCTTCCAAGAGATGAAAGCTAAGAGCCTCCGTCCTGGATACTCAATATTTGCGGCACTTGTTGATTCGATGGGCAAAGCTGGTAGGTTGGACACGTCAATGAAGATCTATATGGAAATGCAAGGATTTGGGCTAAGGCCATCTCCAACTATGTTTGTTTCATTGATTGAGTCGTTTGTTAAAGCTGGGAAATTAGACCAGGCTCTCAGGCTCTGGGATGAAATGAAGAAAGCAGGATTTAGACCTAATTATGGACTTTACACTATGATTGTTGAGTCTCACGCTAAATCTGGGAAGCTTGAGATTGCCATGTCTGCCTTTTTAGATATGGAGAAGGCAGGATTTCTGCCAACCCCATCTACCTATTCTTGTCTTTTGGAGATGCATGCTGCTTCTGGCCAGGTTGATGATGTCATGAAGCTGTATAATTCTATGACCAATGCTGGTCTAAGACCCGGACTAAGCACTTACGCTTCCCTGTTGGCACTCCTAGCAAAAAAGAAGCTTGTGGATGTGGCTGCAAAGGTTTTGCTTGAAATGAAGGCGATGGGATATCCTGTTGATGTGAGTGCTAGTGATGTTCTTATGGTTTATATTAAGGATGCTTCTGTTGATTTGGCCTTGAGATGGTTACGCTTCATGGGTTCGACTGGGATAAGAACAAATAATTATATAGTCCGGCAGCTCTTTGAGTCATGCATGAAGAATGGTCTGTATGAGTCTGCGAAGCCTCTCCTTGAAACTTATGTTAATTCTGCTGCAAAGGTTGATCTTATACTTTACACATCCATACTGGCCCACCTTGTAAGATGTCAGGACGAGGACAATGAGAAACATTTGATGTTGATCCTCAGTGCTACAAAGCATAAAGCTCATACTTTCATGTGTGGACTTTTTACAGGCCCAGAGCAGAGGAAGCAGCCAGTTTTATCTTTTGTGAGGGAATTTTTCCAGGGTATTGATTACGAACAGGAAGAGGGAGCTGCAAAGTACTTTGTCAACGTTCTCCTGAATTATCTTGTTCTGATGGGTCAAATAAATCGAGCTCGTTGTGTGTGGAAAGTTTCCTATGAGAACAAGCTCTTCCCAAAGGCCATTGTATTTGATCAGCATATTGCTTGGTCCCTTGATGTGAGAAATTTATCAGTTGGGGCAGCTCTTATTGCAGTTGTTCATACACTTCATCGATTCAGGAAGCGGATGTTGTACTATGGTGTTGTTCCCAGACGCATTAAGTTGGTCACTGGACCAACACTGAAGATTGTGATTGCACAGATGCTTAGCTCTGTAGAATCGCCTTTTGAAGTTAGTAAGGTTGTTCTAAGGGCCCCAGGAGACTCTGTCTTGGAATGGTTTAAAAAACCAATTGTTCAGCAGTTCCTTTTAAATGAGATCCCGTCAAGGGCCGACATTTTAATGCACAAGCTTAACACACTCTTTCCTAGTTCTGCACCTGAAATTAGATCTCTGTCCCCTCCTAAACCTCTTGTTCCTGGAAAACCAATGTCTTCATAAGATGAGGAATATCTATTGGATATGTATTTGAAATGAAGTTTTAAGTTATTCTTTTTCTAGATGTTGCTGTTATTGTATATGATTGTATCCTCTTTTTGTTTATTAGTTATTATTTTTTTTTTATGTAATTTGAATTACTGTTTTGCTGAGGACTATGTTAGTATTGTTACTACTATGTCATGCTCACACATACCCTTTTAACATTGATATACTTTCATCCTGCTCCTTCTCAAGTAAAACCTGGGCTATATCAACTGCATTTGGATGAATTCTGCCCACAAAATTTTCACTAGGTCAGTTTTAATATGGTTTTTGAAGTAATAAGACCTGTATATTAAGTCACATCCTGCTTTTCCATCTTGGTGAATTTGATTCCTGAATGTTCCTGTTGCTTGCTTGTGTAACAATGTAACATTGCTCTCACATTTTAATATTTGATAATCGCTGTAGTTAGAAACACTTCAAATGTTTGTTACTCTCCCTGCCTCCTTGGGATTTTGAATTAACTGTTGAGTCCATTTAAATTATTTTACCAACAAGATCATGACAAAAGCAATTTAAACAGCTTTCTGTGCTACTTTTTTGACGTAGTTTCTATTATGAGCATATGCTTTTGGAGTTGGAAGCGTAGTTCTTACTTACCATCTCTTGCTCAATTGCATGTTCCATAAAACTTTCATGACTTTTAGTAGTTCCTTGTGGCAATTGGTTGATATCAATGCTGTTCAAGAATGCAGGACACTTTGGCCACAGAGACTGCAAGTTGTTTCTTACTCTTTGCCAATTTTTTGCATAATGACTCATGTTCACTGCTGCTGATTAAGGTGTGTCTAATATCTTATGTAAGAATAATCATTTGGTTGACATCTATTACATAGGATACCATATAATTGATTGCAGTGTGGTTATCTTGGTATTTAAGACAGCCGATTGATTGAAACTAGGGTCGTGTGGTATTTGAGACAACCGTAAATGATGGGGGTCCATTGCTGGCAGAGGTCAAGAGCTGCATGAAAAGTTTTTGGAAGATGTGATTGGTAAGGATTTATCTTCATCAATCACTTTTTCAATGATAATAATATCATATTATAACCAAGAAATTTACTCATTTAGATATCTCAGATGCAGTATGATCCAACTACTAAATGATTCTATCTATTCTGCAAGATAACTGCAAAAGGAGGAATATTTCTTTTGTACTCTATGTGCTTATGTTTTACTAGTTTTACTATAAGGAAAGTAGAATATAGAGAATTTAATAGGTGGTATCAGATTTTCCTGCTGTTAAGTACTTAAGTTAGTAAGCAAAATTCACTGCTTCTCCTGAAACATGCGTACTTTGAGGAGAAAAGAAAGAAAAAAACATGTAGATGTCAATCATCATATTTGCTGATTCATTGATTTATCTTTAGATGTTTTAGAAAAATATCCTTAAAGAAGAAAATTTTAGCTTTTGTGCAATGAGAATGATTTATGTCGTCAACATTTCTCTCTTATATGTAATGACATGCTAATCATGGTTCCTTCTTTTCTTTTCATTTATGGTTCAAAGCTTACACTAGGAAAGATTTACAATTTACTTTTTTGTAGATGACCACATTGTTTTTGAGCAAACTACTGGGAACCTAAAACGAGGGGCATATTAGTACTTCTCTTTTGAGGTTCAGGCCCATCTGGCCGAAACAGACATGCAACCAGCTCCCAGAAGTAGGGAAATGTTGGCCCCTATTTGAAGCCTCACATTGGTTTGCATCCTTTGGTCCATGAAATCTGCTGCTAGTAGGTCCACGAGTGACATGTAAACCAAAATTCCAGCAGAAGCAGAACTGAATATCCCTTGAACTATCAGAGCGGTGGGCGTATTTTCAGTGTAAACACTAGATACTCCAATACCAATGGCAATCCCTGTGGGAGTGGTGAGGGAGAAAAATGTTGCCATGATTATCGTGTGCAAAGATTTGAATTTTGCCTGTACATTCGAATATGGAGGGAAAAAGAATAAAAGGTAAGATATTATGAAGGATTATGCGTTGTGTCTCGGTAGGTAGAGAAAATACACAAGGTTCAAGTATGTTGCATGATTAAGAACACCAAGAGATAATAGAAATAATACCAAGTAAAATACACAGTTTTATGATTAAAGTGAACAGTTCAAATGTTGGGAGTTGAATATGTGCATGGCGATGGGGGTTGGGGAGGGTTTGTAGTTTTTCATCTTAATTTACAGATGATTATATTTTTCTGGTTAAGTTTCAGCACCTGAAGCTATCAGCTGCGGTAGTAAACAGAGTTGAAGAGGCTGTAATTCGTAATACCTGTGAGATGCATCCTCCAAGTCCCAAGCCTTCGAAGAATTGATGGAATGATAAGGCTGCCACTAGAGTCTTTATTGTGTCTGGCTTTTCAGAAGCTCCCAAGGTAACTCCAATAATTATTGAATGGACAATTATTCCTAGTTCCAGAACCTACTGATAATGCAATTGTAAGCATGGCTGAGGAAGAAAAGACAAAAAGAAAGAAACATTTAAATCAGCTTAAGTACTTGTGATATGATGCGATGCCTAATAAGATCTGGTAGATTAGTTTGTCCATCTTGAGAAAGTATTGCAGAGCCATGAGTATGACCATTTGTCGCATGAGTATGTGTTATTACATGTTGATTAACATTCTCTTCATCCACTACTGCTTGTTTATGCATTTTGAAGTGCATCCTTCTGTAGAAACTAGATGCCATTGTGTCTATCATCAATGTTCCGATTGATGACATCATTGCTATGAATCCGGTAAATGGGAAATCTCTCCATGGGTTCTTCTTGAGGCACGGTGATGTTAATGTGTTGAATGCTTCGGGTAGTATGTGGACGAAACCAGTTGCTAGAATCACGCCAGCTGCAAAGGCTTTTACCATGAAGAATATATCGTTATCTGGGTTAAATGCTTTTATTTTCTTCCCCAGATGTGGAAGGCTCACCCCTACTCCGCCAGCAATCAGAATTGAAGAAATAGCCGCTAGTTTAAATTTTAGGGACTCCCTTCTGTTGTGCTGGTGGTTTGTTTCATCTTCACACGTGGACTCACCCAAGACTATAGTAGGAAACTGAACAAGGAACAGACATAAAATATATGTGTAATTATTACTGGAGAGTCGATGGGAAATCATAGTAACTTATTATGTATGTTTGATATGTGTGTCTGTCTATGCCCCTGGGGGTGGGGGGGGGGGGGGGGGGGGGGGTGAGGTTGGGGGGGGGTGGGGGTTGTGAGGAACCGGAGAGGGGGGGTTTGATCTATGTGAAGCTGGATGAATTGCATTTCAGATACTTTATAGTGGGAAGAAACGAGCACCCGGTATGGGCGGCCAATTAACAAGAGAATCCCATAAACGGCTTAGAAGGCTTGTAGGATTACTATACACAGAGTGTTATTATTATTTTAATTATTATTAGTAATTTCAATATGTATGCACATAATACAGGCATACAACTTTGTTATTCTCTCTGCATATGTATTAAACAGTCCTAATATGATAGTTGGGCAAAAATATGTTACCCTTGTTTGCACTTGGTGTGGTGCTTCACCATAATGCATTTTTTTTTTTAAGTTTAATGCAATTTATTGGGCATAAATGTGATTTCGTAGTTCTTTGGATTCCTTAATAGAGTATCTCGATTAGTTTATGATAAAAGCCATGGTTATTTATTGGTGTAATATTTGTCTCTTTTGTGATCGTGTTTAGTGTTGACATAGTGATGCCATTCAATCCCCAAAAGGTATGAACCTTAATTAGTTTTCATCGAATCACAGCTCATAAGTAGCACCAGCACCTTCAGAATGTCGTAATTATGTCTTCCTTTCGCTCTTTTAATTTTATTTTTTTCTTTTTTAACAACTCTTTTTATATTACTCTGGTTTTTAGATCTTATTATTCAATACTCGTACGAATATATATTAGTTTATTCGAAATAATGATCTATTTCAAATCCAGTGGTTAATTTTCTTTTTGGTAGCAAGTATTGAATCATCCTTTTGAAACGAACAAAAATTAAGGACCTGTTCGTTTTCTATTTTTTCTTTTTTAAAAAATTTATTTTTTGTCTAAAAATTACTATATGAGTGTGGTTTGTCACATTTTATGTCATTAACTTCTCAGTTAAAGTTTAAATATAAAATACAAATAATACTTACTTTTAACTTTAGTTCATAATCACAAAAAGTAGTACAACTGGCTCCAAGTCTTAACACTACAAAATAGTGGGCAGTCGGTCTAAACGACTACTCAACATGACGAAAGGCCCAATGTTAAATCCTCAAAATGACGGCTATCGCGTGAATCAAATTTGTAAATAAGAAAATATATCAACCAGAGTTTCGCGGCTAAGATGTAATTTTAAACAGATAAATATCACAAGTATTCTATATATATACTATGTTTGTGTTATTTTTTTTCTTTTTAATTAATTTTTTCTTTCAACAAGTGGCTAATTTTTCTCCCACGTGTGATGTGCGAATTTTTATTTTCCATGATATAAATTTACGAGGATTATTCTAAAAAATAGATCTTTAATAAAATATATTCCATCCGTTCAAAAGAAAAAGTTATATTTAGAAAAAAAATTGTTTCAAAAAAGAGTTACATTTGATTTTTTTTTTTTGTTATTTTGCTATAAATTTTAAAACTTTTAATTACAAATTTATACATCTAATCATAATTTAAAAATTTATAACAAATTTCATTAAAAAATATATTATTTGTACATTTAATTCTTGATTAAAGTTATAAAATTAATATTTGTCAAAAGTATAAATGTTACTTTTTTTGTGAAATATAACTACTAATAGATAAATTGTGAAAAAGCACTTAAAAATCAATTTAACCGACTCATAAGTAGTTGCACAACAATCTCTTGAAAAAATGAGGGGAGTATATAAAGTGCGTTTGTTTGCGTTATTGGATTAGGTGAGATTAATAATCCTCAAACTATTATTTAAAATTGAATTATTTTATTAGACTAAATTAAAATATATTATTTTTGTTATTGTTTGTTTTATTTGGAAATATTATTTTGGATTAAATAAAACAGTATTCAAAAATTATATCCCAAAGTCAAATTAATTAAACTCACATATTCTTCCATATTTATTTAATCCCTTATATAAAAGACTATTTATTAAACCAGATTAATATTACAGTTTAATATTTACAAAAAAAACACTATATTAACTTTTAAAAAAGTCTAATTAATCTAATTCTATATACAAACCCGAAAACAAACCTACCTTCTTTTTTTTATTTTTGTTGCACACCCATATAACTTTTCAGTTGAGCAGGGGGCGGGGGGGTGGATCTTTAACTTCACTCTTCCAGTTCCACACTCTCACTAGATCTCGAATTCACGAAGGTGCATTTCTTCTCATTCATATACGTATATGTCTATGTATATATGAATATATGTATGCGTGAATAGTTTGCGACTAGAATCCTCATTGCTCTTTGGTTTGAATTCTTCGGAGATAACTAAATTGACGTGTATCGATAGATGTACATGTCTATAAACCTAATTCGCTGAATTCACTCGTCAAATTAGTTCCCCCAAAACATAATGTTTGCTTTGTGTGTCTTTTTCCGAGAAATTTAGTACTTATGGCATTCTGAGAACAGTTTTAATTTAAAAACTTGTCATATGCTGCATAATTACCTCTGTTTTGAAAAATCACGCCTGCATATAGACATAACTGAATGTCTTTTCAGTTTGTAATGTTTCAAGTATCAACCGTAGTAGAAAGGGGGTTACTCTAATATTGCGTTTGTTATTCGTTCTTTTGCATTACGTGATTTGGTTTCTCCATATCATGGTTTGTTTTGTGCAGAAGGCTTTGGAATGGATTCGTCAACATTGTTGTTTAACCAGCTCAAGGTTTCATGCTTTAAGCTTTGATTATTTGAACTGTTTTTTCCCTCTTGGAAGGGCATCGCAATTTTTTTTATTTCTCACTGCTAATTTGAAATTCTTAATTGCTCTTAATCTTGTACCAGTCAGCAGAACCGTTTTTCCTGTTGTCTGGTCCTAATGTGATTGAGTCAGAGGAGCACATTCTACGTGTGGCAAAGCACATTAAGGCTATCACATCGAAGTATGTTCTCATTTGCAATCACTAGTACACATGTACTAAGAATTATGTTCAGCATACTTTTTGAAGAATATACAAGAGAGAGAGTACAAATGGAAGAACATTGCTTTTAAGCCTGGAAAAAGGGTAATAATGGATCATGGATACCCCTTTAATGAGTAACTAGTCTATTGGGCACACACCAATGTGTCTGCAATTCTTTTTAATTTCAAATTTCAAACATGTTTTTTATTTTATGAATGAACTAAACATTTTTTATTTATTGAGAAGTTGAGAGTTAGTTCAATAATGGAAGTTATCATGAGAAGTTCTGGATTTGTAGGCAACCTCTTCCCTTTTTCTTTTCTTTTTTTCAAAAAAACAAAAATTGAAAAAATTGATGACACAAAATGACCATAGGTGGTTATTCTACCCCCCCTAACTCTTAATATAATAGATAGATAGATAACATTATCCATGAACACATTGATAATCCATTTTCCACCTCTACAATTTCCTTTCAACTATTGAAGCAAGAAAAACTCCCTTCTAGCCATAGGATCTTGGCATTACTATGTCTTCTGAAACCTCAAAGCCTGAATATAACTGAACTCTCCAACAAGAAAGGGGACACCATGTTCTCCCAAAATTCCAAAGTGGAAAGGGAATGCCATATTTGATTATATCTTTTTCCTTGATGGAACATGTGATGTAACATTTTTGTTCATTGTTGGAAGATGTTTTATATTTGTATCCTCACAGTTTCTATATTAGAAACTATGATTCTGATTATTGAGGGAAAAATAAAGCTTATAGTGTAGATGTCATTACCTTCGCAATCTGTTTTTTTCTTTTCATTTTTTTTAAAATTTATGTATTTTATAAATTTCGCAAAGTTGGTTTTGTTTTTGTTTTGATATAGTTTTTCAATAATTTTTTGTTGATTTGACCAAGATTTTACCTATGCACTTGTAGATTTGGGCTGCCATTAGTTTTTAAGTCTAGCTTTGACAAAGCTAATAGAACTTCATCCAAGTCATTTCGCGGACCTGGTCTAGCTGAGGGCCTAAAGGTATTACACATATTGTTCTTTCTCGTAGATTTTCAGTGAAGTACTAGCTATCAAGTCCTTTAATGATGCTCCTTATAGTAGTCTTCCAACTCCATTTGTTATTTGTGTAGCTTCTCTTGTGGTTTGTTGACTATTTAATTTCACTTGGTGAGTTAGATATTACTTGGGCATGAAAGACTGTGCAGTTTTTGGCAATTCCATGCTGATTCTCTGTGATATCTCCAAGCTGAACCCTGGCGTCTATAATATGTTATACAACAAGTTTAATTATGTCTTCAAGAACCAAAGATATACTAATAAAATTTTTTGTCCCATCAATGGCTGCAGATACTTGAAAAGGTGAAAGTGGCATACGACCTACCCATTGTGACCGACGTGCACGAAGCTAACCAGGTAATCTTAATATATCTTGTTTCATTTATATATGTTGTTTCTATATCTGAATTCTAAATTAGGTTTATTATGTCTCTCATTAACCTGGATAGCATCAGTCAACTTTGAGGATTGTGCCATTTGGGATTTCGTTCTTGTCAACATTAATGTCCACCCAGTTACTTCATTCCCATTTCCAAGTATTATGCCCAATTAAACAAAAACCATATCAGCTATCTTTTCAATCTTCAAGTTATAACTTATCTATGTCTTAATTTGTTGAGCATCTTTGGATGTATATTATATTTAAATACTAATTTAGGGGTTTATTCTGTATTTTAATGAATTGTGTCATTTGTCAATAAGTAAAAGGGTTACATCTTTTTATCTTTATTGTAGATAAAAGGATGTATTTGATTTTTTTTGAATAATAAAAGCTTGTGATTAATCAGTTTATTTAATCTTACAAATTAGATTATGTTAAATTTAATCATATTAGTTTGTTTTTTTTTCTTTCATAATTATTGCTCTTATTTAAAATTTAAATTATCTTGTATAAAGAAATAATTTATATTCTCTCCCTTGGTGGGTAAATCTTAGATCTTGGCTATGGGCTGCCCCTTTGTTTTTCTTTCTTTGCATTCTGACCTGTGAGGACGGTAATGGTCTCAGTATTGAAGCTTAAACAATTCAGAAAAATGATGAATTTGTGTTTGCATTGTTCTAGTGACTAGAAAAGTTAGTAGCGAGGTGGTTTATGATGTATGCTTATATTGAAGCAGTCGCTACAGTTCCAGTAATTAACAACATTGGCATTTCTTCTATTCTGCATGATGTTCTACTATTGATCAAGTGCGTTTGAAGTAATAATGTTGTTGGAATGACTCCACCGAAATGGTGTTGAACATGGAATAATTGAATATGGTACTTCATTTATCTCAGTGCGATGCAGTTGGCCGGGTTGCAGATATAATTCAAATTCCAGCTTTTCTGTGCCGGCAGGTTAGGCTAATGAGCCATTAATATCCACATATCTTATGATTATCAACAGTTCCGATATCCAGAGGTTGAACTTATAGTTTTATTTCATACTGGAGTGACAGACTGATCTCCTAGTTGCAGCTGCGCAGACTGGAAAGATTATTAACATTAAGAAAGGTCAATTTTGTGCTCCTTCTGTAAGTAAAACTGATTTACACAGACCTTTCTTCGTTTAAATTTTTATAGATATGTACACTGGTTTTAGCAAAATGTCTTTTGGGTTTTAGTTGCTTTACTGATGATCAACTTGGTTTTCAGGTTATGGCAAATTCTGCTGAAAAGATTAGACTGGCTGGTAATCAAAATGTTATGGTTTGTGAACGAGGAACTATGTTTGGATATAGTAAGTCATCTGAAGCTTCGGTATTGAATAACTTTGCTGGTTATTAATTACATGGAAAAAAGTTGCGGACTTCAAACTTTTGGAGTTTAAGAGATATGGGGGAAGGAAGGGGTGAGGGTGGGGGCTGTCTGCATATAAGATCAAGCCGCTGCAAGTCTATATATATGTTCTTCTTTTTGCGTGTCTGTACAGCATTAGGTTATATCTTATCTATATTCAAACTACTAACTTTGAAATTTCATGAATGAGAGCTCTTATATATAGCTAAAGTTTGATATAAAGCCAAACATAGTGCCATGTTATGCTGCCATAGATAAGTTTCAATTGATGCATCATTGTTATTATATTAATTACACTTTTTAAATGGATCATAATTGTGCTCTCTTATGCAGATGATTTAATTGTTGATCCGAGAAACTTGGAATGGATGAGGGAAGCCAATTGTCCTGTTGTAAGTATATTAATAATTATGTAATCAAGCTTAATACTTTATTTAAAAGCAATCACACCCTTTGGGTAGTATTGTCAACGCTGCTTAAAATTGCATCCTTTATTATTTACTTTTTGGTTTTGATGGGCTTAATCACTTCCCACTGAATTATTCTGATTCAGGTTGCTGATGTCACACATTCATTACAACAGCCTGCTGGCAAAAAGGTGTGAATCATCTTACAACCTGATAAATAGATATATCATCAAATTGACCAGTGTCTCTAACAGAACATATTAGATTAAGCAAATCTTTGTATTTGATTTATCATGAGTCAGAAGATAAAGTCCCTATATAAAGGGGATGGGAATACAGATTAAATTCTGATGCATCACTGTAAACTAATTTAACTGTTTTAGAGCTATGAAAATTTGTGGTGCTCTGTTGATTTCATGGCATGTTGTAGGCTGGGAAAAAAGTGAATTATAGTTACTTCACTTTTGTCTCGTTGTTGCAATTTTAATTCCTTTAGTTAGATATAGTTTCATTATATTGGATTTGTTTTTTAAATTACTTGGGTGATAGTTCTTTTTGAATTTCTTTTCTGCATATATGAGCAACGGTTCTGCTCTCTCACCTGTAGTTAGAAGGTGGTGGTGTTGCCAGTGGAGGTCTTCGTGACTTAATTCCTTGCATTGCAAGGACAGCAGTTGCTGTTGGAGTGGATGGAATCTTTATGGAGGTATAAGATCAGAATCGTCTCTCATTAGTTCTTTTTTCTCGTGAAGCTAACAGTCTGCTTTGAGTTCCCCTCTAATATAGTAATTATGGGGATACAAAAGGCATATAAAAAGACGAGTGAAGTCATAACTGGAAAGTAGATGCTGTCAAAATATCATACAACGAATTGAAAAATTCCCCCACCCTTGAGTCCTTAAATTTAGAAATTGACCTCATACCTTTTCTTTTCTTCAGTTCATAGGATTAAGCTGTATATTTTGCTTACTTTTGTGGCAGGAAATTTTCACTTTTCTGAGTTTATGCAAGTTAAACCAAGTCGGGAATGCCCTAGTTGTTAGTTTTAGTTCCCCTGTGATTTAATTGTTCTATGCTTTTTTATTTCATTCCGTTTTACAAACTGATTATAGTGATGTTATCTAGTATATATGTCGAAAACCCTTCTACTTACTTTTCATTGCATTTTAATTGTTTATAACGTCCTGGAGTTAAAATTGAAAAAGGGAGAGAAGTAAGATAAGATTGTGTTTATGGAAAATTTAGATGTTTGTGAGATGAGGGTGGACCCACTACTTTGAAAAGTAGCAAGGGAGTACTGGAAAAAGTTAAATAGGACTGTTGTGTAGCTAGAGCTTACATATTGAGGGGACCAGAAAAAAAAGGTGATATTGAAATTTTTTTATAGATGATAAAAAATTTAATTATATAGGATAAGAGTTAAAAAAGAGAAATTTAAAGAAAATTTGAGGTATTAGAATAAAGATTTTTTTTAAAGAAAACATTATTTGGTTAGAATAAATTGCGGAGAAAATTAGTGGTCTAAAGATGTACTTGGATAGAAAAATAAAATTACTTACAAATTGACCAAAAGATCAAAAGAGAAGAATTATGATAGTATCTATTTTATTTTGAGGGGACCATAAAACCTAAAAAATAAAAAATATACCAACATAATACATGACAAATTAAAATATGGGGGAACCATGGTACCCCCATTCCACTGCCTAGCTCCACCCCTGAAATAGGATTGTTAAGAGAGTATTGGGAAAAAGTGAAACGTTAAGGTTAATTTTGCCAAAATAGGATTTTTACAGATAAATTGGCTCATTCAATAACAGGAACTGTTTCAGTTTTGGAGGATGGTGTAGGACATTTTCTTCCCTGTATGCTTCTTTGCATCTAGACTATTAAAAGCCTTTTTTCCCCTGTTATTTAGGTTCATGATGATCCTCTAAACGCTCCAGTTGATGGTCCAACACAATGGGTAAGTTTCTGACCCTGCTCTAAAACTGGCAGGAGTATCTTACTTTGGACTAACTGATTTTGATTACTATCAAAACAGCCTCTGCGCCATTTGGAGGAACTTCTGGATGAGCTTGTGGCAATTGCCGTAAGTTTTTGTGGCATGTTTTTGTGTGTGTGTGTATGTGAATGTATATAAGCATGCATGTATATATGCATAAGTAACATGTCATTACAATTCTTTTCATGTTATTTATTTCCATTGCTTATTTCTTTAAGAGGGTTACCAAGGGAAAACAACAGTTCAAGATTGATCTCACTCCATTCCGTGACTAGGCAGAAATTGAGGTTTCTTTCGACGGTAAGGATTTTTTTTGTTTTAAAACTTTTGAATGTTGTAGTAAGTCAACCACACAGTACCCATTTATCATTATATCTATATGAGATGTGAACAATAAAACTAAGAACTAATGCAGTGCGGCTGCCTTTAAATATCAGTGAGAAGCCATATGTGTTCCTTTAGAACCTTTTGCCAGTCTCTGGTTCAAATCTTATATGCTTAGAAAAATAGAAAGTAAACATGAATATCAACTTGTTTATGCAAAGTTTCAGCCCTGACATGCATATTAATAATAATCGTTGTTATTGTTCTCAATATAACGAAATCTCAGTAGTCAGACAACAGAGATTTAGGTTCTTTTTCACAAGGAAATCGTATTAATTTGTTCAATGAGTGATCACGTAAGGAATAGTGTATTTCACCCGATTGTAAACCATGGATGCAGAAAAGCTTCAACATGACATCTCTCCCCAAACCCCTTGATTTATTTTGTTTAAATTTCAATAATTTTGAAATTTTTTCACACAGGTGAGATTATCCTCTGGCAGTCTTGCCCTAACTTCAGATGTGGTGGCAGTGTGGCAACCGGTGAAACATTTCATTATTTGTAATCTTTGTTGAGATGCATTATGTAACATCTTTTTACCTTCTCTATACATGGGACGACCTGTTATGTATTACATCATTAGTAAAGTTTAGTCCCAGACACCGATGATTCATGGGGTGATACTCTGTTGTTTCATACATTCTATTTAAAATCTTAAAAATGTGATGATGGTCTTGCGATGTGTTTAACCTTTGGCCTTTAACCTTTATGAACACGAATTTCTTTATATTGACACACGCCTATTACCAAACATTCGTGTATGTGTATTTGCATTCCTGAAGTTCACTGATGGCTAAAATTACGTAAATATGAAATTTAGGCAGAATACTTCGGTTTAAATAAGTGGGAGGAAAAGAAGAGGAAGAAGAATAAGAAGAAATCTCAGTATTTCAGTTAATGCCATGACTGAAATGTTCATTTGTTGGTGGGAATAAGTGGGATATGGTACGGCTAATAGAAATAAAAAGAAAGTTAGAATCTCTAAAATTTTAATTAAAACAAATGAATTATAGCTACTGTTGATAATTCTATTGCATATCACTATACCAACGTAGTTTTACCAACTTTTATCAATGCAAAATAGAAGTTATGGTTTTGGGGCTAGAAAAGAAAGGGTGTAGCAGTTGATTGTTCCAAAAACAGAACTAGTCGTCACACCGAAAAATTAAGTACTTCTAAACAGGTAGATTCATGATTCGCAATGGAGAACAAGTGTAATTATCGATATTTAATTATATTTTCTTTGATTAACGATGATAAATATTTTTTTGGGTTATAGGTGTAAGAGATTTTAATTTGGCATGATAACGGGACGGGCATGAGATAGGGAGTTGTTTTCAAATCATATATGCTAAAATTATTTATTCCTCCAACCTGTCTCATCTAGTTAACACTTCTACCAAACTCCTCTCGTCCTCATCCTGTTACCCAAAATTATTTTTGTTAATTTAATTAATTTATTTTTTCTTTTGTTTTTTTATTTTTATATTATTCTCTTACAAAATCTTATAAAATATGTTTTATATATAAACGGATTTGAGTCTGAATTAAATAAGATGAGATAGTAAATTTTATACCCTATCCTAACCTTATAAGTTCAAATAATTGTATTTCATTATGATCGGAATTAAACGAAGTATTAGTCATTTATGTGAAATTGTCATCCCTAATTTTATTCATATAAAATCATAAAATTGACAGTGGAGTTAATATAAAATTTTGACATTTTTATGTGTCATAAAAAATCCCAAACTTCTCTTTCTTTTTTTTGGGGTGGGGGCGGAGGGGATGTGAACCACTAAACCATCACTTTGTTCTCAACCAAAATATACTTTACTAAACATTAACAAACATGAAAAAAAAAACCCTAGTACCATTGTAAATGTCGAGTGGAGTTTCATAAACTTCACAAAATTTTAAGTAAAAAAAAAAAATATAACAATTAAGTATTAGTATGAATATTATCGGCGGCTTTCTACTTTGAGTTGTGATATAACAATGAAGTATTAGTATGAATTTTACTGACGGTTTCTAATTTACTTGATATTTATTTGTTTCTACTGACGTATAATTATTCTTTCTCATGATTAAAAACTACACTAGTAATAATTAGGATTATAAAAAAATATCAGTTACAATATTAAGGTTATATTTGATGCATAAATATTTTTATTTTTTATTTTTGAAAAGTTGACATATTCATTTAAGTGAAAAACTGAATTTGAAAATAAAATTTACTTAATTGAATTTGAATCTAATTCCAAAATTTACTTAATTGAGCGTGTTTTTCTCGAAGTAACACGATCACAGTAATTAACTCACAATAATTTTACGCAATATTTTAATTAGACCGTTGGAGAAAGGAACATTAGTTTTATCACAAGTAAAATCATATTTGCTTGGAGTAAAAGAAAAGAAATCAACGAAACACGAGTATAAAGAAAGGGCATATATGTAAACACACATTATATGGTATTCAAACCTTGTAAGAGGCGGGC
>CM025782.1:25084283-25207652 GCA_014636745.2 Centella asiatica | reverse complement strand
TATGTAAACACACATTATATGGTATTCAAACCTTGTAAGAGGCGGGCGGGCTTCCATCTCATTAGGCTTTCCAACGGTAGGGCAGCAGCGAAATCGAGTCTTTTCTTACAAATTTTTAACATTCTCTCTCTCTCTCTCTCTCTCTCTCTCTCTATCTCTCTCAGAAGATCTCCTTCAAGGTACACTAACTCTTCTTATTTTCCGTTTATTATTCTTTTTTTCTCGTTCAATTGCGTTCAGAATTTTGTTCTTGAATCTTCTTTTGGCCAACGAGTAGTCGAATTCAGAAGAATCTGCAAGAAGAAGAAGAAGTAGATACGAACACAAAAATGGTGGCCGTCAAAGTAGGCAGAAAATCTAATTCTTTATATAATCATATCTGTAAAGTTTTTAGGGCCATTAACATTTGATTTTTGCTGCTTTGTCATTTTTTAGGGCAAACTGAACTCGCTCAATACAAATAGAGCTGTGGACGATGGCTCTAGCAAGACCGGTATGTGGGTTATATTTATTATTTTTTGTCGTTTATTTGTAATTCTATTGTTGATTGTATTGTTTCATATCCAATTTTTTGAGAAACAGTTGGAATCAGAAGTTTCAAGGTTTATGCAGAGAATGACAAGGTTAAACCTCGCATTCGCAGTTCAGTTACTGGTGAATTCAAGTAAGTCTGGTCAGTATGTTCTTTCAAAAATTGTGTAGATGTTTATTTTTCTATTGGTAGAGAACAAAGAATCCCCCATGGCTTCTACTTTACTATTTAAAGCATATTTGAACGGTTAATATGATTTTGTCAGATGTGGGAGGCATAAGGCTGAATCATTATAATTTATTTTCTTTTTCTTCTTTGCAGACAAAAATCTGTTAGCAATGGGATTTATCAGGCCACAACAACTGAATCTAAGGTTACAAATTCCCATTTATGTTGTGTTTAATTTTCATGGAGTGTTTGAGGTAATTCATTCCAACAATGTTTACCGAAGTTCTACTAAATTCCCTTTTTGTTTTTACTTGTTTTATGATAAAGGGTCTCAAGAATTTAGGGAAGACCAAAGGAAAACATGAGAATTCTGGTAAGATTCAATATATATATATAGACAAAATTGTGCTCGACTAGTGAAACAATCATTGACAGTACAACTGTTCCAGCTGCATTAAATTCTCGAAGAAAAGTCCTAGCTGATATCAGCAATGTCCGTCCTGGTGCTTCTAGTACAATGTTGCATGAAGGTACCAAACCACTGTAAGTGATGCTGAAGTATGTCCCAGCTGATATCACCTCTTTTTATTTTATTTTATTTTCTTTTTTAAATTAAGTTTTAGAATGACTGAAACTGCCATTTAAGTTTTGAGGACATTAGTACATTAGTTGTAATATATGGGCTCATCTCATTGTGGCTTGTCTTCTAAGAACAAAAAAGTGAGCTCTTGTAAAGTTTTCTAGCTTATTCTTTCCGGGTTTTTTTATCTCCTAGATGCAGCTATTCTAAGGTTGCATATGTTCTTTCATGATGCAGGAAGACTAGCAGCAAAAACATAATACATCCACAAAGGTATACACTGTTTATTTATAATGTTAAAACTTTTGAGTTTTTGTATTTATGATCATATTAGTTTTACACAGAAAGTGTCCATAAAATACTTCTCCTACTTTGACAAATTCGATGTTCTTTGTCATGCATCATAATATGAGACTGATATTATTCAGATATATCCTATATAGAAAATTTGTTAAGTCAGTGAATGTTTTGATATAATGAAAGTATAATTTTAAACTTGATGTTTGGCATACCCAGGAGCAGACACATAAATTCTGGCAAATGGCAAGGGGAGACACCATTAAAATTTATAATACAATAAATTTAAATTATGTTAAAATTATATTTTGACATAAAAGATAAAGTCTCAATAAAATCATTCTTCAAGACTTCATGTTTTAAGTCTCTTAAAAACATTTTCGTAATCGCCCCATTATAATGGACCTATGATATCAGAACTATCTTTTTCTATGTAAATCAACATATGATCGATTACCAATATACAAAATCACCACAATTTCATTGACATATTAAAAACAACTACTTATTCTTATCCATGCGCAGAGGCTAAAATCACATTTAACAGATAGTAAAGTAGCAAACAATTTTTTTGCAAAGAAATTATAAAATAAGGATGTAAAATTGTAAATTAAGCTCGGGAATTTGAATATCTCTTATTCAATTTTTGTCATACTTGAAACCACTATATCAGATAATGTGAAAAATATTAATTAATTTAAATAGTTAACTAACTAGAGAATGAGAGTTACCTCACAAGGAGAGAGATTGTAAAATATTAATTACCATTCTATCCATACTATTACAGCTCTTTAGAAGCCAAAGGGGGGAGCACGTGCCGACCCTAGCCCCTTCAAAGAACCGCCTAGGCATACCTATACTTCTGCATGCCTCAAATCTGTACCAAAAGACACATTCAAGTATTGTTTGTAATGTGACAGTTTTATTAGTTAACATAACATATTTTATCTACAGAACGATTTTTTTCTCTGCTTCTCTCTTTCAGATACAAATTAGTGAGATGGATATTGTTTTTAAGTGTTTATTATTTTTTTAGGTATGTCTTATGTTTTGAATGGTCCTGTTCTTTTCTTCTGGCAATTTCTTCTCTGTTCTCTAGGTTTTCAGTGGGTACGGGTCTGAGGACTGCAAGTTCTTCTAAATCAAGCAACCCATTGATGGTATGCTGAGTTACTAGGCATTATCTTTTTTCTCCATTTCCATTTGCTCTATTCTGCAACAACTTGTCCTTCTGCATTTTACTGTTTAAAATTTAAGTTCCTCTTTACTTCAAATAGCTTAAAAATTAATTTGAGTTATGTATATGATCATTATAATGACATATATAATTTCACAAGTTGGATTTAACCCCCATCCGACCAATCAAGGAGAGGGGAGGATAGCAAATACTGCAACCTTTTTATGTAACTTGTTTCCAAAGACACTAAATTTGGCTTGGGAAAAAAATAATGTGCTGGTGCATGTTGATACAAAATGAAAGAAGAGGATTGTGTATATCAGTATATCCAAGAAATGCAACAGCTCGAGATTATCGTTGATGTAACTTCAAAGAAGTTCTCTTTCAGTATATCTAAGTTACATACTGATAGGTTGTGAAATTGTGAAACAACCATAATATCATACTTCCAGGATAAGTGTGTAATTAATGTTGGCACTTTCCATTGAACATTTGAACTTTATCTCAAGCATTAAATTTAGATGGATAGAAGTAGAGATATGATTTGTATATATAGGCAAGAAGTTTTTAAAAGAAGAGATGAAAAAAACCATGAAAGAGTTCTGAATCTTTAAAACTCTAGTAACTTCAGAAAATTTTTAGCTAGGAGAGGATTGAATGAGAATGCAGTATAGGCTAAGTCACTGATTGTTAATCATTAAATTATGCATTGTTCTGTTTTAAAACAGGGAAAACTAAGGACAAACCTGATTGAAGCCACCGGTGACCGTAATACCTTGAAGAGAGGTATTTATTTGAAAAAGTTACTTTCCTTTTTTCGGTAAGCACTATGACTTACATGTTTCCCTTTTTTCCTTTGGTAGCAGTGGACAAAATTGATTTGAAGCTGACATACGATGACCTAGGGACCAACGCCAAGGGTCGCAAATCTTTCAATATTATAGGCAGGTATGTGTTGATAATAACAAGCTTAATTACTCTGGTCACTCATGCTCTTCTGATTGCCTATACAGCTAAATGTAAAATCGAGTTCAATTTCCCCCCATAATGTTAGACATGTGATACTTGGAAGAAAGTATAATAACTTGTTTTTCTAATCATTTTCTCAGGAAATCTCAAATTCCTCTACCGCCTACAAGGTTTCATTGAATAATAATTTCTCTTTATCTATTTGTGTTATGGAAGTAGTATGTCTTCCCATTTATATATTCATAAAAATTTATGTCATCTTGTAGGAAATCATTTCCGGTGCTAAAGCAAGTGAACAAAAAGGGTTCAAGTGACGTGGAGAAGGTTAATATTTTTATAATATGTAGAAATTCCTTTTTCTTTTTCTTTTGATTATTGATATATATATATACTTGGTTAGAAAACCATAAAACGTACAGCAATCATATTCTTCTGCAACTACTTTCTTTCTTCAAATTCTGAAAATTACTTCTTGTAGGAACATTCTGAGAATCAAGGAAGTACTAAAGAGAAGTATGGTTCTTCCGGTGAGAATCTGAAACTTACTGTACCCTCCAGTAAATTCAGTCCATAAAACTTTGTTCATAATATTTCTTACTGATGTTGACTTTCCGTTAACCTCAAAGTTGGTCAGAGAATTATACCCCCAGGAAGCAGCCTCTCAAGGAATAAAGTTGGTGATGGCCTCTTAAAAACGTGAGCACTGCGAACTGTTAACCTATTTTGCATGTGTTGTATACACACTTACATTCGCGCGCGCGCACACGTATGCATACATACAGCTGTTTAAAACTTGATATGAATGTCTGTCTCGAGCTTATGTTATTTCTTTCTCATATTATTGCTTGTTTGATGACCTTCTATTAATGAATTCTGTTCTTTCTTTCTTTCTTCTTTTTTTAAGATTAATGTGTTAAGCTACTGTTTCTTTCTCTTCCCTAGTTCCCTGAGTCTATTTTAGATTATACACGGAAGAATTGAACTGCAAGGAAACCATGCTATTGACTCTTTTTATGTTTTGACTAAAGTTTGACTT
This sequence comes from Centella asiatica, assembly GCA_014636745.2. Lineage (NCBI taxonomy): Eukaryota > Viridiplantae > Streptophyta > Magnoliopsida > Apiales > Apiaceae > Centella > Centella asiatica. Next base: position 25,202,893 of record CM025782.1, on the reverse strand, counting down.
AGGAAATGAATCTTCTCAAGGTTTTGCTAACAACATTGATAGAATGGATCACTTTAAAAATGAGTCTTTATGTTTGAATTTTGATTATAGGGCTTTGGGAGGTCGACGTAAGGTGGATACATTGGCGTTCGCCAGAAAATCAGTGAAGGTATGAAAATTTATATGCATGTATCTTTTTACAGTATGTGACTAGACAATAATCTGCTTCAGTTACCATGAAACAGATGGTAGGCTAAATAATATCCATACATATTATAACAGATAAGAGAACTTCATTTCTATATTTAGAAGTAAAAAAGTGCATGTTACATACACAGGTCTGAACAACACTGACATAGTTGAACATTCAGTTCTTTTCCCTGTTGCTGCTAGTTGCTATGAATTCTTTGTATTCCATGCTAGAGAAAATATATAATAGGTTAAGCTTTGTAACATGCAGTTAAATAAGCAGCTCTGGTGGACCATAGCACTTTGTTTCTCATAAAGTTATTGCAGGAAATGGGAAACACCATTAAAGAGATCTCCAGTCAAAGAAAAGTGCACCTAGGAATTTCTTTAAGGCATATCGTGCATGATTTATTGTGTTCTTAATAATCCTCTCATTACAGTGACAGTGTACTTAAAAAAGTATTACACGCAGATAAAGCGATTTTGGGGAATTTGGTCGTGCACGATTTGTTGTGTTCTTAATAATCCTCTCATTACAATGATAGTGTACTTAAGTATTACAGGCAGATAAAGCGATTTTGGGGAATTTGGAGTTAGAAATGTCAATATAGATTATATATAAGCCTCCACTGAATCCAAAATCTGATTTCAAGCTCGGTCACCTATGCTTGTCATGCTGCATTCCCACGCTCTCTAATTTGACAAAGAAAGTCCCCTATCTCAAAAAACTCAACGTATTTGAAGTTTCTCTACCATATACTCCGAAAAAGAAAAAAGAGGTCCCCTGTTAAACCTATTTTTTGAAATTTTATGAAGTTGCTTCAGATGTTGGTAGATGGTGCTTGACTGGAATCCATTAGTTACTAACCTTCAGTCAACAAGTTTTCCAAGTGAAAAGCATTGAGGGGTATATCCATTTTGTCCATAGACCTTTTCTTTCCAATGCGTACATACATAATGGCCTTAGGACCAAATACTGGTCCATGTATGAGCCAATGAAGTGTTTAAGACTTGATTTTCTACCGCAATTGCATGATAGCTCCCAAACTTACCTCTAATTGACCAGCAAATATTATTTTTGTTATTTTACCTGTGCAATCTATGAGCATGATTCATTTACACGATCAATTTCATAGCTGTGTAAATGAACACATTGAAATATTGAATTAGCAACTGAGCAATGGGCTCTATGATCTGGCTTTCAAACATAAGTTATATTTAGCTGGTTGAGAAGTTGACATTATATGAATTTAGATCTTCTATGGCTCACTTCACTCATATTTCATTTCCTTCTGCTACCAGTATACCAGTATGTTGAGCAATAGTTGTTTCTTTCTTAATTATGGATTTATGGCAGTAAAGTTTTGGCCCTGTATACCCTTCTCTATGTCAGTATAGCTAGTTACTTGCTATGTCTTCAATTGATATTTCAGCCAACTACGAAAACCAAGGTCGTAGTTTCAGATACTCGGGCAACTTCGAAATGTGATACAGTAAGCACTATAACATTATCTAAGAGAGAGGAGGAAGTGATCACATCTTCGGAATCTGAAAATAAAGTGTTGTCGGCCCCCTGTGAACAACCTGGTCAAGAAGAGCTTCTTACTAACGAAAGAAACGTAGTATCAATTTCATCACAGAACGTCACCAGGAAAAAGTCTGATCGTAGAAAATCTTATACATCTTTATTGATAGCAAGACCAAAGGTTAATAATCATTTATGTCTTCTTTTTTGAATTTTTGTTCATTTTCCTTTTCAAATTATACAAGTGTCAACATGATTCTGCAGCTGTTGAAAGAACAAGGTGAAATTACAAAGGAGGATTTTCTGCCAAACATTTATGATGATTGCAATCACCTTGAAGTTTCTGAATATGTCGATGAGATCTACCGGTATTACTGGGTTATGGAGGTCAGTTCACCTTTGATCTATTCGTCTCCTTTATCTTTCCCTCTATTTAGCTCACATGCAGGGTTATGTACTTATGTTGAATATGCTTAACTGGATGTTCGATAATGGATATGTGCTTCAATCAGACACTAGAAACATTTCATATATTATGCTATAGTAGTGTTAAAGATAGATCTGAGGTGAAGCAGAACTGCTTATTAATGGGCTTTTGGATCACTTACCCTGACTTACATGTACTGTGACCCTCATGATGAACTTTTTAACTTCTACCATCCGACTATACTCATAGGGTTCTGGTTGAATACAACAGCGATCATAAAAGATACGAGGCTTAAATATCTTTTTGTTTCTAAGCCAAGCTGAGCAATAAATAGAGAGTGGGTTTCTAGCACGCAGCACTTGTTATACAAAACTATCTGGAGAATTGCAAAGTGATGACAGCACTCTGTATTGCTCTAGTTCAACCTTGGAATGCTGATTCCTTTCCCTGTACTGGCTTAATATCCTGAGAATGCATGTTGATCTCGCAGACCTGAGTATTGGTCTAAAGTATATCTACACAAGATACATTTCAAATCAGAGTATCTATGTCTCAGATATGATTGTCAGTCATTCTCACAGTATATTTGTAACGGCCCCAAAAATTCCTTATCGGACTTCGGACACCGTCAATAATTGACAAAAAAAAAAAATAAATAACATCATCCAAGCATGCATAATAATAAATAAGAGAAAATAATAGAAATCTCTATTACATGTAACCTAAAATTAATATTCTAACAACGGAAGTCTATGTGGGGCCCATACAGGCCTTACAATCTAAATATTTCAATAATCGCCTCACGCTTCATTCTCCACCTGAATGCTATCCATAAGAGGGCGATCAGAAAACGTTCATCATGTCATTCTCGCTTTGCCTTTATCAAACGGCTCAGCTTTCTTGCCATATCCTGTAAAACATTTGATAATAGCAACATAAGAGATTTACGCTCGCAAGTATGTAATCAAGTATCGGGCGAGCTTTGGAAGATGGATAATTTATTGGGCTTAAGTGTTTATGAGGTTGGACGAAAACAATGTCAACACCTCTTAATAACTTCGAGGAAAATAGATTTTAGGGTCCCCGAGTGATAACGAGGGATTTGACTCTTTACTTAAAAGAATAAAGAATAATTTCACATACGCCTTATAACTATGTCCGTTTGGCGCACGTGTCCTTAGGAACTTCGTATCTAACAGTATATCAGCTGGCCAGCCTGACCACCGTCTGACTTCATCATAATGACATACGTAGCCAATGCAGAAATCTTTTATTTGCGAGGGTTTGGTTACCGATGCCTCGGTTTTCGTCTCCTGTACATCCTAGGCCCGGGATGCTAGGCAGATACATCCCACTAGCCTTTAGTTACCCACACGAATATATTTTACTAGTTTGAGATGGAAAATAGGTCCTCCTATATCCGTAAAGGATTTACTTTTGTGTGTTAGCGAATTTGAATAGTTAATAGTCGCCCAAGAATACTTGATTCTAGTATAACATTTTAACGTACATCGGATCAATAATATCTTGAATACATTATGTATATCGAAATAATTGATCGTACGTATTAATTGAAAGAAAATAGAGTGAATATATACTTGCCTTGAGTCCTTAGTGAAATCTTAGATTTAACACTCGCGTAAGAATTAATTCTGTAAAATATATACATGCAATAACATGAGAAATCTCAACTTAATTACACATTAGTATGCACATGCGAAGTGTTTGTGAAATTTTCAAGTTTGTGATTGACTAGTTGAGTCGTCATTCGTTAAATTGAGATTCAGTTGGAACCGAATCGGAGTTCGAGAGATTTGTGGATTTGATAATACGTTGTTCGCAGGCTTTCGGTAATTTAAATTTAATTGTTGGAGGCATTAGATTAATTAGTTAATATTAATTAATCAACTTCTTTTTTGTTTAAATGATTTTATTAATCATTTAACATTTATTAAAATTTGTTCCTTAATTATTATTTAATTATTTTAATTAAACAATAATCAATTCTTAATTAGATCTTACTCATAAATGATTTATAGATCTTTTATCATCTATTAAACATTTGTTTATAAATTATTATTTAATTTCTTTAATTAAATAATAATTATTGATCAATTAAGTAATTTATTTCTTAATTACTTTTGAATTAAATGATTTATTGATCATTTAATAGTCATTTAGAATTTAAATGGTTTGATTTAATAATTTAATTAATCAAGAATTTCTTCTTAATAAATCTTAGCTTAAATGATTTATTTAATCATTTAAATATAATTTTAGAGTTTATTTCTTAATTATTATTTAATTGTTTCAATTAAATAATAATCATTTATGAATTAATGATTCATCACTTAATTGTGGTAATTAAGAGACTTTAACATCAATACTATTTTTAAATCATAAAAATTTTAATCATGTAAAAATTTATTTACATGTCAAAATAATTATTCAAAAGTCATTTATTGAACAATTTAAAATGTATAGGTATTTTATTTCATTTTATTTTATTTTAAAATTTGGATTGAGCCAAAAATAAGTAAAGTGGACCGGGTCAGATCCGGGTTAGAAATGGGTCAGACCGGACTGGGTCGCAGACTGACCCGTCTTCTTCTTCTTCTTTTGTAGATTAGGGTTTCGACAGGAGGGGGGTGTGCCGGAGCTACGGCTGCCAACCCCAAAACCATCATTGACGGTGATTTTTTGGCGGTGGGGACATCGCCATGGCATTTGCCATAGGAGAATGTACCCCTACGCTTAATGCCATGGCCTGAAATGGACGGGAAGGGCTTGCACAGGTCGCTGAAGATGGAAGCCTCCATGTATGCCAGCGAGAGCTTCGGTTCTTGCCATTCATGGCCTTCTCGAAGCCATTTCCGTCGATTAAAGTTGAAAATGATTCTGAAGACTTCCATAAACTCATTCAAGCAAACAAATTTGAGTTTTAACAACTCAAACGCAAGAAAAATGGAAATCTTTCATTCGAGTTTTTGAAACTTCGACCGAACAAGAACATACCCGAAACTTGACTATTTTTAAAAATTGATTGAGGGAAAATGAAGCCATGAACATCAGAAACAAGATTCTAACATTCGATTTCATTTTAGATGAGTTATCTCGGTCGAATTGAACAAAAATCAGTTAGGGTTCTTGGTGTTCTTCATTTATTTCTTGCATATTTATTTTTATTTTGAATAATCTTTAAAAATCAATAACTCACAATTTACATATGTTATTCACACGTGTGATACATGAAAATGATACTGAAAAAAATATTCTACACAATGGTAAAGACAGAAATGGCAATAAATGCAAAAATAAGAGAGTAGTGGTTTATCTCTTTAAGGCTTTAATGGACAAAATGTTGAAACTTCAATAATTTTTCTTAAATGAAAAATTTAGATTTTATTGAAATATTTGTTGCAGAAAATGATTTGAAGTGGAGGCTAGGGTTTGGTTACAATGGTATATTTATATAACTTTCAATTCATTTTTGACAATTGGATTAGTTTTTAAAAAAATTACTTAGATTGGTAAAAAAAATTCTCTTGTTTTTTCCATTTAGGGACATGCTGAAAATTTGAATTTAATTAGTGTTTAATTTGATCCACTAATTGAATTTTAATGATTATGCATTGATTTAATGCATAAGCCGAAAAGTTTACTCGTACAGACGAGGCAAAAAAAATGCACTCATACAATTATTATTACGATTAACATCTCACAATTTTTATAACGTCACGTTCGTTATAATTGCTGTTAGTGGACGTGCGCGCGTCGATTTGCGTGGAATGCACGAATACTTAATCGTAAAATTTATCGATCGTTGAAACGAATCAAAATTTCATAATAAAACAAATTTAATTGAAATATATTTTATTTGAATTTCCGGGTTCTCACAATATTACTCCCTCCATTCCAAACTAAAGATGCATTATCTTGTTTTCTTTTTTCTCAAATTAAAGATAAATTTTCAATTTTACACAATAAAATAAAAAAATTCTTACTTCTTAAAATGCCGCCACCACCACCACTATCACATTCACCGCCAGTGGTGGTCCCTTACCAAATTCACAACACGCCACCATCACCACTATTATCACATTCATTGCTAATGATTGTCCCCTACCAAATTCACACCACCATTACCACTACCAAATAGAATGCCATCATCATTGTTACATAAAAAAAATAAAAATTGAGATATATTTGTGACTAAATTTTGAAATGTATCTCTATTTTTAGAATGGAGGGAGATCTTCTCTGAAGCGTGGATATAGTTGTTTGAGGATTTACTAAGGCCATCTTTGTCTTCTTTCATGTCAAATCATTCTCCCATTCTCAACTTGTACATTTATTAAGTTATTCAACTTCATTTATTTAATAATTGACGATTGAGGGATTGCAGTAGATTGGTTAAACAGGAAGGAATTTCAGGAATATTGAAATTGAGATTGAACTCATTTAAAGAACCATTCTTTTGTTAATTTGATAAATACAGTCATACAGATAAGAGAATAATAAAAATAAAAATAATTATATAAGCTTGTAGACCTAAAGCTTTTGTCAGGCTTAGGAGGCTCCTGACGATGTCAAACAATTAGAGAGGAGGATTTGGGAAGATCTAGAGAGAACAAATGAAGAACTATAGAGAGAAAGTGCATCCGAGAGAGAAAAAAGGAGAAGACAGAGTTAGAGAAAATTTAGAGGGAAAACTTATTTAATTTCATTCAGCTTACTAATCAAATCAAGCATTACAATATTGTATTTATAGCAAAGCTTATCCTTCACCCAACACTCCCATCCTACACCACATATAACTAACTACAACAACTTGGCTTAAAGTCTTATTCCTGACTGCTTTGAATATATTTTCTGTCTACAATACAGCAGCAGAGAATACGATTTATTGGAACACCAAAAATTGTGGAGGTAAAGAACTAGGAGTGTATAGATCATCAGTTTTCATATATGAGTGCAATATATTCGTGTCTATTGTAGAAGTCCGTGACATCGGTAACGTGATATACATGTATCAATCTTCTTTCAAATGCCCTCACTTGATCACTGGGCTGAAGTATCCTTTTGTTTTATGCATATGGTATCCTTGACAATTTTTGGTTAAATTTGCTAGGACACTTTTCTCTATTGGATTCTTATTCTGGACATGGACTTGTAGACAACAGGCATACAATTTGTAATTTCTAATGTTAATTGGCACTTCTGGCTAAATTGCTTCAGCTCATTTCTTGCTGATAACAAGCATATCTTTTACTTGTAGACGCAACATCAACCAAAGAAAAATTACATGGAAATGCAGAAAGACATTACACCTCAAATGCGGGCCATATTGGTTAACTGGCTAATTGAAGTAAGTTTATATTTCTCCTTTAGTGCTATATACACAAACACATACATATTTTGTGCTTCTGTTCGTTTCTTTTTTTACCCTGTATCTCTTTCGAACTGTATTAGAAATTCTGAATTGTGTATTTATGCCTTGTGACAGGTCCATCTAAAATTTGATTTGATGCAAGAAACTCTTTATCTTATGGTTACGTTGTTAGATCAGTACCTGTCCCTTGTTAGCATTAAGAAGAATGAAATGCAGCTAGTTGGTCTTACTGCACTCTTATTGGCATCAAAATACGAGGACTTTTGGCATCCAAGGGTAGGTATTGCATGTTAAATGTTTGTGCAAGTTAGAATATTATTTTCCTGGGTTGTTTTTGACCAGTGTGTGCCAATCTTATGTTAATTCTCTACATCTGCAGGTTACAGATCTAATTGGCATCTCAGCAGAGTTGTACACTAGGGATCAAATGCTTGAAATGGTAATTATGAATACAGAATCTCATGTTGGTTGGCTATTTAATATTCACTTTTGAGCTCTCTATTTAGCTTCTAAAGTGCCTATGTTACTGTCGCTGATTTAAGCCTTCAACGAACAACTGGGATTTGAGAAGGTTACAATAATTAAATGTTCATATCTATACATAATAAATGATAGAAAAACAGGAATATATTCAAATCACAGAAATGAATGACATTCTTGTATCTGTTTTCACATCTAGAGGCATGTATAAACTTTAGAAACGGTGGTTTCACAGTTGATCATCAGATCCATTCCTATTTTTATGATAACTTTTTTTTCTCTCAGGAAGCAGCCATCTTAAGAAAATTGAAGTTTCGGTTAAATGCACCCACTCCATATGTCTTCATGCTAAGATTTCTGAAGGCTGCTCAATCAGACACAAAGGTACATTGTTGTGCCCTAATGATATAAGCACATTTAGAATGCTTTGTTATAGGTACATTTAGAATGCTTCGGTTAAATGCACCCACTACATATGTCTTTATGCTAATATTTCTGAAGGCTGCTCAATCAGAAACAAAGGTACATTGTTGTGCCTAATGATATAAGCACATTTAGAATGCTTTGTTATGGGTATTATTAAGATGGCATGCTATCGTTTTAATCATTTACTCAATCATGTTTCTCCAACAATATCTTAGATAAATAATTATTACATTGTCAAAAAACCAGAGAGGTGCTCATGAACTTTGGCAGGCTTTTGTTGATTCAAATATTTAAGCAACATAGAATAAATTAAACTGATCGGTGTATTTAATACCAGATTTGATGACTTTGTGCTTATAAAAGTTACTCTTATACGCATTATGGATTCGGTAATTGCTTTTTATGACAAGTTACTCGACTGATTTCTTTCACTAAATTTGCTGCAGTTTGAACATCTAGCTTTTTACCTCATTGAGCTTTCATTAGTTGAGTATGAAACTTTAAATTTCAAGCCCTCGCTGTTATGTGCATCAGCCATATATGTTGCTCGGTGTACACTACAGATGACTCCTGCATGGACCCAACTTCTTGGCACACATGCAAAATATGAAGAATCTGAAATCAGGTTATTTGTCTAGCTAATGGGATTTTTCTTCCACTATTCTAACTTTCATGATGGTATTGATCATTTTCTATTAACTTGGTACAGGGACTGTGCAGAGAGTATTTTGAGATTCCACAAAGCTGCTAGACAGGGACTGTTGAAAGTTGCATATGAGAAATTCATGAGACCTGATTTTAGCAGGGTTGCTGCTATCAAACCTTTAGATAGACTGCCATTTGCCCCTTTGACTTAGTCTGGTGGAAGTTTCTGTTAATGATGGAAAAAGCTGCTACTGGTTAAAGTGAAATTCTTTCATGTAGCTCTTTCATATACATAAATTTCGCAAACTGAACTTCTTTCAGTCACTACATATTGGGAACCATTTTGTGTTCTTAAAACCGTTGCAGTAAGATGCAGTAGATTCTGTTTTATCCATCTGCTGGATCTTTTGCTATGCTTGTAAATTGTAAGTTGAAGGTATGTCAATTTATTGTTTGTAGTGTATCCTAGTGGTTTTGGATTTAAACTGTAATACAATCTTGAAATGAGAGGCATTGAACCCCGTTGCTTTCATTGCTTTAATTTAATGGTTGTGGCATTTCATTCTTTTAACATATATTGCCTGTTTGTCGGGGTACCTTTCTTCATGTTATGGCATTTTCTTGCGGTGCAACAGATAAATTGTATTTACATTTTCCAGTCTAGGTGAATTATTTCCGGTAAGAAACACAGAATATTGTTTTCATATTACTGGTATGCATGTACTTTCCTGATATGAGCTCAGTTTTTCAAACAAAATTTAGACTTCCAAGAACATGAATAGGGTTTACTGGAGCTGCAACACAAGACTAACATACCTTTTTTTTCTTTTCTTTTTTTTGGAGGTCTGATGACTAGCATACTTAACATATAAATAAAAGTATATTGCAGTTATTGGAGCATTGTACAGTTAACTAAATGAGTAGCCAATTTCTTGGTTGGCAAGCTTTGATGGTAATAGCTTGTCTTCTCTTTCGTAGAGGCTAGGCTGCTTTCGGATGTTAGGTAGGTTATCTTTTTCCTTGCATGCATAGGTAATAGGGGTGGGGATGGGGTGGGGGTTGTCTGATGTTGCAGGAAAAGGAATGTTTGATTACTGAATATGTAAGATTTACTTGTAATATATAGAATTGCAGATGGCTTTACTGGTAAATAATAACCGGATGGATGTAAAGATGCAACTGGGGCAAAGTATGTTGAGCATTTATCTGCTCACACATCTTGCAAAGTTGATGTACTAAACTTTGGAGTTGTCGCAGAAACCATAATCCTTTGAAATGCTTTCAACAGCAATGTGGCTTGGAGTTTCACTTCATCTTATTGAGAAATGGGAATACAGCATCGGAGTTTGACTGCCTATAATTTAACTAAAGTTACTAGCAATTGTACAACACTATAACTTATGTAAGATAGAAACTGTCTGCATGTGCGTATCCTTGAGGGCCTCAACTGTTCACTTGTTTGATCATTCATTTTTCTGATTGGCGCAGAACCTTAACTGTCACTTGTTCGATCGTTCATTTTTACCTCTGATTGACACAGAGATGGTTTAAGTGAAATAAAATTGACCCTTTAAAACTAAAAAACTATTTTTGACCTTCAATTGTAGTTGGGCATCTAATTGAAATTTTCAATTTATTTACTTTTTTCACTATTCTCTATAATCCCAGCAATGATGGGAGTGACCAAGAAATTTTTTCAAAAAATAAATTTGTAAGCAAAGTTGAGATGTGACGTTTGATGAATGCAGAATAGATGTATCAAAGTGGTGTATACTTTCACTACAATTTGTATCAGTAAGATGTATACAACTATACATACATTTCCAAACGTAGTCCATGTGAGCAAGCCTCTCAGGTACCACCCACCAAAGAAGTATGTTCAGCCCCTGTCTCACTGTCTATTTGCACATGTGACACATACCCCCAGCCAAATAACCCATTGAATGTACCTATGATCCACACTATACCTTATACATAGGTGTAAAATATACACTAATATCAGAAACTTTGAGTACTTTGCTTGTATGCATTACAAATGTGCAAAATGTACCTCCTCCACTATGAAAAGGTTACCAGGCAATCTTGAGCACTCAAAGAACCTTCATTATTCAAAGTCGCCTTAACCGCATGATAGAACCTCAACCACGACGACGAATAGTCATCAACCTGATCCCAGAAGAATGTGGGATTGGGGCTAGCTGGACAAGCAGCAACCAAATCCAAAACGGATGCAGCTGGTTTCAGCTGCTGTGGAAAGTTGAATGCCAAATTGTCGACTTTGTGTTCATAAATTTTACCATTTCGGTCCAATTTATAACGAGAAGTGCCCTGAAATTGGCCCTTGGCTTCCCAGGGCACCCGAGGAACACCCCTCAAATTCCACCTGATCAAGATTACATTCTCTGATGGCTGCCAGACCCTGAAAATCTCTAGTGAAATATCTCTAAACAAAATTTTACCATGAAACCTCAATGCCCAGAATATCAATTTGTAGTTTTCAATTCCAGTAAATTTATTCAAAGGGTCTACAAATGTAATATCATCCCTGCAAACAATTCAACAAAAACCCCAACTTCAGAGTCCCAAAAACAAAAACCTTAACAACAACAAACACAATTATCTAGCAATCTGACAAGCAGGAAACGAGAAAACAAGGAAATGGGTACCTATAAATATCGTAATTGAGATCTTTGGCGAAGAGTAGAGGTAGGTCTTCTCGGAGGGTTCGCACAGCCAAGCCGAGATTGACATAGAAATCGTTGTTCTGGTGCTTCTGGTCTCCGGGAGGAGCTTTGTTAATCTGAGCCACCCGATTTCGTGGAGAATCGAGATTGGTAATGGAAGATGCAGGTTTTATTAATGGAGTAGAAAGGAGAGAAGATTGGGGATTAAGTATGGAATTTGAGGTTTTGTCTTTGGATTGAATTTGTAATAGCGCAGGCACAGAGAGATTGGGAAGAACGAAAGCCATTACTGGTTCTTGTAGTTTCTATTTTTATTTTTAAATTTTCAGTCTGGTCTCAGTTTACCTTAGCTTTCCATGAGAAAAGAGAGGATTGGTGTGTGTTGGTGGTGGTGTTGGCGAAATTGGATGCTATGAAATTTGAGTGGTTTAAAAAGGCCATGACTTCAGCTTCTGTTTCTAATTTCAAATTTACATTTTTTTTTTGGTAATTACTGGGCAACTACTAGGTAATTTACTAAACTAAACTTAGTCAACTATTATGATTTCAAAATCTATATTAATGTATTTGTTAGTTATTCTCAATTTAATCATAAAAATTTAGATAAAAACAACTGAATTCGGACGAAAGGTGTATCTCTCGATTAATAACTATAAATTGTCAAATTTATTTTTAATCATTTGAAAAATATAATATGTTTGTTAACAAGATTGTTTTTTCTATCCATTTATAATCAATTTCAATAAATTTAAATCTTTTTTATCTGTTTTCTAATTTTAACAAAAAAATATCGAACATGTTCACAGAAACATATGTACGTCTGTGAAATTATAAAATGCAAACTTAACTGATTCACGTGGAACGTAATTCAATATCTCTCTACATATGGCCATTACCTATTTCTTATCAATCAAGACGGCAAGCAACTGGCCTGCTTCAAAGTCGGAGATGCTTGTAAACGGATGAAGAAGTAGACGAGCTGCAGTTCATCCGGCAGGTACACGAATTTTGTTGTTTTACTCTCTTCTTCGCTCTCGTTTTTCTTTCTTTGTTTCTCTTCATTTCCTCTAATCAATCTGGAATTTCTATCTTTTTTGTTTATGATACAAAATACTAGAATTAGAGGTGTAACGAATCGTGTGAAGTCAAATTGATGGAGATATTAAGTTTAGACAAATTTATCTATTAAATAAATTAAGTTGAGTCGCATTTAACAAGAATTAAAATAACGTATAAAAAATTTTGTTTGACGTCAACTCGTAAATAATTGAATTAACTTGAATATTAATTGAACATTACAAATTAATTGAGACGAAAAGAAAAATTATGTTTATAATCTATTTATAACAACTCAAGTAGAGTCAAGCATTTAAGGCGAACAAATGAAAATCTTAAGTCATTTACGCCCCTAAATGGCGGGGAATGTAAATGGCTCCAAAGTAAACAGCAACAAGAGTAATGCCTCTCCCGGTCAAACTTCTAATTCGTTAAATTAATAGGTTTATGACATTTAGATACCAAATTAAAATTTTGTAGATAAAGAAGTTTACTCAAAAAAGTTATGAACAAATAGATACTATTTTTTAAAATTATATTATATTAATATTAATTTATCCATCTTTTTTAAAAAAATATTTATTTTAATATTAACTGTATCCCAACTTGATATACATATTGTTGCTTATATATTTGTTGTCCATCTATATAAATACTTTTCAAATAATAATTTTTTACATATTTCATTCACTCCACCTCACCTCCAAATACACGTTGTTCACTTATAAACTATAAATAGTAAATATTTTTCACATAGTATCTTTTTGAAAATTTATAACTCACTCCACCCCGGCTTGGTCATACCCCAAATAACTATTGTTCATTTATGAACTACAAACAATATATATTTTTTACATAATATTTTCTTTTTTAAAATCTTCACCCACCCCACCTTCACCCCCACCCCAAATACCTAATGTTCATTAATAAAATACAAATAACAGGTATTTTTGACATATACTTTTTTTTAAATCTATTATCCACTTCACCCCATCTTTCCACCTCCGGCCCAAATACATACTTTTCACTACAAGCAATGTGTTTTTTATATAATAATTATTTAAAATCTATCACATTACATGCCCACACTACGCCCACACCTATCTCAAATACATGTTTACTTATAAATTAGAAATAGTAGGCATTTTTTATGTAATATTTTTTAAAATTAACATCTCACATCACCCTACCACTAAATATATAATGTTTATTATGAAATATAAACAATAACTTTTTTAAATGTTATTTTTATAAATAAAAAAATCATCAAACCACTTGTCATCCAACAAATATATATTTTTTAATATAATTTATAAAAAGTAAGCTTTTTAATTGTTAAATCATTATTTATACACATTATACATAGCATTTATAAATAGTAGTTATTTTAAATTGAAGCTTACAGACAAATAGTAGGTATTTCATTTTCAGACAGTAGGTATTTATTCCAGAGTTATAAATAGTAGGTATTTTATATGAAATAATAGATATTTCGTTTTTAGATAATATATATTTAGTTCGGAGCTAAGAAGACCGTAAATATTTTATCTGAACAATAGGTATTTTTTTTCAGATAAATGTATTTATTTCAAAATTAGGAACGCTAAATATTTTATCTAAAACATTTCCCCTAGAGAAGAAGGATAAGGAAGATGAGGTAATGGTGGCGACAATAATGGTGGTTGTGCAGCAATGGTAACAATAAAAGTATTGAAGATGATGATGACAGAGATGGTGGTTGTATGACAGTAAGTAGATCTGAATGAGGAGGAAGAAGAGGCGGCGGCGGCGAAAATGGAGAGAGATGGAGAGAGAGAGAAGTACAGAGAAACACGAAGATGATGATGACTACAACAATGTTGGTGGACGAATACAAAGTAGATACGAAGGAGGAGGAAGAGGCGACAATGATGGCGTTGGACAGCGACATCGATAACGACGACGGTGGACGGCAGCAGCAGTAGGGGGAGAGAGAGAGAGATTTGTTGGGTTAAAGATGAAGAATTGAGAGAAAATAAGATTGAAAAAAAAGAGGAGTAAGAAGGTGACGGGAAGAGAGAAAAAATTAGTGGGTTATTATGTCTTTTAACTAAAAAAATGTATCTATTTGAGAAGACAATATTCAATGGTATCTATTTGTTTATAATTTTTCAAAATGGCATCGGCCTGTCTTTGCCGCTAACTTAAATTAATTAAAACTTATTTATAATCAATATAGTTATAAAAAATGGACCGGACGAGCAAGCCAGATCAGTTGAAACGGAAACCGGTGCCTAAATCGGTCTGGTTCACAAAAAATACTGGATAGACAAAAATATTGAAGCGAAACTGATAAATCAGACGATTTTTTAAAAAACCGTTGAACTAGATGAGTTTTTTAAAATCGAACCGGATTTTTAAAATTTTTTAAATGACTTTTTAAAATATTTGTATATACATTTTTTACTCTATAACAAAAGTAAATATGTAATTCACTTATTAACGTTACTATTTATTCATTAAAAATAAGAATTAGAGTTTAAAATATATTATTAATTAGAATAAGTAAATAATAATACTTAAAATTAGTTTATCTTATCTTGTTATTATTTTAACAAATTAATTTGTATAGTAAATAATTGTAAACGTTTGTTATTAGGCTCATCTATGATTTTAAAACATAATTATGATTTAATTGTGATAGAGAAAAATTAAAATTTACATATATAAAATTACTTTTATATATATATATATATATATATATATATATATGATAATAAAAATTCGCCTCAAACGGTTCAATCAATGGCTCAATTAGTTGAACCATTAAACTATTGAATCAGTGTATCGATCGGCTCGATGTTCGGTCCGATTTTGATAATTATGATAATTAGAGTGAGTTTCTTTTTCTTTTCTTTTTTTGTTATATTGAATTATATCTCATTAGTGAATTGGGAGCGAGTATTGTGTGATACGCGCACTCATGCAATATTTCGACAGTAGTATGAATTTTATACGCTAATTGAAATAAATATACATTGATTAGTATTATAGTCGAAATAGTAACGAACTTAAAGTCAGAACGGGAGGAGGAAAAAAAGAAGGGGTGGGAAACACGAAAAGAAAAAGTCCCCTTCGGAGTAGCTCCGCATCTAATCGAATAAAAAGAATGAAAGAAGAACACGGGAAACAATTGTGTAACGGAATACGAATAAATCTTTTCACCTCTACTGCATCCTTACTCCATCCAAACAATTATCATAAATAATATTTAGTATAAAATACGTTATCATACTCTCTTGTTTTAATCATATCATACAATTTATAATAATTTTCAAAATAAAATTGAGATATAATAGAAATACCAAGATTTATTCAACAGACTACATAAGAAAAAGGACAACATCAAGCAATGGAAAGAATAAGTTTGTAGCATTGGAATGAAGATAAATTCTGCAATATCATTGTAAGAAAAAATATCAGATTAGGAATGCACAAACTTTTCTTTCCTGCACTAATTAAAACTCTTAACTAACATTATTACCCTTCAGCCCAAGGAATATACAAGAAAAAAAAGTTACAGCAAAGTGACAGCACCATAACAATGAGAAGCTTTTTTTTATGTTTGGCTCCACCATTATCGCCGTCATCAATCAGACCTTGGGCTTATGCTCTGGTTTGTGACTATACTCGAAATCTATATGAACAAAAGCTCGTTCTACTTCTGCGAGCTGCTCGAGCTTTTCTTGTAGGCCTTCTCCGATATTATGTGCATGGATGACAAGCATCTCTTCTGGCAAAACGATGTCTACCTCCACAAAGTAATGAGATCCAAAAGTGTAAGCTCGAACCGTGTCGATATGCTTGATCTCTTCATGGTGATTCCATATCAAATATGTTAGTTTCGCAAGGAAGTCTGGTGGAGCTGATCGTCCAATTAGTAATCCTACATTCTCGAGAACTGTCCTTGACCATGTCCCAATTGTATATAGTGCTATCTGCAAGATAACAAATTATATGTTTCTATATTATAAATCATCAGAAATGGAAAATAGAGCAACTTTTTCTGCTAGTGTTCCAGTTGTAAATGTAATTAATTAATGACTTCAATGGATTTTGTATGGAGTGGAAGAACGAAATAAGGACGAATGTCTTACGATAATAGCCCCAGTTGGATCAATCCACCAGAGGTAACGGATGGCTAAGACTGCTGTTGCTAATCCAACTGAATTGGTTACAACATCAAAGAAATGATCTTGTGCATATGCTCGAACAATTTCATTTTTGAATCTTCGGCAGTAGACCATGAGCACAAACTTCACCACTGTGACAGAAACCATAATTGCAATCATCCATTTTTCCTTTGTAGGATCCGTGTTTGGACGGGACTGTATCCAGAACAATAATTACAACCGTTATTAGGAATTACAAACAGTTAAATTTAGCAGCATACTGTAATGATATATATTAATACTTTTAGCTGAATAAATATCAAGACAATGAAATTCTCTTCAAAATTAATCATGCAACTACTGAAGAAAGGCATCCGCTCAAATGCTCAAACTTGCTTCTAAAACTATTTTGCACATCACATGCCTGTCTATCAAACTTTTATGTTATACTGAAGATTAAAGTACTTGCATATGGTGTCTAGGCAATTTAAATGTTTGAGGTTTAAGAGGCTGGCACTTTTCTCCGGTGGAGGAGTTCCTCCTTTTTTCCTCTGGTTCAGAATAAGCCGAGACCATCAAAATTTTCGATAAAAATTGGGGTGAATCACTCCACGAGCAAAAGAACAGAGAACAATTACAATATAGGACCCGTAATAATAATTGGGCCATGAGACACTTTTTTAAGTATTGCAAAAGAAAGGGCCTGTTGATAGAGCCGGGCGGGAATGATCAGAAGTAAGCATACCTTACTGATGAGTTCCCGGAAAGACTCGATTAATATTTGTAAACCAAGAGTCGCCATCACTGAAGCAAAAACGATAATACCCTGTAGATTCATCTCCAATTAGAATAAATTAAAAAAATCTTCAGAACAATCACAAAAGGATTGTTGGCAGTAGGATTATCCCTGTACGTTGTGTTATAGTTAAAAGTTCTAAATTTTGTCGGTAGGCATAATATGTCAAACCTTAATACAGCATCATGCTAGTGCTGCATCCTATAATCATCTGAAAGAATAATGGTTCTTCTTATGGATTCAGCTCTAAGTGTTAGTTTCAAAGTTCCAAATTTATGTCTATCAAGGAAATAGATTCTCTCTAGAAGTGGAAGTGCTTCCTAAAGTAAGCTGAAGTTTTCAAAAAATTGGGGCATGGAGCAAATAGTAAAGAAAGAACCACCAATTATTGCTGCTCTGTATGCCCCTTTCAGGCCCTTCACAACTTATCTATTTGGTATTGTGCAAGTATACTCGAAATGAGTTCAGAGGTAATTGTAGTTGCAATAAATAATAGCCAGTTTTCCTTTATTTATTCCACCTAAAGCCTTAAAACACTTTGCATGTTTTCATGACTTACCACCGGTTGCATTCTCATCTTCCCAATGGGATAGTGATACTTGTTTGGATTCTTCATTGCATGTGAAGTAAACCATAGAATTAATCCAGAAAGGAGATCCAAGAAGGAATCCAAGGTCGAAGCAGCCACTGCCAAAGATCTACTTGAAATAGTAGCATACACTTTTGCAATGAAGAGTACCAAGTTTGCCATATTTGAGATATAAATGGCCATTTTCTCATCCTTAGCCAGCTGCTTCATTTGATCCTGCAAAATTGGTCAAAACACTAAGAAAACGCCCTGATATCTTCGGTATAGGTTATATTATTGCAAAAGTTCAAAACATTTGATTTTGCTTAAAAGTCATCTCAAAACAAATCTAACACTAAATGGAGAAATAAATTAGAAGTTAGAAAGGGGCGTTTTAATTGAACACATCAGGGGAGAATACGTAAAAAATTCCTAAGATATAGGCAAGCTTGGCACTCTGCCTCCTCCTACCTAATCTTTATGTGAATGAAATCAAACCTGTAAACTTTATATTAGAAAAGAAACAAAAAATTCAGACCAAGTAACACCTCAAGACAAATGTAAGAAAATAAACAGCAACAAAAATCAATAACCAACCTCTGTTAGACTTCCAGGTAAACAACCTGTTTCGTTAATTGTTTCCATCTCAGAGAATCCCTCAAGGAGACTTTCCTGCTTTTTGTAATAAGCTGCAATCTTTCGTTGTTTCTCTACAAAAGATTACATGGAATCATCAAAGGGTGAACACTAAAACAAACAAACAAAACGTTGGAAGGCTAGTATTATGAACTCCAACATCACAATACAGACTTCCCAAGTTAACCTTTAAAACTTTATTTGATCTAAACAAGTTAAATCATCCCCTGTTCTTCACCTTTAACCCCAAAAGGCCAAAAGTTGATAATAAAAAGATACTATGCTTACACGCGTTGTATGCAAAAAAGTATGTATTCAACAGTTAATTAGAACTGTATTTACTAAGAGCAAAAAAAAAGTTATAAATTAAGCATAGGGAAAAAATATAAGCATAACTGATTACAGATGACATGAGTCTTTGTGCTATTGATCTCTTACTTATTTCAGAAGAAGAGTTACGATAGTTGAGCAGCTCAAGAAAATGCAGAGTTTAAAATGCAAACAGTACGACCATTCTTTGTTATGTCAAATTTGGTTTTGCAGGTGTTCAACATACTTCATTTACGGCAAAAGTACCCAACCATTAAACCGTATATAAACACTCATTGTCACATCTCCTGGTAGAACTTGCCAAGGAGGAAGAACAAATATTGAGCCCACAATCTAATAACAATAGGGGATAAACAAGTACAATTAAGACACTGAAAGAATGAAAAAATTACAAGGTCCTTTATATTGAACACATTTTGGTATCATGAGTCTGTCTTTACTGCGACAAAAAATTTATGACTTCGTATGGGACACGGGTTCAGATTATCAAAGCTAGATGAATTGGGGTCCTTTGAAATTAATCCTAAAGTTACGGAAACTTCGCCTGTTTCTTGTAGCGTGTAAGTTCACAAAAAGATTTACAACGGAGCCCCACATAAAAGCTTTATTCTTGCTAACCTTTAATTCTTCAATAGGACTAAAATACACATATTCTAAGGAAGCACAACTAGTGCTTGAGGGAAAGTGACATATAACATAATTATTCCTTTAGTAATCTCTTTAATAAGAGAAATGAAATGTCAACAGCGACATATATCTCTCCAAACTAATCTAGCTTGTTCATAATATCTTAATGGAAAATGCAAAAATTTCAATCGGACCTTGCAACATAATGCATGGCCCGATATCGGTAAGTCTAAAAATTACTCAGAAACAAACAAACACGAGTCAGTGATAAATAAACAAGATCAAATACACACAAATAAATAAACTTTCTTCAAGGTCTTATATGTGTGTATGGGGATCCAAAACCGTGTATATGTATTATTTCAAAAATAGTAAAAGAATTAATCCCCAATCCCTCTACTCGGAATATAAGACATGCTATGTATTTTCAAAATATAAATGAATAGCCAGAAATCAAACAATTAAAACTGAGAACCTAAACTTTTTGTAAAAAAATACTTTCTAAAAAAATGAGAAATATAACTTGTTTATAAATAAATCTGAACATAATATATCAATTGCGAAAACAGGGGAAGGGAGTGATGATAATACTTGGAGCGCGAAAGAGGCGTCGGAAACCCATAGACTGATAGGAAGAGTTCCGTTCAGGCAAGCGGAACTGGTTGATATCGAGTCTCCATGAATTAGACTGAAACTCGTCGGAGGCCGCCGGCGTCGGAGGGAGTGGAGGGAGAGGGAAGTTAACTCTCCACGAACTGGACGACAGATCGCCGACATCCTGCGACGATCGGAGTAGTTCCCGGCGGGAACTCTCATCGATTTCACTGCCAGTACCATTACCACCAATATT
The DNA here is from genome assembly GCA_014636745.2 of Centella asiatica. Taxonomy (NCBI): domain Eukaryota; kingdom Viridiplantae; phylum Streptophyta; class Magnoliopsida; order Apiales; family Apiaceae; genus Centella; species Centella asiatica. The sequence goes on along the minus strand of CM025782.1, from coordinate 25,182,132 downwards.
ACCACCGCCTTCCATTAGAAGAAAGATCTACCCCAGCTTTTTTCGATTTTTTGACTTTCAAAAAAACTAACCAAATCCCCTGTTCTATTGCAAATAGAGTAGAGTAGAAATGACTGGGGGAGCAATTATCATATGTGTTGGCGTGTGTGTATATAAATATATATACACAAATATATATTATGTAGGTATAGATATATATTTATAGCGAGTTACGCAACTTTCCTTACATGTCCGCATGCATCTTTTAGGCGCGCATAATAACATATACAGAACCATATGGTATAAGGTTTCCCAAAAGAATAACATACTATATACGGAAAATTAATTCTATGCTATTCGAATTATATCGGTTTTCGTATTTGTTCCTTAAATTCTTTTCACAGTTTGTTTGATACATAAATTTTTTAAAATATGTGTAATTAGTAAATTTTGTTAATATCTCATTAAATTTAACATAAAATATATTAACATAAATCATATATTTAATCTTGTCTTTATTTTATTAAAAAATTCTCTTTGAAAATTTTTAACCAAATTTACAAAGTTGATATAACTCGAGATTAGTAAAAAAGAAAGTTTACATATGATATAAACCGACCATTTTATTTTTTGAAAATTATATGTATGATTCGCATTAGTGTATTTTTTTTATCAGATTTAACGAGTAATTGATAAATATGTTTTAAAAAATTTGTGTACCAAATAAATTGCAAAAAAAATTCAGAGACCAAATGTCTAAAATTGATATAGTTTAAGAATCGTTCAAAAGATTTTACCTACTAAGTATATATTCCGTATAAGTAAAACATAGACATTAAAATGGCGAATAGACTATGTAGATAGGAGGAATTTTTCTCATCTAAATTTTTTTTATTATATATATATATTGCCATCAAATTTTTGTCAATAAAAAAAACTAAAAATGAATATAATTTACTTTATAAAAAATCTACCGAGATAGTTTTATTGTTTTTTGGAATTTGATCCTAATTTATCCAAATTAGTCGGAAATCTACCAAATATTAAATGATTAGATTTGAGAAAAGCATAGGAACATTGTTTTGAAATTACATGAAGCATTGTTCTACATTATCGACACTAAAATCTATAAAAGATAAATCAAGAAATTTTACTTTACAATGAAAGAAAAATCTCAATTTAACAAATAACATAACTAATAAAAATTAATTTAACTGACTAAATTCAACAATTATTCTTATTAAGTTGACGATTCGAGCAAGTATTATTATAAACTTCTAAATAAGTCTTTGATTAAAGGATCGTTTAAACTTCTAATATTTTTAACCGTTGTGGAAGAGAACAAAATTTGCCTTGTTTTTTTCCCTGCGTGTTGACAGGTAAACTATTAACTGCCTTGGGAAGGAGAACAATAATTGAGAAGGAATACTTAATTTAGTCTCCGATACTTCATTATGTTATTACAAAAAATTTAAATTGAAGACGACCTTTGTGTATATATATAATTATTATCACAGATTATTTAAAAGTGACAAAAATTACACTTTGTATATATGTATATATATCTCTCTCTGTCTGTGTAGAGAGAGAAGGGGGAGGAAGACATAGGTATATTGATGGACATGTGGATTGTTATTATTATTTTGGTTACAGACAGATATCTTAATTTTGTTGAACACTGATTTAATTTGTTGCATTGAGGTCTAAATAAACTGAAATTAGTTGCATTTATATTGCCACACTTGTCCAAACTAGTTACGAATTTGACAAGTAAATGCGGATAACTGATTAAATAATATTTTTTCTGAAAAAAAGGAACAAGAAACTACAAAACGTTTCTCCATATTATTGTTAACTCATTTTAGAGAGTGAAACGTTGCAGTACTTTATTGACCCGTCTTGTCTTTTAAGAGAAGAAAAACACGCTCAAATTTGTTTTCGTATCGATCTCTTCGACATGCGAGGAGGTTAGAGAGAGGTTCACAAAATTTGCAACTTTCTAAACAAAAATAAAAAAGAGTAATGAGAGGAGTAAAATACGAGAATAAAAAAATAGATGAATTATGAATGAAGTAGGATGAAATTGATAAATTATATTTAATGGTTAAAATTTGAATTGTATATAATTTTGTGAGAATGAATAACGTGAGAAATAAATTTTACACATAATCAAATAATTAATAAAATTTATTACATTCTCTGCTCAAACTCATCACTAGTATTATATACAATATTGATTTTAACGGTAATCATTTAAATACATGTTGTAACAAGTAGTAGAGAACATTAATGAATAAGAATTGCTGGGAAATTAATTTAAAATTTAAGTGGTTTTGAAACTAGTAGTTTAAATATATATCAATAAAGAAATGAAGAAGAATGACGAGATCCAGCAAATATATAATTTATATATTAAACAAAATAAAAGTAATTAGTTTAAAATGATATAGTATTCATATCTTTTGGGTTATGTTTTATTTTCAGCAATAAATTTTTTTTTTTTTTTTTTTTTGCCTTTGCTAGGCAAAAAAAGTATACACATAAATAAATAAATAGTTTTTCTCTTTTAAAGAGGAGTGCTATAAATGAAATGTGAAAGATGGAGTAGATGTTTTTTCCCATAAATGATGGCTCTTTGTTGTTCTCATGTATTTCTTTTTTTTTCGCAGTCCCGTACTCCCGGTCTCCCATATACCTTATCTTTTCTGTTTCTTTTTGTCTAAATATTTGTTAATGTTTGTTGGGTCTTAGGTGTCAAAATCAGCAGAAACAGAAAGAAGAAGAAAAAAATGTAAAGAAAGAAATAAAGAAAAAGAAAACCCAGTATGTGGTAGTAGGTGGCAGAAAATAAAATAAAAAGAGAGGAAATTGAGATAAAGAAGAAAAATATCCCGCGAGAGATGATAAAGAATAAATAAATACTCCCACATGTAGCTGATAAGGGTCATGACAAAGACCACGAAATGCTGACACGCTAATCAACCCACATTTTGCTTGCTCTTTGCACAATCGCAACTTTGTGGTGTGATTGAAAACGATATACTAAGCACATATCAAATACTCTCTTCATTCTGGAAAATAAAAACTTTTGAACATGCGGTTCATAAAAAAAATAATATTTAAATTTTTGATTGAAAATTATATGTAAAAATAATAAGTGTTTTTTATTAAATTTGTAATGAATATTTAATTAAATATCATATAAGAATATTGTAATGACAAATTTTAAAAAATATGATATTATAATAAAAATTTTATGTAAATATTGATCTTATTTATAACAAAATTTATACTATAGTGTTACTATTTTTTAGAACAATATTTATTAGCTTATTTGATCGAAAGATATTTGGACTAAGATACACACAAATTAAATAAAAGATTGTATTAATTTAGAATTTTGAAATGTATGGAGCAGAACAAAAGGCGATATATGTCAAGTAAATGATTATTTGGAGGCGGGGAGGAAAAATCTCTCACGACAAAAAGAATTATCCCTTAAATGGTGGTCGGTGAAGAACATTATTGGAAGCTACTGGTTTGAAGTTATAAAGGAATTTATTGAGAATCTGTTGTTGCTGAATTAGTCAGTATATATTTAATTATTAATTAATTGGTTTCTAAAGTGCCAATTATGAGAAGGCTTTTACTACTCTTCCGCATGCACCATCATGCCAATATTAGATTTCCAATATTTGAGCTGGGGTATACAATTTGAAGCAGAAAAGATATCACTAAGTGTACATTCATGACAATTTTTAAAAATGAGGCCGTAAAATGAACATAAAATACGGTACAAAGTGCAATTTACTGTAAATAAATTACATTAAAATGTGTTTTGTTAATAAACGAAATCTTCGCTTGTGTTTAAATCGTCAGGAAGGAAGAAAATAGGGAGGTAACATTTTTAAAAGCAAAAAATTCATGTCATTCAAGACATTTCGCTTTTAACAATTAATGACAATTGATCTTTTTAATAATAATAATTATTATTATTTTATATTATAATTCTTTTCTGAAAAATATAGTTCTTGGAGAAAGAAACATTGAATTTTTCTTTTTAGTACATTTAAGAAAATCATTACAGATGACAAAGAAGAGGAGCGTTTCAACTTATGACCTTTGATATGTATGTGACCTTTGCTCTTTTACCATTCATTAGACCAAAGGGTGGGTGGAAAGTGACATGGATTTGGTGATAAATGATGTAAGAAATAATTTGATTGGATGATAATGATGTCAGATCTCACAATAAGGCATTAACAAGGCCGACTGCGGTGGGTGTATTGCCAATAGCGACACTGCTAGTGTAGTGGTTTAAAGGCTACTTGCCCCCATTTGTACTTTGTGTTCTGAACCCCAAATGTCTAGGGGCTTAAATTGCTATTTTCGGCTAACGCGCCTGTTTTTTAAAATTCATTATACTCGGTTCTTTAAGTGATAAGGTAAGTTTGAACATAATTTTTTATTTACTTAAATGTTTATATATTGGACTTGATTCGTCTCAATTACAAAAATTCGAATAAGTTCAAATAAATTATATTGTTTAGCTTAATTTGATTCAATTCTTATTTAAACTAATCGATCCTATAAATAATTTTATATTCGTTAAGAAAAATTTATTCGACTCATTTAACATATAAATTTCACTCGATTTGACTCGTTTACCGTTGCGCCTTCTAAAATCATTTTAATTTTATGCTATTTAAAAGTTGAAGGTGTTGTTTCCACGAAGTTTCCTGCTTTAAGCTACTCATGAGCAAGGATGCGACTACGACGCAGACGCGAGGGAATAAAGGTTAGACTTTTCGGCTTCTAACTTTTATTGGGCAGGAAGCTGACTTTGCTTCCTCTTTACTACTATCCAATCTAGGGTTTTCATATTAGTGATGATGTCTTCTGAAAAAAATACGTATATGTTTTTTTTTTGCAAGTTTCTTTCTCAAAATAATTAGTATGGTATATAAGATAGATTTATATAAAAATATCAATTACGTTTATATAAATATTATTTTCTATGTATATATATATTCACTGCACTGTATATTTAAATTAAGGGCACGCTAATTAATTGTGACGATCACTAAGGCATGCTAGATATAGTAAGTTTAGAACGTAAATTTATATTTTGAGAATGTATGGTTAATTTTTATTATTTTTGAAGGGTTTTTATTGGAAGGATGTTTTTGTGGAATTAAGATTGTACGTTCGATAAAGTGACTGAACTATTAATCAAATTATTGATTTTGTATGAAAATTTTAAGTTTTAGATATTGTATTTGTACTGAGAAATTATCACAAAGCATGTTTTAGTATGATTTTGGAGACGGTAGAATTGACATAAGAACGTGAAAATCGTCCATTTGGTCTTCCGGCTTTCAGGTGTGGCGGGGATATATTGGTCTTTTGGTGGCAACATACGGAGCATTGAAGGGGAAAAATCGTATCAAAAAGAAAGAAATATGGGGAAGTGATATTTAGTTGGAGGCCAACTCTCCTGTTGTCACATCATGCCAACACTTAGTGTTACACTCAATTTTAATATGATATGTGGAATAACTGAGGAATGAGATTAACTTTTATTTTTATAATCGCATCAAACAGTCAATTTAATTGACATTGCTATAAAGTTTATATAATCTTTTAACTTAAAAAATTAAAATATTTCTCGATTTTCGAATGGAAGATGGTATCAATAATCGGAGGAAACAATCTCAAGTCCGTCATAGTTTTAAAAAAAAATTCCTAAAAGCGATCTATAAGTTTTATATACTTCATTTCCAATTTTTCTCCTTTTAAAATTATTTACTAAATTATATGTTTACCATTCCATTATATTCTTCTTCAATCTATTTTTTTAATTATTTTATCATTTTACTTTCATGATAATTATTTTTTTTTCTCTCTTTCCACTGTTTTTCCCTAATTTATTCCAAAATGTTTTCTATATAATTTATACGATCAATCTCCCTTACTCATTTTTCATTAAATATTTCTCTCTTCATATCTCTAGAGATTTTTACTTTTATTATTTCTTCTTCTTCTTCTTTTTCCACATTCTCACCATCTCTATCACACATGATCTCTCAACTCATCCACTACCATTGTCACGAATCATAATCAATCATCACTACCATTAATCTATTTGGTCACATGCCACTTCAGTCTTATTTCATTTGCGTGTTTTACAGTACGTTTATTTGGTATATTTATTATATTACAGTAATTTTATTAATATCATACTGTGAATTTATTGTTATACTTACGATAAAATTAGATATAGTGAATTTATTATATATATATATATTTATTTTTTTACAGTGAGTTAATTTTAAAACACAAATTTGATGTTTACAGTATATTTATGTTAGCAATGAGCTTAATATTTTTAAATTTATGATAAGATTACTGTAAAATTAACGTTGAACATATGTATGTTAGTTTAATGTTTATTAATTTTATATAAACTGTGAATTTATTACCTAAAAATATAAACAATGAGTTTACTATATATAATTGAGGAATATTTTTTTTTTGCAATAAGTTTATAAATACATTATGTTCGACACCTTGTTATATGGTGGTAAAATTATTTTTAAAAAAATTAAGTAAATTTATTATTTTTTATAAATTTTCTTACTGTAACAATTAGTTTAATTTCATACAAACCGTTAGTTTATTATTGCAAATTTACAGTATGATTATAGCAAAACATTAAATTTATGTTTACAATATATTTAATATTGCAAATCTACAATAATGTTACTATAAGTTTAGTGTTGAACGTGTGTTACTTTAGTTTAATATTTACTTTTAACAGTGAGGTTAATAACAACTATTATAGTTTACACAGTGAGATTAATGTTATTGTTATAAATATGATATGATATCTAAATATTATTGATATTATGTTTGTTTTGATGCTTAAGGCTAATAATAATTAAGTTCATTTGATTTTATAGATATATTTAATGTTTAATTTTAAAATTTTGATGTTCAAATTTTGTGATGTTATCAAAAGACTTGAATTTGAATTAAAAGTCAAAAACTAATAAAAAATGATATTTTAAAAATAATGATATTAAAGTTGATATTGAGGAAGAATAAAAATTACGTATAACTATAAAAAAGACAAATTCTAAAAAGGGACCGGCTAGGAAGTCTAATCGGAGACTTAGAGCTTCTTGCAATAATTGGGCCAAAGTAATTGGGCTTTCTTGTTTAGTCTAATAGAATAATTTTCTTGGCCTACATTAGTTCCTAGTAATTGGCCTTTCTAACTCCCTTTCGACTCTTTCCACTCCGTCGCCTAATACTTGCTCACAAGCACAGATTAATTATTATTTCTATGAAATTGGGTTTTCTAACCGAGTAAATCAAATAAAATTTAAGATAAAACAAATCAACTTAGATTTATTAGTTACCATCGCTTGTAACTAGTTTTTCTTATTCCTGCTAAAATATTACACCAAAAATATCTTGAATCTACTTTTTAATTTCACAATTGAACCAATATCAGATTCCCAAGCATTTTTAATTTCTAAACATATCCATTGCCGCATGAAAGAGACTACCACGTGCATAATAAAATTTGTGCCAAATTAATCATTATTTATGAAAATAGCTTTGTTATTTGTTTCTGACTTTGTAATATTATATCCATGCGCAATTTATTTGAAAAATATCAAATCCTTTATAGAGAATAATGTATTATACCTATTCTTGAAAGTGCTAGTATACGCATTTAATAACTGCATAATCTTAAAAATATACTTATAAGTTATTATTAATTATTTTCTGATAAATCTTAATCTATTTGTGTACTTATAATCTTTAAATACTATTGCCCCGCGTACTAGCTGGCATTATATAAGAGTACTAGAGGATTTTTCTTTTTCTGGTCCCTCTCTATAGTACTAAACAAAAATAAACACATTTTTTAATGGCATGGGCTAACATGATATTCCAATCACTTCTAATTTTAGAGCTATATTTTAATTCATACAAAATGAGTCGGTGAAATTTTACGATTCAAAATATAGTTTTAAAGTAAATTATTTAAAAGTATATGAAAAATATAAATTGATTATGTTAAATGTGTATAAATTGATTATGTTAAATCCTCTTAAAAATTTGTTAAATTATGTACATGCTAGAAGGGGTCTATTTTAATGAGTGGGGTCTGATATAGAGCCATGTGGGTCCCACAGTGGAGTGCATGTAGACAGCAGCCATAAAATTGAGAAAGGAAGGAAAGCAACAAACAAAACATATGGAGTATCAATAAGTGGCTGTACCTTCTCCTGAACCAAGAAACAGAACGAACGAAGAGTCGAGAGAGAAATCGGAAAAGCCCTCCTCTCTCTCTCTGTCTCTCGAATCCCTATTGTAATCGGATAATTAGGTTTCTCCGACAAGCTCGAAAATGGTCAGTCACCTCACTAAATCATCCTCGATTTTCTTAATATTGCCTTGCTCAAACCTAGGTTTCATTAATCCATTGTTCTTTTACAAAGCCCTATTGTTTATACTTCCTTGTCATTTTGTTTAGTTGTTTTTCGGATTGATTTAGATTTTTACTAGATTATGCGGTGGTGGTTTTTTTGTCATGTGAAATCACCTCTGTTTGTGAGCTTTGTAAGTTGTGAAATTGGTTGATGAAGGGTATAAACCTTAAAGTGGATTTGCAGTTCTATCAATTGCTTACTGGTTAAGTCAGCCAAATTAGAATTTGGTTGGGGGTATGGAACAGAAAACGGAAGGCCTCTAACAATGTTTTTGATAGTTCAAATTTTGAGTAATATGTCAGTATTTTGATTCAGTGTAAGCTTTTATCTTAAAATTGATACATTATGAACCAAGTGATTCATAAATTTGATGAAATTGCAAAGAGTAACAAGCGTTTTTACAAATGTGTGTATGGTCGGTCCAGCCGTGGTGTTGCTTTTTATTGTTGGAACTTTGAAGGCAGTTTTATGAGGTTTTGTTTCATTTGCAGAACAAGTTGGGAAGAGGACACCGTGAAAAGGTTCAACAGTTCATGTCAATAACTGGGGCAAGGTAATATCTTTAACGAATTGTTGCTTTTTCGTGCTAGATTTAGTTGTTATTCTAAACCTATATGCAACTCTTCCATTCTCTTGCATCTCTAGGGGGACAGTATAAAATGACCATAGGCATAGATTATATGACTTGAAAGATAAGCACAGATAAACTGTGGGGTGGGGCTGCCATGTAATAACTTTTGCAAGCTAAGCACAGACAAACTATTTATTGTGGTCATTTTAGTTTAGAAGTGCTCTTTTTCATATCATTGGTTTCTTATTTGCATGTTTACTTATTTAGGTGATGTATCTTATTTTTGTCCCCTGTTTTTCAATCTTTTTTTTCAAATTAAAATTTGACCTATATCTCAATGTGGCACAAGATTGTTGCTATGAGTAAGTTAACTTTGGTCTTTCTTCCTGCTCTGAATGCAGTGAAAAAGTTTCTGTTCAGGCTTTAAAGGCAAGTGATTGGCATCTTGAAGGAGCATTTGATGTATTCTACAGCCAGCCTCAGGTTAAATCATACACTGATTCGAGACATTTGGAGGAACTATACAATAGATACAAAGGCAGGCTCGTCATTTAATTTGCATTTATATGCCCCAATCACTTATTTCATTTTTTGTTATGTTCCTTTATTTTTTTGGCTCATGATGTTCATGGCCTTTATTCACACTCCTAAGTTTCCTGAAAGAGTTGTGTGCCGTAGTGATGCCTTGTTTTCTTATGTTTTTATCTAACGACTATTTAAGCAATTAATGAAAAGTGGAACTTCGATAGCACGCTAATTTTCTTAGATGGACAGGGGTGGGCCGAATTGCATTTTATTTTGAGGACTTTGGCCTTTGAAGTCCCAACTCTGTGGGAGTGGATGAAACTAATTATGTGCGTTACTATATATTATATTGGCGACTACAAGTTAATCTTGAATTAGCAGCAAACAAGCTTCCATTGACCTCATTAAACCCATATCCTGCAGAATTGGGGTAGTAGATCACTATCTGGCACCCACGCAGACTTTTATTACAATGGTTACCTCTTTACACTTGTATCTTGCGGTATAAACAGAAGTAGGGTAGTCCTATATTTTTGTTGTCACGTGTCAAGCAAAAAACACCTCAACTGATAATCATAGCAGTTTATCACAATAACTAGCTATCGTGTAGTTCATCAAAGCCTATTTTGTGTTTATCAATCTCAGTATGCCCATATTAAAAGAAAAGTGTGCGAGAGAGAAGTAGCTTTGTTTCATCTGAATCTGGTTGTGTGGTTTAGTTTGATTGATTCTTGAGTTGGAACCTTCGCTATATTGAGGCAATTCCGTTACTTCTGATCTTTTATTTTGCTTAAACATCACATTTGGTGCTTGGGTTGCAAAGTCACTTTTAACTTCCTTTAAGATTCAAGTTTTGACTGTAAGGCACATGAAAGAACCCATAGTAGCTCCAGCAGTTATATGTTTAGTACTTATTGGTCATATCAGATTTCTGGTAAGATTTGTACAACTTTTATTTTGTATAAGTTGTTAGTGGTCGATTGTAAGTTGGGAGTAGTATAAATAGTTTTAAGAGCAGTCATGTTATAATCATGCTTATGAAATGAATTGAATGTAGAAAGGGTTCACAGATTTGCGACTTTCTGGCCTTCAGCATTTTTCACTTTTTTTTTCTCATTTTTTGAATGTTGTCCTTTTCTCATTCAGATTCTGTATTGTATTTCTCATATTATTCTCAAGCATATTGTTGCATTGTATGTTGAATTAGGATCTATCTTAGATGTGACTAACTGGTATTAAAGCAATCTGATCAGCCAAGCTTCCATTCTAATTCTTAACTTCTCCAACCTTCTTCTCTCTTTGGGTCTGGAATTTCCTTCTTTTCTTCCTCCTGTTGCATGTTGGTTTTCTGGTCTATCTCCCTCTACCATCTTCACCTCTTCATAAACTTCCTAATTTTTAATTTTGAAAAAGAAAATTTAAATAATGTTGAAATTCAGAAATTTGAAGAGATGATGATCCTATTACTGCAAGGAGCTACTTCGAAGTTCTCACTTTTCCCACTTCTCATTTTTCAGTCCCCAGTGAATTTATGAAACTATTAGCAATTGAAATTAGAAATTCACAATGCAAAATATCATGCTCCAGTCCACCTAGCTCATAGACTTGTCTTAGTTATTTTTCACAACTTTAATGGGAAGTAGTACTTTTCCAATTGAGGCTCTTGATATTCCCAACACACAATTGTCTTGTCTAATCAGATATAGTAGTATAAGCATTAAAAAGTTCAACCGCGATCTAAATTCATTTGTTAAAGCACCTCTAATTGATGTAATGGTTGTAGGAACTTAATGTTTTGATGATCTTTGTTACATTGTCAACAAATTCCTGTTTAAAGCTTTGTTGTGTGATGCAGATCCATATGCTGATATGATTATGGCTGATGGCATTAGTCTCCTCTGCAATGACCTACAGGTAGCTCCACCAACTGTCATTTTAGTTTTTTATTTGTCTAAACTGATTACATGCAGTGCCAAATGGTAGGAGGTTGATTATAAACCTGTTCCTATTTCTCAAGGTTGCATTCTTTTCATTTTCACAAGTTACTAAAATTATGTTCTGAGAGGACTTGTTTTCTCAACAGGTGGATCCTCAAGATATTGTTATGGTATGTCCATCTTATTGATTCCTCTCGTGCATGTTTTAAACATAGTCACGATGTAAGTAAATTTCCTATTCTCTGAAGAGTTCATTGATTTAATTATTCTCTTGGTTGTTAATTAACTATTTGATTTCTGAACTTGTTTCTGGTAGAATGTAAAATATGTAGTGTGGCTAGATTTGGGCTTGTATGGAAGACGCCTCCAACATTTGCTAGAGCATATTTTTGTGGGAGATTTTACTTGATTTATCTTGCCCATTCATATAGTGACGTGGTTGTGATATAATTTTGGACCCTATTCTATAAGTTGAAGTTGCTAGCACCTACTACATAATTTCATAGTCCCCAAAAGAGTTTTTCCATGTTTGTTGAGAAGCACCTATTAATGTACAGGTTTGTAATTGATGATGGCTGGAATTATATCCAAAAGAAAAAGAAAACTGTGATAGATTTGTATATTAGGTCATCACACCGCATTTCATTTTCATTAATAGCCTCTAATCTGAGGGCCGAAGTTATTATAGTAGAAATATTAAAGGAGAGGCCGTAATTCCATTACCTTTAGGTATGCTTTAACTTAATTTGAACGTGAGTGACCATTTATAATACTAGTGTAACTTGTGAAGCCTGCATTCCAACTTATCACGGAAATAAACAGAAGCAAGTCAGCAAGATAAGCAAGGCACACTGAATTATAGCTACTGAGCTACTCTTCTGCCTTCTGTTCAAGATAGCATTTCATTAACAATCCTGGGTACTTCCATGTTATAATTTCTTTTCTGATACATATTCCGTAGCTTTAGGTTCTGATATGGTATAGAATCAGGAAATGAAAAATCAATTTACTTGTCTTTTTGTAATATGGATGTGGAACATGTCAACTGTTTTTCCTTTAGAATATTATAATGATCAAAGATATTTTTAACTTGTTTGAGCACACTATATCCTGAAAATTCTAGACAAGGGTAGAGATGCAACTGGGATATATAATTATTGGAAGTCATTTTCTATGTCAAGTTTAAAATGAAGTTAATGAGTAATATTTTATTAAGAAGTCCTTTAGATAAAATGTGCATAACTAGTTTCATGGTGTTTGGAGCTGTTTTGTCAGTTTTTAACCATCTTTCAGTCAAGGTAGCTTTATACTGTAATTTATATCCCACATTAAGCTTTTATATCCTTTTCGTGTTGTATGAACCTTTAGTCTTTCATTGTTTATTTAGATGTCAGTGTTTGATGAAATCTAGTTGCCTGGCTGCCTATTGTTAACACTGGATTTGTCTTTACTGTAGTTGGTTATTTCATGGCACATGAAGGCAGCTACAATGTGTGAATTTTCCAAGCAGGAGTTTGTTGGTGGATTACAAGCCCTTGGGTAGTTCATTAAGTTTCTGGTGAATTATTCATGAGGATTATATATTAAAATAATTCTTATATCAATCTCATTGAAGGTTCTTTTGGTGACAGAATAGATTCATTAGAGAAGTTTTGTGAAAGGTTGCCATTCATGCGATCCGAGCTAAAAGATGAACGTGCGTATGATGGCACATTATTTTCTACTGTTAGTAAAAAGTTGCAAAGTGAACATATTATGAGTTGGTTCAAATTATTTCTCTGTTGAAAAAGTTTTAGATTCTTCATCTCCTAATGTTAATAAAAAAGTAGCTATGGTCTGTTTTTTTTGTTGGTGGATTAATATTTTAATATGATCTTTTTCCAGAAAAGTTTCGTGAGATATATATCTTTGCTTTCGGCTGGGCCAAAGAAAAGGTATGCATGTAGTGTGCACTTGTTTGCCACTTTTTAAATATCATTTGTTGATTCTGTTTCTTTGCAAATAACACTAGATTTTGCAATAAAGATATAAACATGTATCTGGGTGGAGATGCAACAGAAGTATTTGAATTAAATCCTATCTCAGAAGTAGAAAATTTAAGCCAGATGCTTGAATCAAGATATGATATGTAATACTTGCAAGATATCAGCAGGTTGTTCAGTTTGAGCATTTTAAATGTTTTTGCTTTCCTAGTGCTTCCTTCCCTGGGGACCTGGGCAAAATGGATCAATGGCAGTTGTAGAAGGAATGGCACCCTATATAGTTTAGTTGAGCATCACTTACAGAAGCAGTAATAATCATTTCAACTTTCAACCAAAATACGTTTTAGAAATATGATGCTAATTATTTTATTTTATGAGCATTTATAGATCATAATTAATCAGAAGATCGATGATGCTAATTGTGTCGAATTTCATAGCAGTAGATAACTTTTTACATGTCTGCGATCAACATTGTTGTTACGCCAAACCGACTCATCTTAAAAAATTGTTAATTTGTCAATCCAGAGCAAACTATGTTTTTTTCACAGTGACATAATTCCTTACAGATTGGAAATCTGGTGATAGAGCGGGGTTTCTGATTTATCGAAGATTACCAAGGATATCCCTTCAAAATTTGTTGAAAATGCTGATTCATTTTTGAAATTGCAGGGTCAAAAGTCTTTAGCTTTGGATACAGCTATTGGGATGTGGCAGTTGCTCTTTGCAGAAAAGCAGTGGCCATTTGTTGATCATTGGTGCCAATTCTTACAGGTAGCCTAAACAATATACTTTTACTGCTTTCTGTTAGGTCTGTTCAAAATTGTGTACCTAATGTTCTGTATTGGGTTTAGAAATCATTACATATTGTCATGTGAATCACGATGCCTTGGAAATACATTATATTGGTTCTTTAAATAAGAAGAGAGAATATACATCTAATTCTACTTAATTATTAGGGAGTTCTTATTTGGCTTTGTCTAACCAAGGATAGGGGATCTTATCAAAGTAATCTCTTATATCGCTGTCTGTCCTTCGCTTTCTTACAAACGAAGGACCGCTTATTCTCTTTTCTTCTAATTTGACCATGAAAGAAGGCATACCTTTTCTCAAGGTTAATCTGAACCAGGATGATCATCATCGCCAGAATAAGATTTTATTAGAATTACACGATGTAGAGCTATCCTTAAACAACTTTCGGGAGTGTTTTTGGCTACTGTTGTGTTTGGATATGATTTGAGTCCCAAGTCCTAATCCAATATTTTTTTTTTGATTTTCCTATTCCATATTCCCCATATTCCATATTCCATATTTCCCATTATAGATTAGGGTATGTTTCTCCTAAAACAATTATACAGTCCAGGATTTGACAAGGTTATGAAAATTGAGAGCTTCAAAACTGACACAGGATTAACCTTGTGCATGTTATATATCTAGCTCCTGTTCGTTGTATCTCTATGCACAACTCGTATTTACTGATTTGGTGACATGAAACTCAGGCACGACACAACAAAGCCATTTCTCGAGATACATGGTCTCAACTATTGGAGTTTTCAAGGGTAAGAACGACATTTGAACTTGTATGCCTAAAGCTTGTGTTGCGAATGTATATACTTTCAAAATTTTCTCATGTCCCGCAACTGAATACATTGAAACTATCATCTCTTAAATCATTATTTTCTATATGCATAGATTATTAGAACATAAACGTTCTAAATAATTATTGCTGGGGTTTGCTTGTGCATCATCTCTCAGCAAAAAAAAGAAATGACAATAGATCTTATTTATTTGTAATGCAGACAGTGGACTCCTCATTGTCAAACTACGATGCTGAAGGTGCTTGGCCATATCTAATCGATGAATTTGTTGAATACTTGATTGAAAATGGTGTGATACAGAAGGACCAGTTAAATGATTGGAGCCAGCGACGTTGATTTGATTGAGTGGATGATAGTGTTCGATGATTCCAGTTCACTTGTACACTTTGTGTGTCTACAATCAACTAATCAAGACCCCATTTATCGTTTAGGAAACAAAGTAATACATGTATAAACTATTTTTGAATAGATTGTATTCTTGATCACAATGGATAGGTCGTGCATTGTTTTTGTGTCACTGTGACGTTTTAGCACATGGTATGAATTCTATCTTCACATAACCAAATACTTTGAGCGTCTATTGTGCTTATGAATTTTAATATAATGTTGTTTCATTGATGTGAAGATATCTAATTAATATTTATGATTTACCCATAAAATAATCATTATTAGAAATTTTGAAAAATGCATAAAAAATAAAGTAATCTGGAAAAATGTCTTACTCTTAACCTTTATGCCAAAAATATAAGCGGACAGACCGAGAGGTTTTGTCTGAAATTGTGCGTCTGCATTTATTGTACGCACAATTACGCTCAGTGGTGATGGGGTATATATAAACATATTGATACACGTGATGTTCCATTACGATAAAACATTTTTCTAGATTATAATTTATAAGGGCGAGTATATTTCTATCATATCATATAAAAGCTAAAGTTTTATCGATGTAGGTTATTATTAGGACAACTACAATATATACTATATACTACGTATAACATAATATCAGTAGACATAATTAAAAGCTATATGACATTCGCTGTTTATAAAGTGAAAATATATTACTTGATGCTAATCATAACAAATATATATTTATATAATATGTTAACGGAATATTAAATATATAAAAAAGAATTTGGTAATCACTTATCAAGGTGTTATAACACATTATACTACATAAATACGGGTGAAGCCATTTTGACAAAAAAAATTAAAAAAAAAAAAAAAATTCTCTCTTATATCTAGCAATAAGGGATGTCAAATCCAACGTATAGAGTGAAAGAGCATTTTCAACGAATTTATATACGGAGTATAACACATTATACTAAATAAATATAGGTGAAGCCATTTTGACAAACAAATTAAAAAAATTCTCACTTGTATGCCATAAGGATGTCAAATCAAACGGACGAATTTATATACGAGTATAAATAGAAGGCTCAGCAGTTGTTAAGAGCGGGCCACTCATTTCTCATCCAACCAAGGACCTGTGGTGCAAAATTCATTTGTGGACTGAATTTTGATAATTCAAGATTCCTGGCTGCCTTTCGATTCCAAGCCTGTCACATAAGCCTCTTTCTTGGATAGCATTTTACCACCAGCCAACTCCACCATTTTAATGCCGCTTATTGGTGTACTCCTTTAGTACACCACTCCAGAATCAACAGAGTAGACAAGGTGTTTTCACTTGCACTGAATTATATCTGGGACATTTGTTTGAACTACTTTTTGATCTACTTGTTCTTAAGCTCGGATTTACTATTAGTCTCAGCTTTTATACGCTCTAGAGCTGATTTTCGGGGTGAAGTCAAATCCATAGTATGTAGCTCGCTAGTTGTGGAAAAATGACAAGGAGTTTACGCTTTTATGGTCGTCCTATCTCGCTTTGTGGAGGTGAAGGGTACAGAGTACATCCATTAAACCTGTCTTTGGTTTCCGGCGTTCTGTATATATTATAACTACGGCAAGATCCTTCTCTCCTCTTATTGAGCTACGGTAAGATCCTTCTCCCTCTTATGTACACTTGAAAATTTAAACATCCCAAGTTGATGCAATCAATTAGAGAAAATTTTTTTAAGGGATCAACGTAAATCAATCAGCAAGAAATTATTAAACAATACTACGGATCATGGTAAAACAGAATAAGCCATTTCACACAGCCAAAGCGTACCTATAGGATCATTGTACATTGTTAAGCATCATGGCCTACGGATGGACATGTACACCCACATCTGCGAAGTAGGGGTGGTCAAGGAAGAGTGAGTTAATCTGGGGTTTAACCAATATTATCTGGGAACCAAGTGTCCATTTGGAACTAGCATGCAAGGTCGAAGTTTTGACACATAATTAGATGATACACTTCAAGGGCCTTGGCATCATTTTGCAACAAGTCATCACTCATGTCGCATCATGTTATTATTCCTACATAATATTACTAAAAATGGAGAACGGTGAGAAGGCTCTCCTCACTGAAAATAATACGGATCACGCCATTAAATTGATATGCGTCAACCATAGTGATTCTACAGAGTATTACTTATTTTATAGTTCAAGCATCAAATCCTTAAACTTATAGGATGAAAAAAACTGTAATTCACTGACAAAAATGACCACTATATCTGTAACTACTTTTTGTGTTGCTTCTATGAAAATTTGCTTTGTCGAACAATAGATTGCTTCCCAATAAATTTAGTTGGTAGCTGCTACCAGTGCCATATGCTCTATCAGGTCCAGCACTCGGTTACTGAAAAGAAAAGAAAAGATCAGTAATGTAATTTTATTACACAATTTTCTCATACATACAAACTCTAGGTTACATTTTAAGAGATGTCGGATAGAAGCTGTACCTGTAGCCCCACTCATTGTCGTACCAGGAAACAAGCTTCATGAAGGAGGCACTCAAACCCATCCCTGCCTTTGCATCAAATATACTTGACCTGGGAAAATATAGTACGAAAGGAAGTGAGAACAATACATAGTTGATAAGAAGTCAGTCGATTATTATTATATAAAGAAAAGTCAGATTTTGGGACCAAAGCTAACATATCAGCAAATGGGTTTGCATAATCAAAGTCATCAATACATTCTAATGGATGTTAGGTCTATGAACAAGTAAAAGTGATAGAACTCCTTAACCTTTGCATGATTTTAAAACTAAATAATTAATCTACAATACACAAGTATAACTAGATGAAAGGTACTACTGTTAAGGCTAAAATCTGAGTTCAAAAACAGGGAGAAAGGTACCTGAAGTCGCCAACAAAATCATTGGAGACAACATCTTCGTCAGTATATCCAAGAATGCCATGTAATGGACCTTCCGACGCGTACCTTTGTAAGACATTTTGTAAGTTTATGTTGTAAAGATACTCAAACAAAGAAAACTTTGCTGGGAAAAATTCAAATACACTGGCATGCATGCGTGCGTGCGCGCACACACACACACACACAGAGAAAAAGAGCAAACATACTTTATGGCTGCTTTGACGTCTTCGTAGGAAGCACTCTTCTCAAGTCGACAAGTTAAGTCCACAACAGATACATTAGGTGTCGGGACTCGGAAAGCCATTCCAGTGAGCTTTCCATTGAGTTCAGGAAGCACTTTTCCAACAGCCTACAAGTTAATACATATGGTATCACATGTTATAAAACTATTAGAGTCAAAAGGTTTTACTTCCATTTTAGGTACATTTCATACCTTTGCAGCACCAGTTGAACTAGGGATGATATTTTGGCCAGCACCACGTCCCCCACGCCAATCTTTCATTGAAGGGCCATCCACTGTCTTTTGAGTAGCTGAAAAACCAATGAAAATTTAATAAAATGAATTGATAACATGCAGAAATAATTGCACGAGGGTGAGTGTGTGAGCACGCACGCGCGCATGTGAGTGTGTGTGTGTGTGAGAGAGAGAGAGACCCGTGGTTGCATGCACAGTAGTCATTAAACCCTCTAGAATGCCAAATTCCTCGTGAACGACCTGCAGAAGAATATTATCAAGGCAAGACATGTTATCTCTAAACCCTGATAACCTAAATGAGATTAAGAAACCAATCAATATAAACATTGCCAGAATGCAATCAGACCTTGGCAAGGGGAGCAAGACAATTGGTGGTACAGCTTGCATTCGACACGATATCCATGCCTGGTTTATACATCTTCTCATTAACCCCCACAACAAACATAGGTGCATCTGCAGATGGGGCTGAAATTACCACTTTCTTGGCACCACCCTGCAGTAAAAAATAGACAAATGCTCAATTTGAAGTACCACAGAGAGAGAGAGAGAGAGAGAGCTGGTATTTACTTTCTTGTGCTCTGAAGCCTTTTCAACTGATGTGAAAACCCCAGAAGATTCAACAACATATTCAGCGCCATAATCACCCCATGGAATCTCAGCCGGGTTCCTAGGAAATTTTACATTGGGTATTGAACGTTAGGGAAACAATAGAGAATATAATATTTGATGTGTACGAATTCAGTCAGCTCTAAAGGAATAAAGGGTTGACCACTTTAGTTATCACTGAGATGATACCTTTTGCTAGTAATGTTTATCTTCTTCCCGTTAATTTCTAGCGTGGACTCATCCAGTACATTAATTGTTCCACTGTATACTCCATGAGTGGAGTCGTATTTAAACATGTAAGCCTGTACAGTAAGCAATACCCATCACAAAGAGTCTTCAAGCAACAATATCTTAGTAAGTTGCATGGAGCTCAATTAAGTACAAGAAATATGGTCAGCCTCTAAGAAAGTAAGAGAGTATAAACCGATTTAAGGTTCAAAGTTCAAACATTATGATGATTAGCTTTTTCACCCAGCTTTGGTTATAACTTATAAATCAACATAAAAATCTATACATATTAAGACCCTATGGGCCCACGCTATGTTTTCTGTTCAAATTAGATAAAATTTGGAATGTGACTCAATAGACAATAATCAGGACCAAGCTCACTATACATTTAAATTCAATGAGCTAAATTCAAGTTGCATATATGTGCTGTCAGCCTGCCAAATGGCACTGAGTTCAGCTAATCCTACCAGCAGTTTGATACAGCTCGATCATATACATCATATACGGTCATAAAAGGGTTAGAAATTGTGCCAGCAAATGACCCTTTCTTACCATGTACTTAGCATCCACAAAAGGATCATTGACTGCTACCACTTCGACATCGTCTCTAAAAGTTGCTATTCGTAAAACCAACCTTCCAATTCGTCCAAAACCTGCGGAGCATATCAAATAGCCCTTTTCATCTTTATCAGTGTTGTACTATTGTAAATGGTGGCATCATAAGTTATTATTTTTTTGTTCGCAACAAAATTTATTAATAATATCAACATACCATTGATTCCAATCTTTGTCTTCCCACCACTTTTTGACACTAGGAAGCAAAGTAGGTTGATTTGGTCAGGATTTAGAACTTTCTAATCACCCAATTGTGCATATCTAAAGGCTTTGATGTGAAAGTAGATCTTACTGTGAATAGTAGGAGGTGATTCTGTGGCTGTAGCTTTAATAGGCTGGATATTCAGCAAACTGGATTTTCTGCATGGTCTGGAGGGAACAAGAACAAAGGTCAATGACAAGATAATAAGGCTGCCCGAATAAATCATATTCACAAGTAAATGAATGAACAACTGCGTAAGTGATGAATCCCCAGGAATAGCAGCACCAAAGACGCTTGATTTGAACATCACTGAATGGCGATTGAAACTAACAGATGATGCCTGGAAAAACAATTAACAATTGATGATTCATGCTTAAATCTTCTTAATCATCGGTTAAGCTTACAATCTTCTTAAGCTAAATAACAATTATATTGATCATTCAAATTTACCATGAAATCCTTTCATTTCCATGTTTAACTTACAATCCTTTTTCAAATAGAATCAAAGCTATATCTTGTTTCCATTGAATTTTAAGCTGAAGAAACTAAAAATAATCTAGAAAATTTAACTAACCAACTTTCCTACTGATCAACTGCGTCGACCAACAAACAGAAGAGCTGAGAAATTGCGCAAACAATAAATTGTGAAACTGAAAGAGTAGACACCTTGGATGAATAGGAGGGCGAGAGGTCGGGGCGAAAAGCAGTAGAAATAGCAGATCCAAGTAGAGAAGAAGACGCCATTGCGGAACTACGAGGTCGTCTTCTTCTCCACCAATTTAAGACTTGATCGAAGATAAAAATGTGAGATACTGCAAAACCCTAAGAAGCTTTGGGGTTTGGAGAGAGGGAGAAGGAGGTGAATGTGGCGAATTTATATGCGCAAGGGAACACGAGCGGTGATTGCTAAGGTGCTTGTTCGTTTGTTCCTTCGTCTCTAATTTATAATTTCAAAGAATCTTCTTACTCATTTTCGCCGTGTTTTTTTTCCTCTTTTTTTTTTTTTTTCATTTTTCTTTTCTACTTTTGTGATTTGTATTTCAATTTTCAAATCGAATGAAATGATGTAGGATTCAGCTCACCTCCATACTTATGCCTTTCATATTATTCATAAATTTCAACTATTGATTCATTTTAATTAAATTTATTTTTTATTTAATTAATTAATTAATTTTTTTTTGTAATTGAGATATGGTACGGAGAGAATGAATATAGAAGAGAGTTCAATCCAATGACGCAACATTGAAATGAATGAATAAGTAAAACTATAGCGGTAAGAAGAGAAAAATCAGCGAGCTCGGAAATTTTAAAAAATCATGAAGCATATAAAAAATGTTAAGACTATTATAATTGGTGTTTTATTTTAATAATAATCTAATTATCGAAATTGAACACTAAAGATAAATTGAAGTATGAAATAAAATAAAATTATAAAGTTGTTATTAATGTGCTGTTGTATGCTTGAATTGTGATTCTAACAAAAACAGTAATAAATTTTACTCTAAATAATCAATCCAATAATACAAATATTTATTCCATTTTAATCCAATCAACTAAATATTAGGGAATTGTTTTAGTTAGGCATACATATATTAAAAGCTTTAAGATTGTGGTGCATTAAATAAGTAAAAGTTTTTTTCTTCCTTCCAATTTAATGGACCACGGTGCATTCCAAGTATAACTTAGATTAATTAAGTAATTTAATCTCAGTATCTGACTATGTCAGACATAATAAATTCACAAATCTAACATAAAATTAAGAAATGCTCCATTTAACATAAACTTCTTTGTTACAAGTAGGGATTATTTAATTGGAATGTTTATAAGCAATATTTCAATCGTCATGAAAGCAAATAGGGACTACTTTATTAGCATGTGATCTATCACAACATAAAAAAGAGATATCAAAATTACGACGGCTGTCAACGTAATTGGAAGGATAGGACGTTCCATTTTAAGTGCTGGCGAAGAGGTGCCAAATCAACTAAGCGAAAAGCCGTGTGCATTATTAATGCACATATTTTTTTCAATTAAACTTGAGCTTACTGTTCAAAATTTACACGCCCACGTATCGTAATTATACAATTATATTAGTTTAGATTGATCGGCAACTTAGAATGTTGTTATTTTTTTGTATAAATCATAAATTTTGAAATTCTGACATCTGAAAAATGTATCACATAAATAAAAAGAGAATTTATCTTGATAATGAAAATTGAATAACATAGTATTAAAATAAAGTTAATGTTTTTTCAATTTGTGACGATAACTGACCTGATCGTTGATTTCACTGGTCATTGACTATGATGTATAAATGTGTACGTGAATTTTTAAACAACAACATTATTTGTAAAAATAAATAAAATTGCAGCAATAGCCGTGATCAATATTAAACGCAGGATGCAAAAGCATTTCCCAATTTAAGCAATAGACTGTTCAACGTTCACACTCAACCAACGGAGCAAATAGGACTTTAACTACTAAATTAATACTACATCAATAATTTAATTTGAACTTTACAAAAATATACTCCGTAACTGTTATCTGTTAACATTAACAAAATTATGCTCCCTCCATTATTGGAACCTACCTGTTTTGTAATCTTCGTCAACCGAATATATAACAAGGAATGACATTAACTATATACGGAGTGCTCCGCAATTTTTTTTATTTATCGACTCGTACAACTTTTCTAAGATTTCTTATATTTTAGGGATAATTATAAAAAAATACCCTCAATTATACTATCTTTCACTTTAGGGATAATTTTTTTTTTAATTTTTACAATTAAAGAATTTAACTATGGTTAATTTCCACTTTAGTGATCGTTTTTTTCATTTTTACAATTAATGGATTCAACTATATGTTAGTTTTCACTTTATGAACTGT
Source organism: Centella asiatica (assembly GCA_014636745.2). Lineage (NCBI taxonomy): Eukaryota > Viridiplantae > Streptophyta > Magnoliopsida > Apiales > Apiaceae > Centella > Centella asiatica. Next base: position 25,158,760 of record CM025782.1, on the reverse strand, counting down.
TCTTTTAATTTATGCAATTAAGTGATTTACCTATTATGTTTTCTAAATATGATGTAAAACTTGACGTACTAAAGGTATTTTTGGTGAAAAAACAAAATTATTTATTTTTTTATTTTAATTAATCAATTTTTAGTGGACATATCTACGTATTTTATTATTCGTCAATATATCGTGATGACATGTCAATTAAAATCATTTTTAATTAAAAAATATTATTAAAATTGAGTAATTGAAAGTAAATAATAAAAAAGACTCAATTTAAAGAAAACTAAGTCAATTTTTGATTATTTTCTTTAAATTTGAGTCTTTGAATTGACATCAACAAATGCAGGATGTAACCAATATTTACTCCACAATGGAAGATTTAACTGAAAATTTTAGTTTAAAAAAAAGCGAACAAATATAAGTGATTAAAATGGATGAATTGAGCAAAGGCATGTTCAACCAGGTGTCAAATTAAGACAAGCGTCTCTGATAACAATCTCTCCCTCCTACAACTCCTCTCAAATTATAGTTAATATGTTGTCAATACCAAATTGCAAACTAAACTTTCCTTCATTCGTTCTCTATTTTTCATAATAACCACCGCCACCGCCGCCGCTCTATTTCCATCAATTTTTACAGAGAAAGGAGGAAAAAAATCATTCCGCCAACTATTATCATCTCTTTTCCTCCTTTCCTCCTTTCCTCTGCATTTTATTTTTCACAATTAATTCTCATAGGCAAGTTTCAATTATCACCTCTCTCTTGTGTATGTACTTCAAATCATTACATTATTATGATTTGCATAACATAAATGCATAAACACAATCATTGTGATTTGAAATTATTATTTGGGATTGCGTCCTTTTTTTTCTTCCATTGTTTATTTATTATATATGCATTGTTAATTTATCTTTTCACTTTGGTCTGATCATGGTAATTTTTAATTGCTGCGTTATATGATGTATGTGTATGACGACCTATATATATTTACGTACTACATGCATATATTTATTTAAAAATCAACACCCGCCAGATCTACCCAATTAAACTTCAATGTTTGATCACAATATAGAATTTCCCACTTTTTGCTTGTAATGCCCGTTCGAAAGCCCCAGTTAATATAATTATCAATGTAGATATACGTTTGTGTGTATATGTAGGAGGGTGTCATACATGATCACCATGTTCAAGGGATATCAAGATAGCTTCCCTGTGGTACTTGGATATTTGTTCAACTATATTCAGAATCCGAATAAAGAAACTTCACAATTCTTATTTTTTTTTGGGCGGTGTGGGTGGGGGTGTGGTGGGAGGGTGGGTTTACTGCAGCATTTCTGGGTATTGCGGATGGGGCGATGAGACTTGAATCCTGGCATTTTGCCAAGGGGAGTTTAGCACACAAGGGCCGAACTCCTTGTCTCACTTTTCCTCATTTATTTTGTTATTAAGAAAGTGGTACTGCCCCGATTATTGAGTTCACCGGTCAAGGTCTTATGCTCACTAAGAACCTTAACATTTCCTTGCTGAATATTTATTTTCCTTTATCTAGTGGCAAGGTGGTTTTGCAAGTGTTTAATGTTGGAATTAATGTTTTCATAAGTTGATATAATTCTGTTTTTCTTCTGTAGTTGGATGCCAGATATAAACATCCAGTAAGATTACAGATATGGCTGCCAACTTTGGATACTGGGATGAATGTGTTGATCCCCAAGACCTGGAGTCAATGTGGATGGATCCGGATGTAGGAACTGAATGGATTAATGCTGGAGAGACTAGAGAATCCAAGGTTCACCTCTCACGTGATCCTGATGGTCAACCTTATCTTACACAAACTGAAATGAAGGTTAATAATCTATATCTATCGATTTGTGTTGTGTGTGAGATCCTATTTCTTTTATGAAGTTTGGATTATTTATTAAGGTAAAATATGGAAATGTTTTCTCTAGTAGCATTTGTTGGGAATAAGACCTTGACAAATATCAAACCGCAAGCAAAGAGATAATTCAATAACAGAAAAAAACACAAAGATTTACCCTGGTTCACCCAAATCCGGGCTACGTCCAGCCTGTCTGAATATTATTACTATTGATCCAAGTTTTCCACAAGATACAATTATGGTGGAATATCTCACACTCCGCTAATCTACCTTGTAAACTCTCAATAGTTATATAATATTCTCACCCCCTTGTAAGAGACCCTCACAAAATATTATAATTTAGTTTTGATCTACCCATAAACACAATAAACCATTGTATTTATAGACCCCAACATAATGTTAGAAACCCAAAAGGAATTGGAAAAAATAACCAAATCCAAAACCCAATTGGAAACCTATTCTGATTAGGAATAGAAATAAAACACATCCCAATAGGAAATAGAAAAAACCTATTCCTAATTGGAAATAGATAATGTTGAAGTATGATCCAACTCCAACATTCTCCCACTTGGTGAATACTTCACACACAATGCAGCAGCTCCTATACCCTGAGTCTTTAACCCAACTTCAGAAGTACACCACTGAAACTTCTCCAAAGTAACCGGCTTTGTCAAGAAGTCCGTACAATTTGCCACTGTGTCAACCTTCTCCAAGTGCACCACTTTGTCCTCCACCTTTTCTCGGATAAAGTGATATTGAATATCAATATGTTTCGTCCTGGAGTGATACGCTGGATTCTTTGCCAAATGTATAGCACTTTGGCTATCACATTTCACCACAACATATTTTTCCTTAAATCCAAGCTCCTTGCACAGCCGACGAAGCCATATTGCTTCCTTCCCCGCATGAGTCAATGCCATGTATTTTGCTTCAGTAGATGATAAGGCAACCACACTTTGCCTCTTACTCATCCAACTAACCGGTCCACCAAACAAGTTGAATACATAACCACTTGTGGATCTTCGATAGTCTAAGTCACCACCCCAATTTGCATCAACTGACCCCGTCACACCAAAAGACAACTTATCTCCATTACCCTCAAAACATAAAGCATAATCTGAGGTTCCACGAAGATACCTGAACACTCTTTTAACGGCAGTCCAATGCTCCTTGCCTGGATTAGACATATATCTGCTCAATACTCCCACTGAATGAGCAATATCTGGTCGAGTGCACACCATTGCATACATTAAGCTACCAACCGCACTAGCATATGGAATGTGTGTCATCTGCTCCTTTTCCTCATCACTCTTAGGAGATAGCTCCGCAGACATTTTAACTCCAACTGACATAGGAGTCCCGACTGGTTTGCAATCAGACATGTTGAACTTCTTCAAGATTCCTTCAATATATTTTCGTTGTCCAAGCCACAGTTTCCGTTGTCCCCGATCTCTCCGTATATGTATGCCCAAGATGTAAGTAGCAACCCCAAGATCCTTCATCTCAAACTGTTGCGCTAGCAATCCCTTAACAGTTTTGATCATTTTCTTGCTATTACCCACCAAGAGCATATCATCAGCATACAAAGTCAGAATGACAAAATCCTCACCTGACCTCTTCACATATACACAATGATAGGCATGGCTTCGAGTGAATCCGATCCGTTGAGCATAACTATCAAACTTTTGATACCACATCCGAGGTGACTGTTTTAGGCCATACTAGGATTTATCCAACTTGCAAACTAAGTTCTCTTTTCCTTTGACCATAAACTGTTTTCCCAGTGAGATGACCTAGAACTTGTAGAAGGGGGGTTGAATACAAGTTCTCATAACTTTTTTTATTTCTTGTTCTTTTAGAAATTAAACTCTTCTGCGGAATATAAAGAGCAAGATCAAAACTTTATAAACAATTGCTTTTTTATTGATTTAACAATTGATTACAAATTTTCTAACAATCAAAACAAGCTTTGATCGTCAGCTTCTATTCTGTGTATATAAAATACAACACTTTCAATTCTCTTTCTCTATACACATACACAGCTTCGTATTCCTTTTCTGTAATTTATAATTACAGCTTCTAAAACTAAGTTATCAGAAACCTAGCTTCCTAATTCAAATCAAATACAATCTTTCCAATTGAAAGATTTCTAACAAGTTTCCTTATCAGCTACGTCTTCAATAAAGTCTACGTGTGTATGGAAGACTTTCCTTCTTTGATTTGAACTCTAACTCCATCAGTGATTAAGTCTTCGACTAATCTCCGATAGCTTCTTTAATTAGTCCCTGATCACTTCGAGTAATCTCCGATGCTTTACAACGTGTAATCTCTGATGCTTTACTTCGTGTAATCTCCGATGCTTTGGCTTTAGTCTCTGGTGATGTCAGCTTTTAATCTCCGAGGTATTGTTTTAATCTCTGATGACGTCAGCATTAATCTCTAACTCTTTAGTTACAATCCCCGATGACATAAGCTTTAATCTCCGATGACCAATCCTTCAATCTCCGATGAACAAAACATTTTAATCTCCGATGAAGGATTCTTCAATCTCCGATGGGCAAAGTCCAATCTCTGATGAACAAAACTTTAATCTCTGGTGGACTTTTCCCTTAATCTCCGACAAGCCAAAATCAATCTCCGAAGGACTAATTAATTTAACAACTTGTTGAACAAACTCAACAAGTATTCCAGCAGTACATACAAAAGAAATGAACCTATCTCTTTATTATAATGACTAATTTACAAACAAGAGATACTACTGCTAGCTACAAAACTAAAGTGTCACAAACCAACACTTTTCTGTACATTTGTATTCCTAAGTATTCTAAAGACAATCATCATCAAATGTTCATAAAACCTAACATAAACCCCTCCGGTTGTTTCATGTAGATCTCCTCCTCTAAATCCCCATGAAGAAATGCTGTCTTTACATCCATTTGCTCAACTTCAAGATCATAAGCAGCTACCGCAGATAAAACAGTTCTAATAGATGTTAGTTTTGCCACTGGTGAGAAGATCTCTGCATAGTCCACTCCTTCTATTTGAGAATACCCTTTCGCAACCAGCCTAGCTTTATACTTCTCCACTTTACCATCTGCATTCTGCTTCTTTTTAAATACCCACTTGCACCCAATTGCCTTCCTATCCTTAGGCAATTTCACAAGCTTCCATGTGTGATTTTGATCAAGTGACCGCATCTCCTCTTTCATTGCTTCCTCCCACAGATTAGCATCATCTAAGGCTCTCGCCTCTTTAACTGAACCAGGTTCATTACTAGTGATTGTCAAAGCATAAGAGGCACTAAGTGAATACCTGCTAGGTGTTTTCCTAACCCGTGTGGATCTCCTCAATGTTGGCTCTGCTTGAGGCTCTTGTTCGGCCTCCACTCCATGATCTGAATCAACACTATCATCATCATCCTGTTGAACTGATTGTTCTTCATCTGAATCATCATCAACAGCTTCTGATGTACCATATGAGTCTTCATCTTCCACATCCTTTATTGAGCTCATATCAAACTCAACATGATTAGTCTCCTTGGGTAAATTTTCAGTGACAACATCAGCCTTTGATGTTTCTCTAAACACCACATCTCTGCTGTACACAATAGTCCGGGTCTCTGGATTCCACAATTTGTACCCCTTGACTCCATCTTTATAGCCAACAAACTTGCACTTCTCAGATTTGTAGTCAAGTTTTGTCCTTTTCTCCTTAGGCACATGCATATAAGCATCACAACCAAACACACGAACATGACTCATACTTGGCTTCTTTCCAAATATTACCTCATATGGTGTTTGATCCTTTATCGCTGAAGTAGGAGTTCAATTTTTCAAGTAACATGCTGTAGCAACTGCTTCTGCCCAGAACTCAAGCTCCAAGCTTGCCCAACTTCGCATACATCTAGTTTTATCCATGAGTGTACGATTCAGCCGTTCCGCCACTCCATTCTGCTGAGGTGTATACCTTATGGTGTTCTGTCTTGCAATGCCTACTTCTGTACAATACTTGTCCACGAACTTATACTCCAAACCATTGTCTGTCCGAAGAACTTTGATCCTTCTATCAAGTTGATTTTCAACTAATGCCTTGAACTCCTTGAACTTTTCAAGCACATCCGATTTCCTTTTCAAGAAATAAATCCAAGCATACCTTGAGTAATCATCTATAAAGGAAACGAAATACCTTGATCTTCCAAGAGATTCATCTAGAGACTCACAAAGATCACTGTGTATCAAATCCAACACTCTTGTAGCCCTTGTACCTTCACCCTTAAACTTTACTCGGCTTTGCTTTCCATACAAACAATGCTCACAAAAGCCAAATCCCATAGAACAATTTGGGACCCCTTCCACTAGCTGCTTCGAGGCTATGGTAGAAAGCCCCTTCTCTCCTATGTGTCCGAGCCGCTGATGCCATAACATGGCTACACTAGTGTCATCACTAGGCTCTGTCTCAGAAATCAATACACTCCTAAATTGAGGCTCAACAGTGTCTCCCAGCAGCTTGTACAAAGTACCATATCTAGTGCCCCTCGCAATTATCATTGAACCGCGAGTCATCTTGCATGAATCTTTAGTGCAACTGAAGGTGATGCTTTCATCTGTCATCATGCCCACTGATATTAAATTTCTGCTGAGTCCTGGAATATGCATAACTCCTGGAAGGGTCTTCACCATCCCATCACTCATTCTGAGTCTAACTTTCCCACATCCAACTATCCTTAGTGTCTCACTATTCCCCAAGTAGACACTACCCCCATCATATTTCTCATATTCGCAAAACCATTCTTTGTGAGAAGTCATATGATAAGAAGCTCCAGTGTCAATATACCACACATCAGAATCTGACTGAGCCACACAAGCCGCCACCAAGTACAAATCGCCGTCATCCTCTTTTTTCTTAGGATCACCCTTGTCTCCTTTGGCTGCTTTGTTTGGACAGTCTTTCTTACCATGTCCAATTTCTTGACACTTCCAACACCGCATCTTTGACCGATCAATGCTTTTAGATCTCCCACGTGATCTAGATCTGCCGTTTGACCGCCTACTTTTGTCTTGGTTTCTGCCTCTCACAATCAAGGCCTCCTTGGTGGAACTCTCCATACCTTGGTGTCTCATCTCCTCAGATAACAAGGCCGCAACAACACTCTCAAACGAGATCTCTGTATTCCCACTACCAATCGCAACAATCAAATTGTCCCACGAGTCCGACAGTGAACAAAGTAAGGTAATGGCTTTGTCATCATCTTTCATATCATAATTAATTGAAGCCAATTGACTTACCAAGGTATTAAATTCCTGAAGATGAGCCGAGAACGATCCACCATCCTCCATTCGCAACTTGTACAATTTCTTCCTTAGAAATAATTTGTTGACAAGAGATTTACTTTGGTAGAGGTTCTCCAATTTTGTCCATAGGTCCTTTGCAGATTTTTCACCGGCAACATTCACCAAAACAATATCGGCTAGACACAACCGAATCAATCCTCGAGCCTTTCGATCTAGTTTTTCCCACTCGGCAATTTTATCTTTTGTCGCCGTATTAACAACAGAGGAAGAACTACCATCCTCCTCGGATCTTCAATCACCGACCACAGATCACGATCCACGAGTAGATCCTCCATCTTGAGTTTCCACAACTCAAAGCTCTTCCCATTGAATTTCTCAACCTCAACTCTAGATGTATTTGTCGACATCTTAAACCCAGATTAATCCCAGAAACTCTGTGCGCAAACCAAGCTCTAGAACCAGATGTTGGGAATAAGACCTTGACAAATACCAAACCGCAAGCAAAGAGCTAATTCAATAACAGAAAAGAACACAAAGATTTATCCTGGTTCACCCAAATCCGGGCTACGTCCAGCCTGTCTGAATATTATTACTATTGATCCAAGTTTTCCACAAGATACAATTATGGTGGAATATCTCACACTCCGCTAATCTACCTTGCAAACTCTCAATAGTTATATAATATTCTCACCCCTTTATAAGAGACCCTCACAAAGAACTAAATATTATAATTTAGTTTTGATCTACCCATAAACACAATAAACCATTGTATTTATAGACCCCAACATAATGTTAGAAACCCAAAAAGAATTGGAAAAAATAACCAAATCCAAAACCCAATTGGAAACCTATTCTGATTAGGAATAGAAATAAAACACATCCCAATAGGAAATAGAAAAAACTTATTCCTAATTGGAAATAGATAATGTTGAAGTATGATCCAACTCCAACAGGCTTTAGTAACTACTTCAAATATATTACTGGATAACTTGCATCTCGTGCTGATTTTTTTCAGGCTGTAGCTGGGATAATTGTCCAGAGACACTTTGTTTCACATATAGATTCGGTATGTCTCTGAGAAATTGGACTATGAATGGCTTCCATATATAATTTGCCCATTGTTCATATTTGGTATCACTTTTCCATGTTCTCAGGATATGCTATGTGCAATAGCGGAACTTGAAAGTGACAGACAGCCCCTCGCCACACGGTATAACAAGAAGAAGAAAGAAACTACTGTTGGTATCATGCAAATTTTACCAAAAACTGCAGAGTGGCTCGTCAGGTACTACCTAGTACCTACTATATGCTGCATTTGGTCATGGCTTCAGTTATTTGCTATTTATTTCCTATTGCTTTCAAATGGTGGTCAATGGATTTAACTAGAAGTTTTTTTTTTCTTGCAGAGAGTTAGGTTACCATACCTATCAACTTGATGAAGAATTTCAGAATTTATACAAGCCTTTTGTGAATGTGTATTTTGCTTCTGCCTACCTTAAATGGTTATCAATGTACGATCACAAGTAAGTTAAAAGAAATGTGTGTTTTTGTTTCTGGTGTGATGTATATTAGCTTCTTCTGTGGTTCAGTACAACTTGAATGCTGTTGATGACAAATTCTGCACGAAAACTTATGTTTGCAGAGAAAGGAGTGAAGAATTCATGGTGAGGGCATACAAAAGTGGTATAAAGAAGGCTACTCATAAATCATCTTTACAGTATTGGAGGCGGTATCTTTCTGTCAAGGAAAGTCTTCCATCCAGGTTGTACACCCCATGATGTCAACTTCTACTATATGTAAAGCCTATCATTCTCAAGAGTTGTGTTATCTGGTGCACTTGTTTCAATGTGGAAATCGGTCTTGAGTCTTGACAAAAGTAGCATGAGAACGATGTAAATAGTTGAGACTCAGACATATAGCCGAGTTTTAAGTACAATAAATTGATGACTAAACTGAGCCAATTTGACACAGTTTAGTCATCATCTTGCATTAGGAAACATGTAGAGGTGGACATGAACTGTTGTATTTAATCTTGAGAACAAGACTTCTCAGAAGACCAATTAATAAAGCTGCAATGTTTCATACCTAAGATTTTGTTGGCATGTTCTTATACGTTAAATACTATTTCAGTAATTTTTATTTTAGATGAAATATATGTGGATTGATGAATAATTTCTTACAATTTTTATTGGATAAAAGGCATCTGAACTGGGAAACTATACAAAATGCCTTTTGCAGTAACTTTCTCATTGAGCCAATAGATTCCACTGTTTACTGCCCAGACATTAACATGCATACAAAAATTCACGTTGGAATTTTACTTATATATGGACCCCCATAACCACCACCCACCCCCACCCCCGCCTGCTTCCCCCACCCCAACCCACCCCAAAATAAGGATCTCAACAATTTGTTTGGTTCACTTGCAAACTTGCACCAGCGAAATTCTGATGAAAATATCCATTTGACAGAAAACTCCCGAAACATATTAGTTCTAATTTATATTATTCAAACTTTCCATTAGATATTTAGATCCAAAGGTTAGTACTTGATTCCCTTATTTTCTGTTTTATATTAAGAATTCTTATTGTTTGCAAGTGATGTTCGGCTACATCAACTGCCCATATAGACAGAGATGTCTCTATTACTGAACTTTCAAGTCTGCCTTCAACCTGTATGCACATGATAATGATGAAATTAGTGTTATATAAAAGATGTTCCTCATCTTTTACAGGCTCATTGTTCCCTTGTGGTAATGGCTGTATGCTGCTCCTGTCAAATCATAAATAGATTAAAAGATAGGTAACTGTGAATTAAACCCAAGACCACACTAAACTGAGGTCTGAAATCCTATCAACTGACCACTTGCTCTAAAAGTTTGAGTTGTTCCAGAATGACCCAATTTTGTTAGGAATAAATTCCATGTTTTAAACAAATATAATAGTAGTCAAATTTTTACTTGTTAAGTAAACATATCTCCATATGCAAGTTCAGCACAGATTTCTGACAATATTCCCTAATCACTATTAACATGTTCTATTAAGTTAAAGTGGAAGGCATATCACGTGAATGCATTGAGATGGACAGATGAAGCTGAAGATCATTGCTATGAATGTAGTCATGAATTTAATATGATAACGGAGGGAGGTCAGAATTCTGATTGTTAAGCACATAATATTTGTGCAGAAAAGTTTTTGAAGTTGGTCCCATGCCATCAGATCCTTCTGCCTCTGTAACTCCAGCATCGCGCACTAAAGGTATCCCATTCTCATAAATATTTAAGCCCGCTTCTTTTTAGGAATAATACATTATTCAATAATGTGGGTATGCATGTGTGCGTGTGTGTGTATGTAGTATGCATGTCTATGTATTTCTGAATGTTTAGTTTTCAAACTTATCTCACCTATCTTGTGCTGTGTATATTCTCTTTCTGGAGACAGACAGGAAATTAGAACTTATGATCAGGAAATTGGTATCTCTTACTATATGCCATGTAGTATGCTGATATTCATCAATCATGACTAATTTTTTTGTGTGATGGAACAGGTGATGCAAATGTAACATGGGACTCTAGGACCAGTCCTGAAGACATGGAGGAGATGTGGAATAACTCAACTGTTCATAAGGAGTGGTCTAAATGTGGAGAAAAACGTGGAAAAGTACTTATTTCTCATGATAGCAATAACAGGCCATACATTTCTCGGGTTGAACTGAAGGTCAGATGAAGCAAGCATGTGTGTTGATAACTCTTGTTTTGTTTTTATTGTTTAATGTTTCTTTTGAATACTTCTCTCTACTTTATATTTTTTATAGTTTTAATGATTTTATTCAACCTTCAACCAATCTTGTAATACCCGCCAAGTTTGGCCAATTCGATCGTTAGTTTGTTATACATAATAACTGAGAAATATCGCAATTTACGCATTTCGGGATATTGTAGACTTGAGTTAATTGTCAACATATGTCACGAGTTTAGAAGAAAAAAATGAGGGATAGATGAAGTTGCATTAATAGTTTGTTATAATTGAGGCGCCACTGCTTTGAATAGTGGCAAGGGAGTATGGGAAAAGAAAAGTATCAAGACAATATTAACTACTATTGACCGATGACCCTCTCCAAAACTATCCTGTTTGCCACTATTGGCCCTTGCATCAGTAAATGGTCATAGCAATATAACATTAAGCCTTCCAAAATTAGTGTATGCTTAGCAGTTCTGCCTGCCGCCATTAGAATTGTTTTCTTACTCAATACAGAGCCCATATTGTCAAATATACTAAATCACTAATATTGGCTTCTGTCAGGGGGTTGCAGAGATCATTCTTTCAAAACACTTCAGTACTAAGGGAGTACAGCCTGTAAGTATGGAAGTTGCTAATGTGGAATTATGCCTCACAGATGCTTAATATATTTTTCAGTGTAATTTGTAATATCTAAAGAAATTAAAAATAAGAAAGGTGAAAAATTGCTGCATCAGTGTTTTTTATGCATCCAACAATGAGAATTGCTGCATCAGTTCCATGTCAGGTTGAGAATTTCTAAATCCTGCCTGAAATGCTCTTGGGATTTCTGGATCTAATCATAAAAAACTGATGAAAAAATTCCTGAACATATTCCTGTTTCTTTAAAGAGACCTTTTCTATATTATTTGTTCTCATACAATCCTTCCTCTTCGCCAATAATTTTGTTGTGTATCATGTTCCCTTCTGGTGTTATCTTTATGGCCCTTTTCTAGAATGTGATAAGATTCTAATGGCATTACTTCCTGATAGCCAACCACAATTCTTTTCATTTGCATCTCACTCTGTTCACCTTGTTTTGTTTCTATGTTTTATTTATATTTCAACTCTCCTCCCCTTCCACAGTCGGTCTTGTGTGCTATTGCTGAGATCGTTAGCATGCGTTACCTGAATGGAGTTGGACAGCGCACTGGACTAATGGGGATTGACTACTCCACCGCTCAATGGCTCTACAAGTATGTAAATGCTATAAAATGAACCAAAACTCTTGATACTAAGATTAATAAGACTAAACATGTCAGCATTGTTGTGTTACTCATCTTTGTCTTTGAAGCTCATGTCACCATTGTTTATACCCTTCCAAGTGCAATTGGATTAGATAATCCTAGAATTCTTCATACGTTGTACAAATCTTTCTATATATATTAGACAAGTGATGCCGGAGTATTATTAACCGAATATGCTGTGCAGTGACTTGGGTTACAAGGCATACAAAGTGGAGTCTGTTGAGGATCTCACAAGACCTTTTGTTTCCATGTACTTTGGTGCAGCCTATTTGGCTTGGTTAGCAAACTATGAAGGGAGGTCAGTGTTTTCCGCCACGCGTTTTTTCCAAAAAATTTTACAATGTTTCTGCAAATGGATTAATCTTACTCATTTGGTGCCATAATCAGGGAAAGGACTCCCCAGTTTATAGTTCAAGCTTATCTTGGAGGTCCACAGAACGTAAATCTTAACGAGACAGGTCCGACATGGCTTAAATTTGAGGAAGCATTAAGCCATTATGAAGACCTAAAGAAGTAAGTAATATCTCATTTATACAGCACGTCTGCAGATTTGCATGTCATATGTGAAACCTATGGACAAACTTATCAATTAATTTGTGTAGGGTTCAAGGAAGCTGCAGCATATTATGAGCTGACAGTGAAACAGCATCACATGCTTGCTGCTAAGTTTTAAGCCTACTCCAAGCAACTTAATTATAAATTTATCTAATTATAAGTTGCTCGGAGTTAGCTGGAGAAGATATACATTAATCTAGCCATACAGAGATGATTTTGTTGTTTTCTGTATTGTTTATAACAACTAACTTTTTATGTAACTTATTTTAGATGAATAGTCTTGTATTATGTATTGGTCATCAAACTGAATATAATGTGTTATGGAGCTAGAACTGGTTCATTTTCTACTTTGTTTTCCTTAGATTGTAAAATAAGTTATATTTTTGCTTATATCCATGAAAGCATCATTGTCTATTGTAATGTAAAAAAAATGGATTTTCATTATAATAGAGCTTATGGTAAGAGATCTTCCCTAGTGTTAGAAAATCGATGGAATATTTTTGTTTCTTGTGAATGGTAATCTTTTCTGAATTTGTGTCGGCATCTTTTGATATTAAAATTCTACAAAATACTTGATGGTCACGTACAGATATGTCATTAATAGTGAGAAAATATGATGTAAACTAATCATAAGAATGTGGTTGATATCAATTAAAAATAAATAAAACCAAAAAAAAAAAACGTCTATACACTCTTTTCAGTCGGCACCTCCAAAAAGTTAAAATAAGGGTCTGATCCCACCGCCTTTTGATTTATGAATCAATTATACTACTCCCATGAATATATTTAATTATATACATGTAGATGTATATATATTTGACTTTATCAGCAAATGTTTATGTTGTGGTTTGTAGAAGATATTGCTATAAATGAGGCACTATAGACCGACCAGATCATCATCAGGTGGAAAAGTCTGGAGTTAACATTATTTATTCAATTATTCCCTTCTCTATTTCTCTTTCGGTCGCTACATATGATTGAAGTTGAAGACTTGAAGCCAATAGCAAGAAAAAATGAAATGATTCTAATCTAACGGTCGAAGTATATAATTAATCAATTAATCTATCCTCTTTCATGTTGTCCAAATCTCTATTGAAAGTAACATTTTTTACTTTGCTTCCCTTTGAAGGCAACAAAGGTCATTTTTTGTAGGCTCTTGTTTACTTCGATGACTAAGAGAATCAGAAAATAATGTAGTAATTTTCGTGCTATTACTCTGATTAAAAATTATTAATTTTTCTTTATTAAAAAAAATACAATAGATACTTCATTACCTTCTATTACAATCGTAAATGAACCAAACTACTCGCGAACAAATTTGTGTTTGATTCGTTTAAAACTCGTTTAAACTCAATTTGTAAAAATAAACAATTCAATCTTGATTATAATTTTTTTTTTCAAGCTTGGTTTGGATTGAATTCAAAATGCATTGACTAGTTTACATTGTTCAACTTGAATCGACTTGTTTAAATAGTTAAACGAGACAATCTTTAACATAATTTTTCGTTAGTTAAAAATTTCAAATTTAGCTCTACTTGAATCGCTCGTAAACACGTTTAATTAAATTTAGCTCGAATCTGACTCAACTCGATTCATTTACAATCTTACCTTTTAAATACACAAAAAGCAATTAAAAAGAAGTTATAATTAAATTTCAGATTAGTACTTTTTTTTTTTTTTTGTTCCGTTCTTCGTTTTAGATCAAAAGAGTTAGGTAAATAAAAGATTTAGAGGAGGAGGAGGAGAAGGTACACAAAAAGTAATGAAAAGTAAGTGTAGACGTGTAGTCACCGGTCACTCTTTATTTCTTAATTCTCCAAAATATTCTGGCCTTCTCGGGCATATTCTATTGGCTTGAAACCCCTATTATTACGTTGAAATTCGGAAAGAAAATGGCATGGATCGATCGGTCAATTTCGCCAATTATACGAAGGTAGCTTTAAATCTTTAATCCACTAATAACATTTTGTGCGAAAACTAGCAAACAAATTAAACTAATATCAAGTACTATATGATGGTATCCGATGCAGTCTTGTGCTGAGTATCAACTAATGACATTTTTATTAACGAAAATAAAAGAAATGTATTTATTTAGCTATTAGACAACATTATGTAATGAAATTACATACAAGTTATACTTTACATAATTCTGTAACGAAAATATTTGAAACCCTCATAAATTTATCTAGCAGATATTTTAGACTATGTCACAGTATGATAGTAATTGAAAATGACATTAATTATATCTAAAAAGTAATCATTTAAAATATCTTTTAATATTTTTCACCTACAGAAGTACTTTTATCGAAAATATCCTCAAGTATAGTTTACTCAATATTTTTGGAGGATGATTTATGTGTGATTGTGCGAATAATACTAAAAATTAACTAAAATAAAAAAAATTAATATATAAAAAATTTACGTGAAAAAAATAGAACGACAATTATTAGCGCAATAAATTGAAAACATGAACTATGTGAACCCCTTCTATCCTTAACGACGAGCGGGTAGTTTAGGATTTCAGTTGAAAAAAATATTATCAAAACCTAAAAGGAGATCATTAAAAATTTAAAATACTACCCCGTAATTCATTTATTTATATATTTAATATTTTAGCTAAGGGTAGAAACTTTATTGGTTGACCAAATGTGGATGCACTAAAAAAAAAATACCGGCAAGAAAGTAAAAATATAATAATGAAATTTGTGGAAATTTTATCAACAAAAAGACGAAACAGCAGTAGTAGACTAGAGAAGCAAAGTAAGCAAAGCAAGGGTATTCTATTGTTCGTGTATATATGTATTTCTGCTTTCACAACCTTCCAACTTAATCGAGTTAAGTACAGTCTCCGATTCAACACGATTGCTGTTTTTTTCTGATTCAATTCGTTGTATCTGGTAAGTATTAATCTCTCTACGAACTTAAAAGTTTTTATGAAGTTCATCTGATTTTTGATTTAGTCAATTAGGATTTTTGTGAAGTTTATTTGATCATTAATGTTCCAGATCTGTTCTGATACGGTGTTTCGCACTTTTGCTCACTGATAGAAATCTAATCCATGTTTAATGAAGTTAGTGGTTTAATAGTTCAGTTTTCTTCATTTAGTTGTGTATTTTCTGATGTAATTATCAGTTAAGTGGGGAAAGGGTTTGATTAGTTACTTAGATTATGGTGTTTGATGGCTTAGTTTCTGAATAACGAGGAGGCTTAGATATTTCAGTTGGTCACGTTTAGAGTGTGGAAAGAAAACTGATGTTTTACGTGTTTTTAGCTTCTGGCGTATGCAGATGATAGATGAGAGCTTGTTTTAGCAATTATTTTAAGTTGATTTGAAGAAGCCTTTCTACATACTAGAGAAATCAGTTATAAGCAGTTACAGCTTCAGCAAAATAAAATATTTATGCGAGTCCTCTTCAATTAAAACAAATATGCTCATATGGTTTGGAAATACAGAGATGGGATGTTTCTTGTGGGTGGAAAAACACGAACATGTATTCAGTTTAAGTCTGTGTTGAAGCTCTCTGTTTTGCCAACTCATTCGTACAATAACAGATATAGAACATATTGAACACAAGATCCAAAAGAGAAGAAAAAAGAAAAGTTCCTTAACAAACGAAATAGAAAAGTTTTCGAACCATGTATATCCCTACCTTCAGTTTTCTTGAATTTTGTACCATGTGTTTTCTCTTTTCTCTTTAAGATTCCCCCCCCCTCCTTCCCCCTCGATTCTATTAATGATGTCAGATATGTATGCTTTGAAGGTTGTAGGCATATTTAAAGAGAGTGCAGTTCGTCAACATTCTTGAAGGTCTGCTGGTATCTTATTTTGAGTGTCAGTGAACTCATTGTCATCAACTAGCTGAAGTTAAGGAATATTAGTCTGATTTGGTTGAACCTTATCACAAGTTCGACATTTTATTTTGTTTATCATTCAGTAGGTTTGCGTCCACTGCTTAGTTACCATACTTCGTTACTCAGGCTACACTCTTTAGCTTGATTCCTTTTGAAATGTGTTTTTACCCTATGGCTTTTATACCATACTCATGGTATTATGGGATTGACATTTGCCCCCATTCAAGTTGTCTGAAGTAAGAATTAACGCCTGTGTGATGGAACATTCAAAAAACTATAATCATGTTCCATGCAATAACATTCAACCAGAGAATGAAGAATTTGGACATATATCTCAGGGTTTTATGGTGGACCAGATAGGTCGTGTAAATTCCAATGTGAAACCTTCGGACATCAACTTTGCTGAAGCAAAGCCTGTACTTAATTACTCTATACAGACAGGTGAGGAGTTTGCTCTTGAATTTATGCGTGATCGGGTGAATCCGAGGAAGCCATTTGTTCCATTTGCTGCTGGTGATCCTAGTTTTACACCAAATTACGTAGAGTTGAAAGGCATTTTAGGGATCAGTCATCCTGGGTCTGAAAGTGGGTCAGATATTTCCATGCTTACCATGGTAGAGAAGGATTCAACAGAGTTTGAACGGAAGAATTCTTCTTTATTTGGAGAGAGAAGTAACTACGGGTCTGTGCCATCAGTGCCACACATTTCATCAGGCTACAAAAGCAATCAGACAATTATTCACGAGTATTCCTCTTCCGGAGCATCTGATAGCTCATCAGCGAAAATTAAAATTCTCTGCAGCTTTGGTGGTAAAATCTTACCCCGGCCCCGTGATGGAAAGCTCAGATATGTTGGAGGAGAAACACGCATCATTCGGATAAGGACAGACATCTCTTGGCAGGAATTATGGCAGAAAACTACAGCAATCTATAGCCAAACTCATACAATCAAATATCAGCTTCCTGGAGAGGATCTTGATGCTTTGGTTTCTGTATCTTCAGATGAGGATTTACAGAATATGATGGAGGAGTGTAATGTACTGGGAGCTGGAGAAGGATCAAAGAAGTTGAGGATGTTTCTTTTCTCCATGAGTGATCTAGATGATGCTCATTTTGGTTTGGCTAATTCTGGTGGCGATTCTGAAGTTCAGTATGTAGTTGCTGTCAATGGAATGGATATGGGATCAAGAAGGGACTCAACTCTACATGGTTTAGCAAGCTCTTCAGTAAATACTTTAGATGAGCTAGATGGGCAAAATGTTGAGAGAGATGCAAATAGAGTTGCAAGCGAATATGTTGGAATTAGTCCTTCACCTTTGACGGAGGTTTATGTTGCTTCATCAGCAACTCAATCTTCTCAACCAACTTTATCAAAATCTTCTAATGCTCAAGAAACGCACTCACAAATCTATCAAGGTCAGTTGCATCGGGAAGAAGCTCAGAACATCTCACACTCTATCTTGGAACCACACACTTCTAATTACACACCTTTTGGAGGTAGTCCTGTTCCATTGCCTTTTCAGTCTCCAATGTCTCAAGGAGGTTTAACAGAGGATTTGCCATCTGCTGCGGTTGGTGCACAGGATTTACAAATGCAAGGATTTGACGTGAATATGAAAGCCGATGGTTCCAATATGCAAGATAATGAAAATGAAAATATTCGACCTGTTGGGAATAATGTTGATCAGTTTCATGTTGAAGAAGCATCAGTAGAGAAAAAATTTCCTCTAAAACCTTCAAAGAGTGATGGTAGTCATTTGGAGTCTGTGCCAGCCTCTTCACTTGTTGATGTGATTAATCCTACAAATGTTCCCAGATCAAATGATAATGAAGTGCACACACCTACTGGTGCTGTTGCTCCCGAATATACAGACTCACAGTCTAATCTGATAGATTTGAGCTATCTAGAACCTCCTGTGCCTCCTCAGAGTAAATTCCGCTCAGAGCGATATCCCCGAGAGCAGGGAGAATTGCTAAATCGGTTAACCAAGTCAGACGATTCACTTGGTGCTCAGCTTCTTGTAACTACTCATTCACGTTCTGATATTTCTCATCAGGATTCTACGAAGGGATCTGTTGAAAATTCCCACAAAGAAAAGTTGGCCTGCAAGATTGAGCAGCCTCTATCAAGTGCAAAACTTACTAGTTCTCGAATCAGTGATAATGAACCTGCAAAATTTGAGAACTTTAAGGAGGCAACACAGGAGCATTTGAATGACAAAGACGAAGGAACTGAAAATCAGGTTCCCCAGTCTGGTTATGAAAAAAGCTCCAAAAAAGATAACATAAACGGTTCTGTGGTGGATGACACTACAAAAGTTGACCAACATGAGGATTCTGCATCTACCCTTCCAGACTATCCTTGGGATGACAAAGCTAGAAGTGATATCACTGCTAATGACACTCAGGGGAACTCTATACCTTCTGCTAGGATATCAAGCTCAACCAAAACTGTTTCTTTTGGGGAACCCTCTGCTAGTGTTCCCAAATCGGAGAGAGGGGACATCTCTATTGATATCAATGATAGATTCCCCCGTGATTTCCTGAGTGATATATTCTCAAAAGCTATGCTTTCTGAGGAATCTTCTAGTATTCCACTGCAGAAAGATGGTGCTTTGAGCTTGAATATTGCCAATTATGAGCCTCAACACTGGTCATTTTTCCAGAAATTGGCACAGGATGAGTTCACTCAAAAGGATGTTTCCCTTATTGACCAAGATCATCATGGTTTTCCATCCCGACTTCCTAAAGTTGAAGAAGAAGCTTCGGGAGCTTATAAACTTAATCCATTAGTGAGAGGTGGAATTTCTTCAAGCCAGATGAACTCCCAAATTAATTTTGGTGAAAATGATCAGAAAAAATTTACTGGTGCTGTTGAAGCTTCCACCACCGCTTTGCATTCTGATTATGATCCTTCCCCTGTGAAAGGTAGCGACATTATGCAATTTGATGACTTGGCGGAGAACATGAGAATACCAGACTCTGAGTATGAGGTATATTTTATATGCGGAGTGCAATTTTAATTTCTTTTCCTGGATATATGTCTTTCTGCGGAGCCACTCCTAATCAGTTAGAGTTGGTTCTAGGATGGCATCGGGAACATTTGCCTGCCTCCTCTGGATCCTTCTTTTGGTGATTTTGATATCAGTTCTTTACAGGTATGATCCATCTGTTTACTCTTGTATGGGTTCAATAATATTAAAATTTTGTATCTGTTTCCTTGCTAAGCAGAAACCTTTTCTTGTCTGTTTATCTATAGGTTCTTTTCTCAAGAAAAAGAAAATGGCTTGAGCTGCAATTTTCTGTTTTTTGTCTTATTTTATTTTATTTGAAATTTAAGCTAAACCCTACCTGCAATTTTTATAGGAGTTCTTTCCTTGAGTTGTTCGGCCTTGTGATAGTAGGTCATAACATGCATGCTATGTTACATTCAATTTATCTCATACTTGACTGAAAAACTTGAGGAGTCTATGGTGACTTTGTGAGAAGTTTAATTTCCTAGCCCAGTCGGTGATGTGGTGGGAGTCAAACCAAGTCATTTTTGTTTCATAAATCTGACTTGCTAAAAAGAAATGTTTCATAATTCTGAAAGATCCATAAAGTTATTCCCAGGTGAAACTATATCATGGCTACTATGAACACACTCATCAGACACTTTCACCCTCAGGAACTTCAGCACTGTAACTTTAGCCTTTTTTAATCCTCTTGCTTTCTGTTATTTCTTGGTATTCTAGCAACTCAATTATTGCAGTTACTTATTGGAATCTTTTTACTTGCTTATTTCCTCTTTCCTACTTCATATCTGGTGTAGTCATTAATTTCACTTTTCTTATTGTTTGCTGTATGTTTAATTGTCTTAAGTTAGAAAATCCTTTTTAATTACTCTTTGGATGCCTATACAGATCATTAAGAATGAAGATCTTGAGGAACTAAGGGAACTTGGTTCTGGCACATTTGGAACGGTTTATCATGGAAAATGGAGAGGAACAGATGTTGCCATCAAGCGAATAAAGAAGAGCTGCTTTGCTGGTCGATCATCAGAACAAGAGAGATTGGTATACATATCTTCTGGATTATGATGCTTGCATAATTCTTTTGCAGTTATGTTATATTTGTATTTATATGTCACAGTTAACAAATCTGCATCACTATTTGAAGAAGTAAAGAGCTGCTACTTACGCCAAAATTGATGGAATTGGATAATGTTACTTCCTTTTTTTCTTTTAAATGTTCATTATTATTTCACACACACACACACACACACTCTCTCTCTCACTCAATCACTCGTTGGCTAGTCATGTGGTGTATTTTTTAATGTATTGCTATTTTACCATGGATACTCTCGGCATTATAGACCATAGAGTTCTGGAGGGAAGCTGAAATTCTGTCAAAGCTTCACCATCCCAATGTGGTGGCATTTTATGGTGTGGTGCAAGATGGACCAGGAGGAACATTAGCAACTGTGGCAGAGTTCATGGTCGATGGTTCTCTAAGACATGTTTTACTTCGCAAGGATAGGTAAACTTCCATATATCATTCTCAATTCGCTTATCTTAGCTAAATAAGCCAAAATTTTGGGCATATCAAATTTTGATTGCAATAGATAATCAACCTTTTGAACATCCTGTCAAAAGGTCCTTTATGTGTAATGCTTATTGAAGGCATAAATCTGAATACTTTTATTTACGTTTAAGTAGGTAATTAATTTTTGCTTTTCACTAAAAGCCTATTATTTTTCTCTTTTCCTGAATGGTCCTCTTTCAACACTAATAAGTGTAGCCAAGTTTTATTCGTATTTTTCTTCATGTTTTTGTTTCCTCTTCTCAGGCATCTTGATCATCGGAAGAAACTTATAATCGCCACGGATGCAGCCTTTGGAATGGAATATTTACATTCTAAAAACATTGTACATTTTGATTTGAAATGCGACAACTTACTGGTGAATTTGAAAGATCCTTCACGGCCCATATGCAAGGTTATTGTGATGAATTTATATAACCGAAAAAAATTCTGTGATGAATAATTTGTTTTCATCAATTTTTTATGTAGTTGATAGCAAGAGCATGTCAAGTCCTATATTTTTCATTATAATATTACTTCATTTCAGGTAGCTGACTTTGGACTGTCAAAAATTAAGCGAAACACCTTGGTTTCTGGTGGAGTTAGGGGAACCTTACCTTGGATGGCTCCAGAGCTGCTGAATGGAAGTAGCAATAAAGTTTCCGAAAAGGTTTGTGTTTCAGTTACTATTCACATGAGAACCAACTTGCAAAGATCCAAAAATAATTGTAATAGCTAATGTCATGATGAATTAATATGCAGAATTAATTGTGGTAGTAGCTTATGTTTCAAAAGTCGTAGCTTCAGGGATCAGTTTTTTGTTGACAGCAGAATGATGAAAGTGATTTGATCCCTTCCCTGGTCTTTCCCCTAGGATTAGTGTACTAAGTGTTTTCTCCCCTCTCTAAATGGATTATGCTTTTGATACCATTATTAGTTATTAAAATGAACAGCCGTGCAGGACAAATATTACTATTACTTCTTTAGGAATAAAATTTTCAAATCTCAATCAATTTCTCAACTACCCATCTTATTAAATGCTTATATTGTCCTTGTACCGCAGGTCGACGTGTTCTCCTTTGGTATTGTCTTGTGGGAAATTCTCACCGGTGAGGAGCCTTATGCAAACATGCACTACGGTGCAATCATTGGTGTGCCTTCTTATCTTGATCTACTTTTTGGAGTTTGTTGAATGCTCAGGTGCTTGAAACCTCCTGATAAATCCAGTCATAACATGATTGAGCATTATTTGTCACTGCTCAGTCGAGTAGCTAATAAAAAATACTCCAGTGATAGAAGACCGCAATGAAGGAAAACTAGTGTAAAATTCGTTACTCAGATACCTTTATAATTGACACCAAAACCAACAGTTTTCTTATAGTTTTATTCAATGAAATTTGCTTGCGCTGGCAATTATCATTGGCTTAATGGCCAAAGTATGAAAAAATTTGGTTTCTTTTGCCAGTCATGATTGATGTAGTAGTTCCTGTTAGTTTAAATTTATGGGTTGAAGTTGAAGCTTGAAACCTATTGTATATACAATTGATATTCATAAGATACAGGTATACATACTCTGTTGCGGGTTTTGGGGGGGTGGGGGGTGTTGTGCAAAATTATTTGGATAACCTGGATAGGGCAAAATTATATAGAGGCAAGTTTTTTAACTGGATCCTAATGTAGAGCAACCCTAACACATTATTCTGTACGTCTTGTGAATCACCCTAGCGTTCTCCGTTTTATCTTCTTATTATTGTAACATTGTGCTCTCATCTAACCCACACACACTCTCTCTCTCACAGGAGGAATTGTGAACAACACACTGAGACCAGCTGTTCCAAACTCTTGTGATTCTGAATGGAGAAGGCTGATGGAGCAGTGTTGGGCTCCTAATCCTATGTTTAGGCCAACCTTCACTGAAATCACCAACCGTCTACGTGTAATGGCTGCAGCTTGCCAACCCAGAGCTCAGGTTCGTAAGGCATCTAACTAGTGGTTTGATGCATCTCTTTCCGTTACTGGTGATGGTTAATGTTATAAATGTATATTCGCAATCAAACTCCGTAAAGATTGTGCATATTACAGGAGAGTATATCCCATAGTTTTCTTGAGATGAAAGGGTTCTGTTTTATTATTTCTGTGGTAGAAACAAGTGTCATCCAAATTGCCACCGTCATTGAATTGGCGTAAATGTTGTGAGATGTTCATCTAAACAAACATCAACTTAGTGAAGTTCCAGGATGATGAAAAGATGTCCACGCACGCAAAAAAATAAAAAAAAAAGTGTGTTAATTGGCATTTCATAATTAATGTTTTATAAATCACTGTTTACCTTTAATGATATTTTGGCATCAACGACCTTTATCAAGTTATCTGTTATTAAATCTGTTTCTGTCAATTTTTTTTTTTGCATTAATTATTATTTACTCCATGGAATTGCGCCCATTCACCACCACCACCACACCCCGCCCCCCAAAAGACCAAAAAAATAAAATAAAATCCGACATCCATTTCCTCTGTCGTATAGAAAAGAATTAAAATAATTATCTTTGTGATAATGTAAAATTTTGTTCATTCAGCATCAAGCTCGCGTTTCACATTTCACGTTTTATTTCATATGTAATTGAGCAAACGCATTAGAGTTTTTCCTATTCCCGCTTCTAGTTCACCCCTCATTCTAAGGCCTAACAAACCTAAACTAGTTCAATGGTAACTCTTATTTTTTATTGAAATTCGAAATTGGTTACCAATCATGTAACAAGTACTCCAAGGTTTGAGTTGGTCCTGAACTGCACAAGGCTTCCTTCTAAACTAAACCCATTCGATGGACAAATGCTATTCAAATATAACACTATCAGGATGAGATTCCATGAGACCTTACAGCATCGCTATTGTCCTTCCAGCTGCCGTCAAATTGGACAATCATTTGGGCAGCATCTGCAGCCAAGGCGTGGGACTTCCTGATGTGAGCTTCAAACCTACGTTTGAAACTTGTCAGTGTTTACTCTGCCTTGCCTTGGCACATCCCCTCAAAATTTATATGTGTGTGCGCGTGGGCGGGCTTGCCATTCTCCAAGCAGAAGGCCAATAAAAAATACCATTCGAATTGAAACTTGAAACTGGAGTATCAAGCGGTAGATGTTTCTCATGGTCAGCTATAGACAACCGAGTGTTTTTCAAAATCCTCATGAGCCGTTGGAAAACTGATTTTCTCTCTTATGGTTTTAACATTAACAAGATTTTATCCTTCCAATAAACCTCAGCGGATCTAAGCATTTTTAGAACAAAGAAAATTTGTTCTCGTTACCCAAGATATTTCTGGTTCCTCAGTGGTGGGTTAAAGAATCTTTTCCCTAATAGTGAATTAGGTTTAGGCAAAATTCTCCAAACTTTTTTTGTCGAGTGTTGTTTTGTTGGGATAACTATTGTGTCTTGTACCCAAGCTTACACTTGATCTAGGACGACATATCATTTTCAAATAATAAAGGGTAAGCTGGTGTCAAAAGAAAAATCGTACTTTAATTACAAGTTTATTTCAATAGCAAGGTTAAATATTTAAAATTGAAAAGGGTAATACAATTGGGTTTCATTTGATATTTCTTCAAAAACAAGAGAGAGATTATTTTCTGACGACGAATGGTGGTATATTAAGGAAAGTGATATAATTCATACAAGTTATAAATTTTGTAAAATTCAAATATCTCTTGTTGTAGAAAAAGGAGTGTATATGCGTAAACTCTTCGATGTTATTACGCTATATTCTCTTTCGAGTGGGATTGTGGGGGTGTGGAGGGTATATCAAATATGGATTCCAACTTCTGAAAGAAAAGGAAATGAGGGGCAGGACCAGCATGATTCTTCTTATCTATGCTCATGTGCATCTTTATCTTATAGGTACTACTTTCCGATTGATCCCTCTCATGTCTGGGCAAGGAATCCAACTCCTTTTGTTTTTGCTTACATTTTTAGATTTTGAGATCATAGTTCAAAACTGTAACATGATTTGCTACATTTTGGATTCACATTTGGTTATTTTCTTTCTTAAGGAAAGGAGAGATGAGCAGTTACTCACCTTACACTATACATAATTCTATTAGAATCACTAATTTTTTTTCCTTATTTATTTTGTT
Organism: Centella asiatica; assembly: GCA_014636745.2. Taxonomy (NCBI): domain Eukaryota; kingdom Viridiplantae; phylum Streptophyta; class Magnoliopsida; order Apiales; family Apiaceae; genus Centella; species Centella asiatica. The sequence goes on along the minus strand of CM025782.1, from coordinate 25,133,491 downwards.
TCCCATTTACTTACCCCACCCCACCACAATCATGCATTTTTCTTTCAATTTCAGTAGGATTGTGCATAGTGTGCAATTCTTTATTCCTTACAGATAAACCTATTTAGTTAACACTTATTGTTTCTGCAAGTTAAAATGTGGAAAATACAATATTTCAAACATTTCCAGTAGATCTTTGGAAGTGTAAATGGTTAACCATTATAACAACTTCTTTTCTTGTTTCAAATTAGGGATGTATTTGATTTGATACTTCATTTAGTAAGTTAGTTATACAATCTTATATTTAAAATTTGATATGAACTTATTTAAAATTTCAAATGTCAAATATCTACCAATGATCAAATTAAAATGTATCTTCATGGAGTTTTATTCCATAAATAAACACGCAATAAGAGGTGATAAAAGAATTACCTAATAAATTTACAAAATGACAACTTAGATAATGGATTCATAATCCATTTGTCATATAGTTTGTCAAATTTATGCTTGCAATTGATTAATACGTGCACTATAACAATATATCTGATAAATATCCTTGATGAAGTAGAATATGCAACGCGAAAAAAATCCTGGATCAGATAGTGCATTGTTGGTTAATAAAGGCATCGGCGTCGTGATTCGTTCACGCGAGGGAGTAAGCGAAGGAAAACCGGTAAAGAGATTGTCACGTGACAGTATGGTTTGCGGTGCGGGTCGCATCGATACACCCTTAATACATATTAGTTTTGAAACCTTTGTATTATTAAATGTTTTTATTTTAATTTTAAATTTATATTTAAAAATAAAAATAAAAATAATTAAGGATTACATATAATAGTTTTTTGGTTAGTTATATATGAAATATATTATTATCTATTTATTCAATTTGAATTTCAGTTAAATTCTTAAATGTAGTAATTGTATATATAATTTTTTAAGTAATTTTTTGGAGTAATTATTGTGTAATTATTATTTTATTTTAGTATATATAGCATTTTTATTAGTTGTTAGTGTTATTACATCTTTTTTTAATATGTGTCAGAGTCATAGTATTTTTTATTTTGGTATATGTATTATTAAATATTTTTATCGTGTTTTTGTTTTTTATTAGAAATTGATTGCATGATTTTTTAATAAAAAATTCAAACATAACTTTTATTTCTTTTTTTTTATATGGCTTTATAGGTTTTTTTAGCATAAAGATAATATATTTTAGAATGGAAGATATTGTATTAATTACATATATGTTTGTATTTTTTTAGTTAATTAAAATTTGAAATTAAATTAATAAAGTTGAATATAAATATCATAAAGGAATATAATTTGATTATAAATATGTGTATCTTATTAAATCATACACAAATTATTTGGATAAATTAGTTAATTAAAATTATTATAGGACAAAGTTAATATATTATTTACTCTATTATAAAATTAGAGTTGTTTTGGAACTCTATTATGAAATTTATTAGGATTTAAGATTTTGTCTTTTTTATTTTTTACATACGTACGTACCAATCATATATTTCGTCTTTCACTCCTCTAATATATAGGTATAGATTAATATTAATAAACCAAGGATTTGAAGATTTAGTTTTATCTAAATTCAGTAAATCAGAAAAATAAATTTGAATGAATTAAGATATGATAAAATAATAAAATATATTAATTCAAATATTTAAAGCAAACTATTAAATAAATAATTAAATTTATATTCAAATGCAAGTATAAGTACTTAACTAATTTAGTAAATTTAAATTTAATAAATTTATTTAGATTCAAATAAACAAACCAACAGTCTTATCTTCTACAACTTTACAATATAAAAGTTTACAAAATTGTCATAGCGATTATTTTTTCCTTTAAACCCTGCACTAAGAAGTACAATATATTACACTTATCGCATTCTAAAGAATTTACATCACGAGATGAAACACCCAGACTAATTACGTTCATAACTATAGTATAATATCTACCTCCAATTCTATCATTTGGTGAAACTAACGACTGATACTAATTTTTAATCTTTTTTTTTTTTTTTTGTATTAAGTAGCACTAACAATATTTATAACAACTATTGTTGATCGCAATACTAACGTGCAATAAACCAATGTTTTGAAACCAAATTGGATTGGTTGATTTGATTGGTTGAACTGTCCACCAGTCAGGTGATCCATTCGATTAACTTTTTAAAATTATTTTTGTTTAAAAATTATTTTGGACCAGTAAATCACTGATTGAACCATTCAATTCATTGACCAAGTCACTGGTTTGATTATTTAAATTATATTTTATTATTTTAAGTTTTATACATTTTAACTTTTTAATAATTAAATTTTATACATTATATTTAAAAAAATATGACATTTATGTCGTGTACTAATCATTCAAATGAGCATAATTATAAAAATAATAAATATGAATTAAAAAATAAAATTTATAATTACGATATCTCTGTGTTAATAACCGTCCAACCACTGGTTCACAAGGAATTCATCTGCCCAATAATTTTTTCAATTCCATGAACGGAGTCTAAAAACATTGCAATAAACATACTTATCGCATTACCAATATAAAAATGAATTAAGACACAATGAATTTTCCCATAAATAATTTACGATGATTCTAAAATTAAGATAACAAAATGTATTTTCATCTCCTATAATTAATATTTAAATTTTTTAAATCAATTTAATTATTTTTTAACTTTAAAATTAAAATCATATATTTATATATTTATAATTATAATTTCATCACATATATTTATATATATATATATATTAATAAAATATTTAAAAAATTAAAATAAAATTTAATCAATTTTTTAAAAATAGTTAAATAATTAGAAACGGTTAGATATATTTCTTGATAAAAGATAAAATGACCTACAAGCTTGATTGAGTTGCGAATTATTTGCGTGTTGTAACAGTCGTGCACGCGTCTGTGTGAGCTCACTCCTAAATCAGTAGAAGTAGGCCACGTGGAACAAGCACACAACGCCTCCTATTCTCTCCTTCTCACGGCGTGATTGACACTTGTTCATCTTTTACATTCTCATAATCCCAGCTTTAAATTAGCAAAAAAACAAAAAAAAAAGTAAAAATCCCAGCTTTAACCCTTTATTCTCACAATACAATTTCAGGAGAAAAAAACTCTCTCTCTCTCTCTCTCTCTCTCTCTCTCTCTACGTATATATGTGTATATACATATGTTTATGTATTGAAGGAGAGAAGAAATATCAAGTTGAAAGCTTTCTTCTTCCTCAGTGTGTTAGGGTTTATGCGGCCTTCCCAATTCAAATGTAGATGAGTGGTATTGGTAACATTTTGAACCAAAAGCTCTCTTCTTTGTTTTTCCTTTATTATTTCTATTTTCTTTAGCTTTGGTAGTCAAGAATTTTCGTAGCTATTTCTCTGTTTAGTGAACTACGCAGTACAATTTAGTGGTCGTGTAATTATAATTGCACCAGAACTTTTAATTTTGTTATTTCTAAGCATTCCTTTTTTCATTCAGTTAATGTAATTTTGGTAGTTATACATCACTCGTATAATTTAGGGTCTTCATTTTTCTTTTTCAATCCGAAAACTATTTAGTACATAGAAACTTAATAAGATTTTTTGGGGTTTTATAAAATTTGAACTTTTATTTTTGTTTCCTTACTTTTTTATTAGAAGCCGAAGTAATTTGTATTAGCTTCTGCCGCAGAATGAGCATATACATGTGTGCGTGTTATTCTCAAATGGAGCTTAGTTACTAGTTAACTTTCATCAACATAGCTACCCTGTTACTTGATTAGTCTCACACTCTCACAGGTAGTTTGTCCCCATCAGCTTTCAGAAGACCATGATCTTGGCTTTAAAGAAAAAACAAATATATCTGTTTGATGCCTTTGTGTGTATTAATTTAAGCTCGAAAATAGCCTAAATAGCAAATCACTGCACATGATATTGTTTATTAAGTATGAAGTTTCTCTGGTATCAGGTCCTTGTGAATACCAGATGCATAATTAATGTTTCCCACAACTTCATTTATGTGGCCTTGAACTTGATCCGTACACCTATGGTGTTATACCATTATATCATAAGACAAACAACCTATTTGATTTATTATTGGAAGGGTTATATTTTATATTCTCCGTTTAGTCTTGCTGGTGCATACTTGTGGCTAAGTTATGTCAATTGTAAATTGTCATTGTTAACCTTTTTATGTAGTTGTTTGACGATTGGTGTTTGTGTAGTTATATTCAACATTGATTTAACGAAGGAAAAAATAACCGACCCGTATCATTACACTCTTTCCAGCACTGCAGAAAGGAGATAGTTTTTAAAAGGGAGAACTTGGTTTGTTATGGATCAATCTGAACAGCAAATGGCAGGAGGTGCAGGTCGCGCAACCTATACTACGCCTCATTTTGAAACTGAACCTGTGATGGTTACAGGTACTCCTGCTGTCCCAGTGTCTTCCTCAGCTCTGCCGACTCCTGTTCCTACCTCTCAGCATCAGCTTGCCCACCACCAAGGGCAGCCCTTCCATCACCAACAACAGCAGCTGCAGCATCAGCAGCTTCAAGCATTCTGGGCTAACCAGATGCTTGAAGTTGAACAAACAACCGACTTCAAGAATCATAGCCTCCCGCTTGCTCGTATCAAAAAAATAATGAAAGCTGATGAAGATGTCAGGATGATTTCTTCTGAGGCCCCTGTTATATTTTCGAAGGCATGTGAGATGTTCATCATGGAGCTAACTTTGCGTTCTTGGATCCACACCGAGGAGAACAAAAGGAGAACACTTCAAAAGAATGATATTGCTGCAGCAATTTCTAGGACTGATGTGTTCGATTTTCTGGTTGATATTGTCCCAAGAGATGAGTTGAAAGAGGAAGGTCTTGGCGTCACAAAGGCTACACTTCCGCTGCTGGGTTCGCCTGCAGAGTCCATACCATATTACTATGTTCCTCAGCAGAATCAAGTGGTACCAGGGATGATCATGGGAAAACCAGTTGATCCGGCTACAATGTATGTTGGTCACGAGCCTCGCGCTTCTATACCATTTATATCGTTGCAACAGCCTCAACAACAGCAAGACCATCATCACCAGCAGCAGAATGGCAATTAAAGAGCATAAATCATAAAACCCGTATGGATCTTTTACTACTTTTTTCCTTGTATGGGCTTAGTCGAAGATGATCAATCAGTTCCTTGTTGGTAGATAAATGATTGTAGTCTTAACTTTAAGCATGGCTGAGGATTTCTCAGTCTCAATCAGCTAGAATAATTTATGAGTTTTCCTTGGCCAAGATGCCATTGTTGAATATAAATAATTGGACTGTGATCAAGGTTGGTGCTTGCATCTGGAAAGTAATAGATAACTATTTTTGGGCATTTCCAAATTGACTTATATTTCCACATGGAGATCATAATATTTTGTACACTACAAGCTGAGGTAAATATTAGTTCTATACTTCTATTTACTTATGCTTCTACTTGTTTACGCATCGGCTTAAACTGTATAGTTTCCATCCTGCGGTGCAGCCGTGCAGGGGTCACTATACTGTGGCACCATATGCTGCAAGAAAGTTCGAGTACCCTTCTTTCGAGGACAAGTTAACTCCAAAAGTACATTTTTTGTACACTCCGTCTGTATATTGTGTGCTGTAGGTATAATTATTTGAAAATTTGGATCCAAATAAAACTATGCCTGTGATTATTTGTTCACTTCGCATTTTCTTACTTTTTTAAACGGAATTTTTAATAAAAAGGGACCACCAAACTGAGAATAAAAAAATAATACGAAAAACTAGTAAATCCAAGAGCTCAAATCTGGAATCTTTAGTAAAATGGGAGTTTGACGAACCCTTTCCCTTCCTGCAAATTTGCATTCCGAATATAGGAAGCTTCGTTACACTACATTTTAGTCGGTGTTTCCAGGAAATCTCTTTTAGATTACATCCAAGTGTGCAAGTTTTCATCTTCATCTTGCATAATCCGTTGCAACCTTTCGGCAGGCAGAAGAACCATTGGACTTTCTATCAAAAAGAGAAGCAAAACTAGCATTATTTGCATCTGCCGTAAACCAATTTCACTAGACTGATACAAAGAATTTCCTCGTTACCATCTGCTGCTCATAAAACGGGGACGATGATGTGTTCAAAGCAAAAGATATATTGCAAAATAGAGGCTGCATTTACCAATTACCATTTAATTGGACAAAATTAAAGAGCAAAAAAAAAAAAAATAAGGGAGAAGAAAAGGAAAAGGAAAAAAACAATATTACCGTACAGGCAAGCTACAGGAAAATCATCTATGATCCGAATGAAGTCTATATAGGAAGTATTGAATTATATTCACTATTTTATAGATCCTCCTCTTTTTCACTCTTTACTCTTCTTACAGTTATCCTTTCTCTGCTGTTAAACAAATCAAACTCAGGTGTTATCAGTTTTATGATCTGCTGTTAAACAAATCGCTGCTGTACTCAATGATGTCCACGCTGCTGATGTGCGCTATCTACTAGATTTTCCCCTCTTTCGCTTTTTATTCTTTTCCTTAAGTAGCCCTTTCTCTGCTAATGTCTTCAATTTTTGTGCTTTGCGTTCCTTTTCTTTCTCCTCAAATCCGTCATCCAATAGCTTCATTGTTGCAACACGTCTGGCCTTGTAAACCTGCCCAGGAAGAAAATAATACACTCACTATTATAGCCAATCACCAATGAAAAATACTCACTGCTTACAAGATCCATAACTAATTTAACTTGGAGGATATAAGAAAAAACAACTCTAAATGACAAGGTGGAGAGTGCTACATGTCGTCAGTGAATAAAATTTTCACATGCTACCCCAAAAGATTGAAAATTTGGTTTTTGTTACTGCACTCCGCATTTTGATGGGTTACACAGGACAATGCAATCTTTTCTGGGTGTGAGTGTAATAATTTGAATGCATTTATAATTTGTTTCTTGGGTATAAATGTACAATCCTGGAGGGTGAGTGCAATCAAACACTTCGCAGGATTCTTTACCAGTAATGAGGTCAACGCTATCAAGTTAATACTCAGTTAGCCACGGACTAGTAAAAAAAATAATCATAAATTCAAATATCTTCACCATCAAAACCTTTCTTGACAATATCTTCACCATAAAACACTAAACAAAAAGTTCTTTGTTAAAACAAGTTATCAAAAAGGATGAATAGAAGGCTGGCTTCAATTATATTCATGAGATGAGGCTATTAACATCAAAATAAGCAAAAGATAAAGTTGCATTTATTACAGGTAATCATGATGAAGATAAATAAGCAACTCAAATGAGAAAAGCAGCTGTAAAGACACCCAATTAGCCTAAAGCCAACACAATTGACCCAGAAACTAAGCCAAAACTTACATAATTATCTAGTGTCAATCTGAAAAATAAAGGCTCTTTATCAATGTCTAGAACCAAACAAAATAATAGCCCTTGACGACGTGTCAAAGCAAACGGGTTTATGAGTTTTCAAATTTTTACTCTGAAGATCTCACCTTTGTGATATCAGAAATAACTTCATTTTCTTTGCACTCAAACTTCTCTAGCTTCTTTTTGAGCTCATCTTCTATCCGAAGAAAAAGATTGACGTCATTCTGCAAAAATAGCAACGCTCCATCAGGTATTATGCTCCTCAAAATATATCAGGAAATGCAACAAGTGCATGGAAATTACCATATCATCACCATATATATGTTACTTGTTTGGGCTTGAGACTAGAGTTTGCAATACAACTCTAAATGAGGCTCCAAAAGTTGTAAAAACTAAATAGTATTTAAAAAATCTCACCTGTGTAACAAAGCTCACTGATAAACCCCCTCTCCCTGCTCTAGCAGTACGGCCAACACGATGAACATAATCTTTTGGATACCTGGAGAGATGAATAATTATAAGAATCACAATATCACCTGAAAAATATTATTATTAAACACGTCCTAACCAATGAATATTACCTTGGAATATCATAATTGATGACTAGATCAACAGTAGGAATATCCAGACCACGGCTGGCAACATCTGTTGCAAGTAATATAGGGACCTGTCCAGATTTAAATTGATGCAATGCTGAAAGCCTTAAAGATTGAGATTTGAATGAATGCAATGCTGCAACTTCAAGATCAAGCTCTTCTAGCATCAAGTTTAGAAGATGACAACTCCTGTACAGACGTCCAATCATAAGTGAAAATGACATTGAAAACAAATTTTGTAAACTAGAATAAGTAAAGAGACTTTGTTGAAATACATAATTACTTTTGAGCAAAAGCTATCATAACCCTGAACTTTCCAGTATTGAAAATCATTAGTGGAGACTAGGTCATATCCTCAAAACAATAGTTACAAACAATAGTTCATATTAAAATCATTAATTTGATTTTGCCAATCATGAGAATGCCTCCGAAATGTAAATTCCATGGTAACTGGCCGACTGCCTGCCCACAGTTGAAGCACAATCAACCCTTACTCACATCTCTAACTACTACTATGGAGAACAAGTTGGAAATAAAGTGAGCATAGACTCCAACTCTACACAAACCACCAAAAATAAGTCTGCCATCTATTTGAAACCACAAAAAGGTGTACCTCACAATTTCTTATAAGTTCCAACCCCTTGAATTTTGATGGCTTTTTTGTAGACACACTCCAACCAAGCCAAGTGTTCTCCTCTGAGCATATATATATACCCCTGGTTCTTTTCTAATTGTGTCACAATTGTGTTTATACTATTTGAATCTATATTAAGGAAATCTTCACCCTTCCTTGGTCTCAGAATAGAGCAAGCATTATTCGCTGTGACTATAAAATGAAACCCAATGAGACCATGTGAATAGCTCATTTTAAGATTACTGATTACATTTCAACCCTCAAGTTATCTTCCTTGCTCGGATGCTTTATGTTTTAACAGATGCTGATCACATGTCTGAATGCAAGGGCATAGTGAACCTGGACAGATAAATTATAGTGCAAAATTTTGGATACTACCTGCAAGTTGAAACAAAGACTATGGCTGATCGAATTTCCATATCTTCCATTTTGGACAAAATGTGTAAAAGATAGACATCCTTTACATTTTTTGGAATAAGAAGATATTGCTGTTTAAGGGATTCAACAGTCTCAAGACCTTCATACGCTTCATAGAAGTAAACTTTATTTTGAGAGAGCTCTAGTAGTGCTTCCAAATCATTTGTCATTGTCGCAGAGAATAATAAGGTCTGTCGACTCTTTGGCAAACATTGAAACACCACTCTGAGTTCATCTTCATAGCTAGGTTCCAAAACTCTATCTGCTTCGTCCAAGACCAGAAACTGAAATAGTACATGAATATAAGCACTTATGGACACAATATATGCTTCAGAAATCATTTGCAAAAGCACCACACCCTGAAGACAACCAACTCTAGTGAACACGCAGGGTATAAAAAGGTATAATTAGAACCAGAGCAATGTTCCACTATTTTTAATTGAACAAACAAAAAATTATATCACTAAAGTCTTCACAAAATTGTATATCTCGATATAGTTCTTTTAATAACAAAAACGACAACTTCACAACTGTATCACGCATGAATTTTATTGAAATACTCCCACCTTTCTACAAAAAGAGTAAATATGATTTCTTTCCTAGTACATTTGCAAAATTTGATATTCATTTACAAGGTATATTTGAATTTTATCACACAAACAACTTTACCTTAGTTTTGGAGAAAACAAAAGCAATGTCAGGATTCCCATTGATAAGAGCCTTAATCCTCCCAGGTGTGGCTATAACTATATGCGGTCGCTGCATCAAAGCATGGGCCTGGCTTAACGAATCCATACCACCCACCACAATCGCACATCTCAAATTCAAAGACGACCCCAGTGCCCGAAATTGCTCTGCCAACTGATAAGCCAGTTCACGAGTCGGAGTAACCACCAGCGCGAACACCCCAAACGGATCCTCCGAGAGTTTATGCAGTATGGGAAGCGCAAACGCCGCCGTTTTTCCACTTCCGGTCTGCGCAATCCCCAACACGTCCTCGCCGGCAATGATTCGGGGAATGCAACTGCGTTGAACAGGAGTTGGTTTCTTCATCCCCAGCTCTTTGCAGGTCCGTAAGGCCCATTCCGCCAAACCCAGTTCAGAGAAAGATAAATTATGAAGGCTAGGGCTTGTGCCGGTCTCTTTTTCGAAGATGTGCTGCTGGGGGTTAGGGTTTTGTGCGAGTATTGTTGGAAGTTTAGAGGGTTTCTTTGGGTCGGATTTTTTCTTTGAAAATAAGGGAAAGTTTTCATCGAGCTGTTCGTCCATGGCGGCTCGGCAAAAGATTTTCCGGCGAAAATGAATAGGAGAAAAGGAGGGAGCTCTGAAGTGGCCGCCGATTTCAGTAGTTAGTTATGGCGATTGGCGGGGTTGTGATGAGAACTACTATTCGTACTTTCACGGGTTCATTCTATATAGCATGGGCCTCGTGAGAAGGCCCAACTCTATAGTTACAGACCTCACATTTTTGTGATCCAAATCTGAAATTTATTGTGAAATATGATCAGTATTTTTTTTTATTAACAAAATTGAACTTTATAATTACTGCAACTAACTAATTACATGACAATCAAATTTATATGCATCAAATTTTCATTTTAAGATTTCACAAATTGACCTCAAAATATCAAATTATATTTCTAACTCTACAAAATTTGTATGAATTTTCTTTTCAACTTTATTAAGTTAATCATTTAGCTTATTTCAATCAATTTTATCAAGCATAATTTTATTACACAATCTTCTATAAGAATATCAAAAACTCATGCATAAATTTGTTTTATTTTGTAGAAGATAAAAGATTGTATAAGTATAAACTCACATCGAGATAATAAGATCAAGATTAGGCAAACATTTTTAACTCTGAATATCAAATGAAAATTTTAAAATCCATTATCAAAATTAATAGCAACTTTCGAAATTATACATACTGTTATTAGTTCCAAATTCTTGAAATGTCGTAGATTGATCTTCCAAATGTATGCATTTGATTTCTAGTCCTGTTTCATCTGTTTACCTACATCTAACAAGCCTCCATTTCATGGGATACGAGATTTCAAATTTCAATACCATCGTTACTTCATATATATAGTCCGGTGAATTGAATGAAGAGAGATCTAAAGGAGTCTTTGGTTGTTTTAATTCAAAAGGAAACACTGAACTTCACGAAATAAATAATCAAGACGTCGTATTCGTTATCTATTTATCGAGTAATAATGTTATGTTGTTCTTGGCGGACACATTTCAAAGAATATACTTCAATATCTTGCATTTGGGGCACGACTGAAAAAATGTGCCATAAAATTTGTAGTATTTGAGAAGATTTGACACAACATTTACATGTAAACAAGACTATTTCCCAAAAAAAATGCATTAGGATCAGTACAACTGGTCAGCTTATCCACTGAAGTAAGCAACTTGAGATGCAGCAACAAGCAACCTGTTTCTTTCCCTTCTACCACGTGTATATGTAGCCCAGCTAGTCGGTACCATTTTGGAATGAAAATTTTGCATCATCATCTTGTCATGGCAAAGCTCTCATTTTTCTGGAAGCTTGACCAACCGCAAAAAAGCACCGCGACATACATCACAACAACAAAAGGATCATATGGATTATGGAAGAAGCAAATACACTTCAACATCTGTGTAGAGGGGCAGGATAGATGTCCAGTGGTTGATAACGCACTCTGTCATTGTGAGGTAGAGGTCCATCCTGAAATGAATGAACGATGCAAATTATGACAAACTAATCCCGATCCAACAATAATTCTAGACATAACTCAGCATAAAAATTTACCACCCAAAAAATAAAGAAGAAGAAACTAACAGAAAAAGAATATATAATAGGACATTTCTTTCTTATAGACAACTGAATCCAAGTACAGGGATAGGAACAAGCGACCCTGAAGTTATTTCTCAAGGGATGTCATTGTCCATAATTGGCACTGGTAATATATCACCTCGCTACACAGGAAGACCTAAGATTAAGAAACGAAGGAGGATGCGCCTCAATTTCAGCAGGAGTTATCAATGTTATTTTACTTTTTTTCTCCTCTTCACTTTTCAATTAATGAAAACACCAGTCTCCTTCAACTAAAAAGGGATGTGCAGGGACATCGTCCTCTATAGAGTAAAAGCTGTGCTAGATATACTTCCAAGTGATCTACCCACCAGAGAAAAAAAACTGCCTGGTTGTAGCATCACCTGATAATCACAATAAAACCTGTCTACAAAGTCTGGATATGTGAATATGCAAGGTCCACTCCTCCAGCTGTTACGGAAATCTGAAATATACAGGTAGGATTCAAATCGGCTTTTGGCAAGGTTTCACAAATTCACTACCCTAGAGGAACAGTTGAACTTAATGCTTACACAAGTTAACTTCAAGCATATATGCAGGGACAAACAGCCACCACATAGATGAACAGCATATATGCACCCTTAAAGGTGTGTGGCAGTTTCCTAGCTTTGGACTGCAAGTAGTATCCCTTTCACCCCAACTTTTGGTGTTTAAATAAAAAATGTTATATTTTTCACATTTATACCACATTTGAAAATCAGTTTTAGCAGATCAACACAGAAGTACTTAAACGCAAGGAGATCCGCTAAGATTAAATTTGATATCTAGTTATCACGATCACCAATGTATCTCCAACACCACCTCATAATATGAGTTAAATTTCTACGAACAGAAACATAAGCACGATAAGGATAGTACCTCTTCCAAGTTTATCTGGAAAGGTTTCACAAAATCTTCGAACATAACTGGAGAGAGTTCTCGGATTCTCTCCTCAATTTCCTGCGATAGAAAATAAAATAGATGAGACTAGGAGATCAAGCATTACACTACACCTTGCAGCCATGATTCTAATACTTCTTAGACAAGACCAAGAAACACACAAATGGGAAAAAAGAACAAAAAAAAAAAAGATCAGCGTGTGGAATGATTATTACATGTATTGATCTGACCCATTCTCAGAGTAATGAATACAAACATGCAACTAACCTAGACTTAGGGGAGTGCTAACAACATATTCTCAGAAAAATGCAACTAACCTAAATTTAGGAGAGAGCTAAACAGAGCATCCAAAGCAACACCATATTATTCAATACAGAAACCATGGTTTATCAAAAGTTGCAACACTATATATAATATCACATAATAAAAAGAAAAAGAAGATGTTTATCATACCAATCCAGTTATTCTTGACTTCTCCAGTAGTTCCTTTGCAATGAAATCCAGTATATGTCTGTTGGCCATCAATCCCCTCATGGCTAGTTCTTCCGTCTCTTCGATATACTACCAACACCAGACCATTATATTAGAAAAAGGCAACGCGGATATCAACTCTCTGAACATGTAATTAGATTTAAAGATATCCACAAATGCAAAATGTTGACAAAACCTAATCTCCTAATTTGACGTAATGACATCCAACTGTCAGTAGATCATTAACCAATGAACTGTGCCTTAAAAAGGGGCTATAATAATTACATTTATTGGCTTAAAAATGCTGATACATTAGGACTCGAAGAATGAGCTATATAACCATAAACAAATCAAAGATCCCTCTGTACTGCAGCATCCAAATTTAAAACGAAGGCATGTATAACTTACCCTGGTCAATTCTCGAGTAAATAGCTCAGATACTTCCAGTGTCATATTTGCAGGAATCACGTGAGGGTCGTCCCACTGATGAAAATTGGACATAAAAAATGAAAAATCAATAACAATATGATGCATCTTTTTCAAAAGAGTTTGATATAACCAAAAAAGCTCAGGATACGAGGTTTCTTTTGTATCCAGAGTCTACCAAAACTATACCCTGTACTTTATAAGCTCTCCCTCGGGACTATCTGGTCGATCAACTAGCCCAACCCTTCTTGTCAAAGCAGTAAGCCCCAATCTTGAATTCATTGGGCTTAGCACCATCTCTCGAGCAATCTGAAGAGGAAATTCAAGAAATTGAACCAAAGAAAGCAATATAGCAAAACATACAACTCAAAAATGGCACATGTAACTAGCTAACCCCAAGTTTAAAATAAAAACTCTTTCCTCCAAGATTACTTGCATCATATTCATAAAATAAGAACTGACCAAAAAAAGATAAGAATGTATCTCTCAAATCTTCGGCAACTTCCTTGTTACCAAGAAAGCCTTTTGGACGAATTTTTTCAAGCCTCCCAGTGTTGGATGCCCAAAAATTTATGGTCACGTCATCCAAACACTAATTAACTACATGCATTATTATAGTACGAGAGCCACAAGTACAGTACATTTGAATAAAGACATTCAGAAGAATTCTTTTAGAAATAACAAGATTTCAGAACATGTATTTACCTTTGTTATCTTTTCCAAATCATCCCTTCCACCATCAGTCAAATCATCACCAAAGACAACTCGTTCAGCACAACGTCCACCATGTGCAACTACCATTTGCATTTGCATGTAGCCGAAGGTTGTATAACCTTGGCCGACTATCTCCTCTCTAGGGTAAAAAACTGAAATTGCAGTTTCCTGCTCAAGGGAGTCAAGGTAGTCCGAGAGGATTCCGAATGGATGGTATATATGCAATATATCTATGACCAGAATTGTACCTTGCCACCAGGAAGAAGCTGAGAAAATGCATGCCAGTCAAATCTAGGAAATAAGTGTGCTAAAAGAACATGGCCAGCTTCATGTACTGCAAGTAGTCTCTTCTTCTCAAAAGTAACCTGTTACATGAAGAAATTAACTCAAGTGGCAGTACATAACAGCTGCCAGTCTTATAAGAAAGGCCAAAGATGATGCATACACTTTCTTCACATTTTTGTTGCTCTTCTTCTGTTAGGAGTACACCCATTCCCTCAAGCAATTGCTTGTCCAACACATCAATTATATCTTGCTGGTAGATCTTAGAATGTCCTTTCCTCACCTGCACAATTATTAAAATGTGATGTGTCCTAATTGTCTGAGCATGTACAGCCATATAAATGAGCAACCATTATAGGTTATCAAAGTTCCACCTGAAACAAGGTGTATCAGCAGGAGGGACATGCTCATAGAAGATTCTTTAAATTGGATAAGAAAATGAATACAAGACTTACAGACATGATCCCAGCTTCATTGACAAGATTTCTTATGTCAGCCCCAGAGTACCCAACAGTGCGAAAGACAAGCTGAAGAGGATAATCATACAACACTAGTAAGCCAATCTAGATGGAGAGTTGCAATTGTAGTCACCTTTGATAAGGAAGAGAACACTAAAGAACTGATAATGCTAATCAGGAGAGATCATGTATGAACAAATGAAATGTCTTCCCATGAAAATCGGAACTCCTACATGTTGTATACTACTCAATGTTACTCTCAAAGGAAAGATTTCATAAAAGATGGGAAAAAGGATCAGTACATTTAAAAGAAAAATGACACACACACACACACACAACCCCTCCCCTCCACAACCAAAAAAAAAAAAAAAGTTTATTGCATTACTCTAATTCAAGTTTCAGCAGAAGAAGCAGCAATGGCTTGTTACTTTTAAATTTAAAATAAAGGTAAAACAATACACTAGAGTAGATTAGCATCAATCAGAAACGGATGTGGCATAGACCACAAAAAACTCACATTTTCAAAGTTGACATCTTCGGCAAGCTGCTTCCCTGCACTGTGCACACCAAACATTTGCACCCGTTGCTTTGCATCAGGTAAACCAACATACAAGCGACGATCAATACGCCCTGGGCGAACAAATTCTAAATCCAGTTCATCAGGCCTATTGGTAGCACATATAAATATCACAGCTTGCCTTAGAGAGAATCGGTCAACACCAATTTTCTCTTTGCTGCATATGCATAAACCTGTATTACAATTTAAAGCAACAATATACTAAAACAGAAGAAAATAAACAATTATCTCTAACTCATATTACTGCTCGTGACAAAAATATTTACCAACAAAAAACTAAAGCCCACTTTCACACTCTCATGTTATCCAATAAATTCATCACGATGCCATATACTGGATTTATGTTTTATGGTGATGAGACTCGAGTTCTACCGGACACACAAAGTAGGCCGGACAAAGTCGTAAGATACAAATAGAGAGTATTATTGCGAATGCTTGGAACTTTTTTAAGTCTATCGCAATCTTAATGAAGTGTGACTTGTGACTTTGGTGACTACATTGATGCCTTGTAATTTATACGAACTCCATTTAACCCATAGTCTTACTAATGTTCTAGTAGAGCAAAAACTGAACACTTGCCCATACAATTCAAGCACACCATAGAAGAGAAGGCTTTACCTAAAGCGTAAAGTTGCCTTCAGTTAATCACTTAATTATGTAATTGATAAGATATGAAGATGAAAAAATATTCGAAATACTAACTCTCCGTCAAGCTGAGCAATCAAAGCTTCAAAAGTTGCTCTTCTTCGTGGGTCCTTTCTTGCATGTCTTCCAGCAATAGCATCAATCTCATCAACAAATACAAAAGCAGGAGCCTGCAGAGAAGATGGAATATTAGTTCCGACTTACAACTGGTATATTTTCACGCCCAGGTCAACTGATTTAGAGAATTTGCATTGTTTTACAACTTCCTTATTACTTTTATGATGAGATTATAAGTCTAGTCCTTGATCTCTTCAATATTCAACAAAGTTGAAGGCTAAAAATCTCAAGAAGCAGAATTTTCTATTTTAATCAGAATTGTAGCAAAAATCTTTCACCCTTTTGAGTCTTTAACCTAACAAATTCAGTTGCTCGAGAGAAGTTCTGACAATCTTCTCCCCAGATGGCCCTCGACCTATCACTTAAGATACAACCGCAATAACTTTTATCTTCAAGCATACAGTCTGAGAATTCAGATTTTTCTATTTGATACTGCATCATAAGTTACAAGTACATCTTACATTTCTCCTTGCAATCGAAAACATTTCATTAATTTGTGCAGCACCACTTTTTTCACTATCTGTAAACTCTGCGCCAGAAGCAAAAACAAAAGGCATCCCACTTTCCTTTGCAAGCGTCCGGGCAAAAAGTGTTTTGCCTGTTCCTGGAGGTCCTGACAGTAGTACTCCCTGAAATCCACAATGAAAAAGTTAAAATCCCAGAATGCTCAATTCTAAATAACTGTCTCAAAACTTGGTAAAATCCTTTCAATCTAGATTAAAAGCGACCATTACCCGCACAAATTTCACTTCCTTCTCATAATACTGCATTGGATTTCGCATGTAAATCATTAACTCATCTAGGAGATCCCAAACATCACCTCCTAACACTACCTCCTTATACATGGACTTCGTATCAGCAACTTCTCCAACTGGCTGAGTGCGTAGCAAAACAGTGAGATCGAGGAAAGCAGTTGCATAAGCATGAAGGGTACTAGTACATGCTATAGTCCATATTTACCAAGATGAAGTTTTCGGCATAAGCCATGTCAAAAAGTTGTTTATATTTCTTGTACAGGAATCTTTGAGAAGTAATGTGAAGAAGCATCACAGTTTCTCTTATAAACCACAAAATAAGAATTCCAGGCAGTAATGCGATCGCAACTTTTAAAAAGTAATAGCTCTGCCGTCTTTGAAGGAGATCTACATTGACTCCAGAACTCGAGATCATCTCAAACAAGTGCGGATCAAGTGGAATATCAACCTGTGTAAAGTACATAATACATCAAAAAATTTAGGCCAAGGCTGACATGAAGATTCTTTTCATTCATACAAGATATAATTCTTACAATATACTCTAGTGGGAACCCTTCCTTCATAGTTACATACAACCTTTTCAGGTCCTCTGTGAAGACCACAGCTGCAACCTGTCAACAAATTCATGGCAATAACAACAGTTTATCAGATATCTTATAACAATCTTTGAATGTTTCATTGAATAGGATAATTAAAATTTGCTTAAGGGACTATCGTTTGCTTATTTTCACATTTAAGCTAAATTCATTTAACATCCGGACAAAATTTGAAAATGCTTTGGTTGATGGAATATCAAAATTTTCCTCTCCTGAGTTCTCCCTGTCCCAAGTAAAGTGGTTGCCAAAGTGCCTCCAGCTTCCCACCCCCCACACCCACCAAAATAATAATAAAAAAAAAAGGAGAAGTAAATAGCAAAGTTGTTGATTAGTTGTTGATGAGAAGGGCAAACAAACATAACCTCCATTCTTCATAACTGCAACCAGTTTCGAGTGAAGACTGCTCTTTCTGGTGTTTCTTACTTTTGACACAATTAAAGTCTAAATATCACAAGTCTTTAAGAAATTATGAAACAGAATATAACAGATTTTCTGTTTTACAGCATTTGGGAGACAAATTTTAAGCACATATTTGTATTCCATGTGCACTATAAAATGCTCGTATTTATGAGCTCCTATGTTTTAGTTGAGAGGAGAAACGAGGAAGTCCAAGGTCCCACCAAAAAACTAAAGACACCAACACCAACGATTCAATAAATAAAAAAAGATGAAGGATAACAAATATTACCTCAGAGGAATCGAGTTTCTGTAGAAAATAGGTGTAAGGAAGTTTTGGACGGTAGCGCCACCAACGTTTAGAAATCCACAATGCCCTTGTTCCTTGTGCGGTTTGGGCCTTCTCTACAACATCCTTGCGAAGACTACTCTCAACCTCTTTCATATCAAATTCAACAACATACTTTGCATTTAATGAATTTAACTGCTCAGATAACTTCTCCTTCCTAAGAACTTCTTTCCATGTTTGAAGCCTTTTACGCCACGTGCTTTTACTTTCCTGCTTTTGATCTGCCAAAAACACATAATTATTTGAGAATTAAAATAGCTAGATAGTTATATAATAGAGCCAATAAACTGAATAATATAGGGGGACATAGCTGACATTAACAAACACATAGATACATTACACCTCAAAATTGAACCTACTAAACAATCATTTCCAGAACAACCCCAACCCTGGGACTCTGCCAACCCACAAAATGAAAAGATATAAATATTCTATTACTTTTTATTTGTCACCAAGGGTACTGAACATATTATTGACAAGAAGTACAATACAGACCCGCAAAATTCTCCATCCATCATAAAGCAGGAAAAAAAAATCTGAATATCTGAGTTTTGAAGTGAACTTGAGACACTTTAAAAATCAAAATTAATATAAATTTCTATCGTTTTCCAAAACAAAATAAAGGACAACACAAACTATACAAAAATTTCAAATTGAAATGTGGATTGCTGTCAAAACATAAAATGGCAGGATCAGAGATGATTCTGACTTTAATACTCAGAACAATAAATCAAACATAACATAAGATAAAAAGTAAAACAAACCAGATGTTAAACAAAAACCAACATAAATATATGGGATAAATGAAATTGAATCGGAAAATAGAGGGAAACTGAGAATCAGCAGGGAGGGAGGAAGATAGGGTTGGAAAAGAAGGGAAGGAGATAATCAGAATTTTCCATTGGAGCACTCCTTTGGGATTGTATTTCATCACAAAATTCAGAATATCAATTACAGATTCTACTCACGTTTATAAGCAATGAAACAGACAAACAGTAAAAGGACTCTAATATCCTCCAACAAACTACTACAATCTGCTCCTGAAAACTCACTAATAATTAATAAACTGCCCCTGGAAACTTACTTGCAACTCTAACCACATTCTACACTTAGTATAATGACTAATTGTTACTTGCGATGGGGTTATCCCTGAATCTGCTCCGGCATAACCTAAAACGCATTATTTCTAGATAGGGAAATGTCTAAAATTGACTTTTAAACATAAAATAAAAAAATAACAGGAGCAAAAAATATGTATAAGCAGTCAAATAAGCAAAAAGGTAACTTGCAATAAAATATGCAACACGCCGCACTGAACAAGTTGTTCTTAGAACCATGCTTGCTTCTCGTTGTTGGAAGGTTAATTACTTTTCACTTTTTAGCGTTCCCTTTTAAATGGGTTCCTCACTATAGATTTACAAACATGTTAATCAATAAATAACAGACTAAGGTACTTTATGCTAGAAAAAACCTAGAGACAAAAATAATATGCGAGTTCATTCTAGCAATTTTCTTTTTTAGAAATATTTTTTAATTTATAAGTTGATTACAGAGATAACGTGTTTAAAGACTAACCTGGGATGTTTGAACCTTCCAGCAGAGACTTCTCTCCTGTATTCATAAAATCCTTTCCATTGTTTTGTGGAGTCTCAACATCTTCATCCCAAGCATCTGCGCCAACATAAGAAGTATCCTCGATAAGTGTTCCATCTGGCTTCTCGATGAGCTTCTTCATTTTAAGGCCTTTTGGGGTAGTCTTCCTCCATAATCCTTTCTTAAACCTATAGGAATATAAGAAATTAAGAAAATCATTAATTGTTAAACAAAAACGTTTGTTCAAAAATGGTCCAGTTCAATGCTGCACCAAGCTCGGATCAATTGTCTTTAAAATTAAAAAACCGTGAAGATAATTATATACATGAAAGTATATACATGCCAACAGAATCAGAGGCAAGATTGAAGGAGAATTTGTATTTCTTAACCAATTTCCATACTCCTTTTCTTTTACTCCTTTTTTTAAAACCATATAAGCCCCACAATTTTAGGAAAAAGATAGCCATTATGCCCAGAGAGCAGGCCCTTGAAGAGCAAGCTGATCACTTAAGAAGTTGCATAGCTTGAAAGTAATGTCCCAAAGTTCAAGCATAATAAGCCAGAACACTGTAAAATTTATATTTAGGATAGATTCTTTATACTGAATTATCATCCCATGATGACTCAGGGGATTAACCAAAATAAAATAATAAATGATTTATAAATTTAATTTTGACTATGAGCACTACACCAATCAAAAACTAATAGGTAAGCCTTATAACTTGTCAACATTGCAACTTCTCTCTAGAAAGATCACCTTTAGGCTCGTCTTGTTTCTACTTTCAAGTGAAACAACATTACCTATCATACTCGAATAAAACCTAAGATTTAGGCTAATAATCAACCATGTTAACCAATTATATTCACAATCAAATGAACTATTCAAATCTTAATGACTGTCTGAGAGGTTGCCCAAAGTTATAAATTTGTAAATTCAGTATTGGCTTGTCAACATATATGTGAAGGAACAATGTGTAACATGTGAAAAAACACTTACTTCCTAACATTGGTGGGAGTTGGCTCGGGAATCAAAGCCTCCATGTATGCCTCAGTCAATTCTTTTTGTTGACGAGCAACAAATGGAGCTCGAACAGCCACATATATTCTTTGGCATGATAATACCACAACAAAAACATAGAGTATCAGGGCACCTAATCTCTTGGGTTCCCAACTTTTGACATCCTGTGAGACCGAAAGGGGAAAAAAAAATTAAAGAAACAGCATTGTATCCGTGGCAACAAAATCATATTGTTAGTCATCACTTACAGGGAGCTTTGCAGAATGATATATTTAAAATAAAAAAAAATGGGCATTACCCATCAATTGCTAAAAGATAATTCAGAACAAAAACAATTAGAATATTGAAGATTAAATACAAGACTTGTTTGAGGGAATAGTGTACCTTCCAACGGTCCCATTTGTTCCATTCAATGAACTCGGGAAGCAACTGAGTCTTGAACGATTCAAACTCAGTTTGAGCCTTCTTGGCCTCCTCCCGAATCCGACCCACGAAACCGGCAACCTCGACATTCACGCCATCCAAATCCAACCCTGTTTCTTTCTTCACTGACTCGCCGAATTTCTCCAAAAACCTCTGGGACCCACGACGTATCGACTGTGAGAGACGGAGCCAAGGCGAACCCTCCGGCCCATTCGGGTCAACGGAAACGCAAACTCGAAAACTGTGCCGCTTACCCCGAGAAAGCTTAAGCCTGTAATTTGATCTAAAGAGAAGAACAGTAGGATGGATTTGGTTGAACAACAGTCCTGCTTTTGCGATTCTTCTAGAGGAAATGCTTAATGGGTTTGGCCTTGGTTGAATCGTTGATGAGGATAAGTTCATTTCTTCGAGATTGTAAAATGATTGAAGCAGAGAGTAGAGGAAGGATTGTCGCCGGCGAACTTCGCCGCAATTGAAGGCTTTGAGCAGCGATGGACTGCGAGGGGTTTTAGAGGTTTTATCTTAAAACGAAAAACAAAATTGGAAAACTATTTTCAGATAAATAAATTGTGACACCTAAATCACACTTAAAAAACAAAGACGACTGGAGTGATAGAAGTATTTATTTATTTTTGTACAGTATATAATTTTTTCTTCAGAAAGTAACTGCTACGTATTTTAATCAGGTAGAACTGTAAATCTTATTGTCCGGAATAATTAGTGGATGTTCCCAAACTAATACAAATATTGTATATATGATACACGCACCCACATATAGTTAAATTAGATTAAGTATATTATCAATTAGAACAATAAAATTCAATTTAAATCATTTTGTGTTTAAAGTTGATATATATTTCCGATAACAAAATAATATATGCAAAACTTAGTATAAATATATACAATTACATATAATTATAATTCCCTCATTTCAAAATCATTTGATTTTGACATGAATTTATATAATTTCAGTTGGTGTCGAATTAATACTCCTTATGCTCTGTGCAGGTTTATTGAAAACAAAGGGTTGTATACCTCCCTTTTCTAATATAATAAATTATTATGGAGTATACAATACGAGAATAGTAGACGAACAAATAAAGTTTTCGTTGAATTATGTAACTTCTTGCAGTTTAGTTAATTATAATTGTGACAAACTGACTTTGAAAATCCCGATATCGTAACTGCGACATGTAATCTATGGTTTTTAGTGTCTACCATCGAACCATCACTACTAAAGCTCTCAAACAGGCCGTAGAAATTGACCTGGTCTTGGACTGAAAGCCTCACCAAAACTTTTCTGTAACAAAAAACTGAAAAATTGGAGCAGAAACAGCATTCCACGTAAATCCGAGAAAAACCATCAAGTCATATTATTGGGAAAATTAGCTGTATCGTTACCTACATGCTGTTAAACTAACATCAGAATTGTACATGGAACGAACAAATCATTAACATCAGAATTGTACAAGGAACTGCAATGAATTTGACTTCTAACTAGATTATTTAAACTAACTCTTTGTGAATTTTACACTCAGATCACTAGATACATGGAAGCAAAGTTACAACTCATTCATAGGCCGACGGAGACCAGAATATATAGCTTTCTGGAAAAGAGGATGTACATCTTTCCCTAGTACCTCCGCATCCAGCTTCTCAATGTGAGGCCATATCTGTTGGACAATGCGCACATACGTTAAAGATAATAAATCTAAGGAAAACTACAGATAATGCGAAGGTAAAATGGTGTATCAAGTGACCTAGTGTGCACACAAGCACCAGAAGAATGGATGGACGAAACATACCTCAGAAGCATATTGTCTAGAAAAGGCCTTGACATAAACCTAGAACAGACAAACACCACTGCTCTTTCTCAGTTACGTTGTAACCTCTAGTGGTCCTTCCCTCCTTTGGATCACTGTCCATTTCATTAATGAGGAAAAAAAGAGGGTTAAATAAAGGAGAGAGCATTGAACAAGAGAATTTGATCAGAATATCTAGTACCTTGTCTTTCGTGTTCCATTCTCTTGGTCCAATTCCATCGCAGATGAATCTTCAAGATCAATTGCCATTTCATCAGGCTGACCGGACTGCTGCAATGCCTGATCTCCAAATGCATCATGTAAGCGCTCCGTCAACACATTTGAGAAGCTTTTATACATGGAGAGAAACAACACCTGCAAAATGTATTAAAGAATCAATTTAAGAGGTTAATTGAACACCAACCACTGGGTAAAGAGGGCTCAGACAATTACAACCTTCCGATTCATGTGCAGTTTGAGCTCTTAGCAGCTCACAAACATGACATCATGTTTTGCACATCCTGGGTCAAAGTGGTACCAGCAGAATTCACTTATTTTTACCAACAGATTTATCATGTAAAAATCTAAGTTCTCATTTGTAACATAGTAGATAATGCAAACTCCCAGATCAATATATTTAGCCAACAGTACTGCTCCCCTCCCCCACCCCAAACTCCCCAGGAAAAAAATAATCCCACATGTGTTTATACATACATTGTTTCCCTATATGATTTCCTTGGATATCATATTTTTTTAATATAATATTTCCTTGGACATCTTTCCAATGTGTTGCACATATTTCCAATAAGTAAACCAATCATTTGGAACAATACAAAAATATGGAAACATGTTAAAGAAAATGGAGATAAGTTGATATGATGTCGAACCTCGATCTCATTAAGAGCTCGAGCAAGAAGAGCCTCCTTTGCCTCCAAAGATTCGCGAACAGATACCTCCTCCTCTTTCGTCTTTTCAGCATTTGACTTCAAACGCTTCATTCTCACAGGGTTTTCACCCAGAACAGGTTCACCATCCACAAGTGTAAGCTTTTCTTCAGCAGTGTCTAAATCTGTTTTAGCTTTCAATGCAGCTTCTTCAGCAGATACAACACTCCTCTTGAGGTTCAATATCTCTTTCCGTAGATCAGAAATCCGATTGTATGTTTTATTGACAGCATTTCTGAGAATCAGTCAAACACGAACAGAAAGACTATAAACAACTCAGAAATAACTTCGGAGCTCTTTGTTTTTCGGAACATAATAAAAGGAAATTGAAGGTAAAGAATCAGTTTATTGGAAGTAACTAAACATATGATGAAAAAATGGCCCAAGTAGGCAGGAACTGATTGGACATTGAAGATACTTGACATGTACAAGAACCATACAGTAATAAATTTTATTTATTTGCTAGTTAGGTTACAAACTGGTATAGTTGGAAAAGGGAAAGTTACAAGTTGGGGATTTGAAAACGAGCAGCAAATCTTTGATATAGAAACAAGTGCAGGCAGTACCTATTCTATGATGGAAGTGTACATCATTAGGTTGCCGACTTACTCTGATGAAAGCAAAAATAACTTTTTCACGAAAAATGATGATTTCCTCATAATTAGAAGTTAGGGTTGTTTACCTCCCATATACGATCAGATGTATGAAAAAGCTCAACGTTTGTTGGAGAGAATATCCACGTCACTATGGCCAGATTAGATATAAGCCGATAACCCATCATTCTATCAATTGTTAAAGCTGTCATCTGAGCACTGTTTTTCCAAAAGAAACTAACTTCATCTATCAGCAAAATCTGTTTTTCTTGGTCAGGGCACATCTTTGCAATGACTTGGCCATATCTCTCCAATACAGTGATGAGATGAGTAAAGCTCTTTGATCCAATATCAAGAAGAGTATGAATAACCACTTTCAAGCAAATATACATACCATGAACTGGGAGCACATTTTCATCCATCCATGACATTATTTCACGAGCAGTTTTTCTTCCTTTCACCATAGCTTTCAGCTCCGTAGAAAGTTCATATTCAGTTTTATCACCATCTTCTGCACTGTATTTGAAATCTGGTCCACCCTTTAGTGGAAGGAGTTCCTCTAAACCAGAGGCATTTTCAATGCTCTAGAAGGAGAAAATACAATAAGGAAATCAAGATAATCAACCTGAATAAAGCATAGACATCGGACTTGAATATAAAACAACACACACACCTACATAATATATCTTCACGCAAACATCGCAATCAATAAGTACGTATCCCATATGAACACAATTCTAAAATTGAAAATGTCTTTCTGGTCAACATCAATACAGTATATAATTACAATGAATCATTTGTAACATATAAATAATGGTCATCAATAGCTACACATTTCTTTCAATAAAGTTAATTCAACCCAAATACATTTTTCCATGTGATGTACATGAATGGATACGAAAGTATACAATATGAATAAGATATACACGTTATGATAATTCTCCTATTACGGTTTTGAACATTTCTTTTGCACTCCGAATAATTATATTTTGATCAAGGCTTCTTTGGTACTTTTAGGGGATGGTCAAGAGATGCCGAACAGATGCTCATAGTATTTGTAGTTCAGATTTTCGAATTATGGACATAAAGAGTCCACTAAGTATTTGCTACTGATACACTCCTCAATCAGGGTGGAACTACGAGATCACCCCAAGCAGGTCTTTGGCATTCAGGGGCACGGACATACCATAGATCCCTGTTCAATAAGTGGAACGCACCATCTGTGCCCTCTCAGTATTGGCAGTAAGGGTCAGAGAAGGGCATGGAAATGCTCTATACTTCCCAAATCATCGACATGCCTGAAACCATTATTATTAAGGTGTTGCCAGAAACAGGCACATGACGGGGTTATGAAAAGAAACAAAATCCACTGGGACTTGTTTCACCATGCAACATTCCTAAGTTAATTGTAGGAAGAAAATGAAAATTCTCAGATAATTATGAAGAACCAATGTCACAGTGTTGTAAAATAAAGCCTGCAAGGAAGTTGCTAAGTGAACTAATTTAGCAAACATGCATAAAAAATGGAGAGGTATACTAACTAGAAATTTAGTGTAGTACTCAACATGTGCAGAGCATAAATAAAGTGTACACCAATGAGTTTTGAAGATCAAGAAAGGATGAGTTGAGCTCTCATTCTTATTGAAAACAAGTATTTTTGCCAGTCAGTACCTGCTTAATCTTGTCCCAGTATGATAAACGAACTTCTCTTTCCAAAACCTCCTGGACAAATACACGCTTTGGGGCCCATTTTGGAAGGTTTAACACATAAGCCCACTCTTCCCATGGCCAAATAAACTGAAAATTTGATCTGCAATATCAACAGTCAACAGATAAAAGTTTAGGAACATAATCTGACACACTCTAATAATCTCATCACTTCTTTAACTTGTTGGTGTTATCATGAACTAAGAGACTAAAACATTTAATACCTTCAAACTTACAAGCATACTGCAATTTCCTCATTCGAATATATTTCAACTTAATCTGAACTTAAAAATATTTCTTTACGGTCAAGAAATTCACAAAAAATAATTTTTGAACACTTTCAACCAATTTACTTTTACACCCGTACCGCTCTCACGGCCCGCACCGAAACAGTGCTTTACCCCTAAATGTCCAGTCAACTGCTGCGTCTCAACGTATTTCGGGGAAAACCAGCTAGCCCTGGGTTCGAGTGGCATTTCACCCCTAACCAGTCCTAGTTTAGTGATCACTTACAATTTTTCGACTATGAAGTAAGAATGCATTTACAAGTCTATACATTTTAAAGGATTCTGTGTGACTTTTGCCAATAGACAATACATCTTCTCCAGAAGAGTTGATAAGCCCCACTTTTAGGTAGTTAGGAAAGCACAGGTGAAATTTCATTTTTTGATATATATATATAAAGGAGACTTGGAACATAGAGAGGGTGACAGTGAAGATTTTAGTGAGAGAAGGGCCTTAGACAATGGATGCAGGAGTAAAAGACTGATGGTCTTGGAGGTGGGTTATAGATAGGATGCTGAACTATGTCAGATCCCATATCAGCTATACAGTCCACAATCCCAATCCCACCCCACTCACAGATTACATAACATTATGCAGTAGGAAATCATTAGAGGCTTTAACAAATATATGATCAACAAAAAGTACAAACGTCACATTTCCCAAGTCCATTTATAGTAAAAAGGATATGCTTGTACACTACAGAATGCTGGCTGAAATTCAGGAGCTAGACTTACAAATGGTGAGAGAACCAGAGGATGAGGCGTGTTCTACACTCCATATCTAATTCCGCAATCTTATCAAAAAGCGCACGGACTGCACCAGCTACAACAGCTGGGAAGGCCCCTGGAAGAGCCTATTAGTGAATATAATAGTTAGCCATACAAACTTGATAAATTTTACCAATAGCTATACATCTTGAAGACTTAAAAGCATAACACAAAGATTAGCATCACAATACATTGAAAAGGTAGAGGCAACACTTAGTCACTAGTTTGGTTCTAAAATACCTTACAGAGGTCAATGATCACCAATGTGTAATATATTGGTTTAAATGGAGGTTGAGGCAGTAAAAGAAGCTGCAAGAAAGAACAAAAAAAGAAGAAACATTACTGAGTTTTGGTTCGCAAATTAATGAACAACAATATTAAAATAAATTTATAACGGAGTACAACTAAGAAGTGGCAGAATAATATTATTTGATACCAATAAGAACTTTTCGGTACAATTTCAGTAGGGTGCAGAATAACTAAATATACACGAGTAAAACTAAGCAAACTTTAGAAATAATGAAATCATTTGAATAACTCACAGTTAAGATATATAATCAATTACATATAATACAAAAGAAACAATACCTCTTCTTTGATACATTCATACTACTAAAGATATTAAAAGAAGAATGAATTGAAAAAAGAGAATATTAGCCCATCGACTATCAGCAACACAAATCAACTTACCTGAGAGAATATTGTCTCTGCCATTAGATACTCATACCGGAAAAGGACAGGAAGGCCCACCATGTAAGAAGCACACTCCTTTCGACTAGGTTTGAATAAATCAAAAGAAAAAAACAACAAAATAAGTAATAAGAACAATAATGGAACAAGCAATATTTGAAACTTCATCATAACGTCTCTGTTTTTACTATTACCATCATGATATAGCAATCAGAATCCCATTATACAATTTACGGTAGATATAACTACAATCTACTAATGTTTGAAAATGCTCTCATCATAATGGCATGAAATCTCATCATAATGGAACTAGCAAGATTTGAAATACATCATTAACTTCATCATACCATTCATTGCATATGGTATGCCTAAATACTAACATGAAGCTACTAATGACACTCATACTCCTTTCACAATTACCCTTGTTATCTATTTTCTCATACTCACAACTGAAATGCATATATAACAGACTCTAAATCATGTAACTGTAGTCTATAATAAATGTGCATAAACTAGAATTCATTCTTCAGATAAAGCAGATGATAAGTAATTAAGAGATTAATATATAAAAAAAATAATAAGTAGATGAGGATTGAATGTTAAATGAACATAATGATGTATGCAGTGACTTCCTCAATCTGAAATATCAAAATATAAAATATATTAGCAAAAGGAACTTTTGTTAGTGCCTCCAAAAAGTAAGCAAAAGCCACCTCTGGTATAAATTTTAAGGTTTGAAAGATAATAATAGAATCTTTGAATAATTATTATTGAAAATTTTATTTAAAGAAATCAGGTGTAACCAGGGGCGGAGCTAGCAGGTAGCAAGTATAGGCAATTGTCTACACTTCCATTTGGGCTAAAAAAGTTAATCTAGGTATAATAGTGATCTACAATAATTTTTAAGGGTTAGCGATTAAATAATATATCCCGAAATAATCGATACACATCAAACAAAATGTATTAGATTGTGTAAATTAACACATACAAGGTATATGCGATATGAAGCAGAAGTGCTAATCAATCATGACACATAATTAGTCATCATACAGGAACTGTTTGTATGATATCTACATACCAACCATTCAAGAACAGAAGCACGTCCAACAAATACTCTTCCACCACAAACCGGTCTATAGGTTGTAAATCCTGCCATCAAGTAGGTAAATAATGGTAGCTGACAATATGCAACTAATATGGCGCTAAAACACATATACATATCAACAAGCACATAATTTTATCTCAAAAACATGAATATCTAGTCTACCAAGTGAATAAATAGAAGTAATAATAGGACCTTAGTCTCTTTAGCTATGTTTACTTGCATGCAAAAGTATATCTGCAGCTAAAAGACAACATCTATGACAAAAGACAAAGGCAACAGCACCAACAAATAAGTAAATACAAAAGGAGAGCAACAGCCTGATTAAGATACACTTCATTCACATTAAAAAATAAAGTGACCATTTTCCCGGTGGCATCTTGAATCCAATTAATTACTAACTATTGTTAGTTCCCTTGGCTTAACGTATATAAGAAATTGCCTATGAAAGTAGGGTTAGATGTGCTGCTCGATACAGCTTCATATTCAGCACAACTTATAATGCTAACATCTTGCAACTTAACCAAACAGCTGACTGATTTCCAGCAAAAACACCTGGTTTGAAATTCAGAGGGTAATTCAATAGAAAGACGCTAAAGAAACAACTCAAATGCTCTCAGCATAATCAAACAAATGCATAAAGCATACAGACAACAGCTGAGGCCATGAGTTCGAGATTTTCAATAAGAGGGGCATTCAGGCCTTAAGGCCATCAAACGCCTAGATGATTGGGCTAGTCGAATTAGGCAGCGAATTTTAGAACACTGAAAACATAGAACATAATACACCATCCAAATTGCACCAAGCTTAAATTCAATGGACAAGAAGAGATCGCATAAAGATCTACAAAAATGTAGTAAAGATTCAAGTGGATGATAACCGGTAAAATAGTGAACTACCTCGGTTTTATTGGCAGGAAATATGTTAAGCCTTCGTATCCTTTGAGGATATTTCAGTTCAGCTTCATGCCTTTGTTTGCCAAAGGTGATCCCTGAGAGTACTTTAGGAGGGTCTGGCAGCTCGGGGCAGCTGATGGGACCAAAGTCATGTGATTTTCCAGCAACCAGTTGTGCCTCAAATTGAAGGTGTGGTCTGGGAACTAGAAAAGGAAATTGGAATAAATAAACAAGCGCGCGTGTGTGTGCACGCACAAAAGGGTTACCAAATAGAACAAGAAAAGCACAAAGCACAACAGTTTTTAACTAAAATTTTATTTTAGTCGAGAACAAATAATTGCACATCTTTCTCATGTTAATCTCACAGCATAGTGAACGCTTGAAAGCATTCAGCAGTGAAGCATTCACAAAAGCTGAGCAGCCATGATTACTAGTACAGAAGACTTCTTCCTTCTATCTTCCTCTTTTTCATAAAGTGTAAATTCCATTTGGTACCCCAGAGTTTGGGCTCATATTTCTACATCCATCGCAGACAACTTAACCAATCTATTTCACATGGTAAAAATTGACTGGTTAATATAACATGTGATTTAACCAGGGAAAATATGTACAAAGTTGAGCACAACACTGCTGCAACCTCAGCCACTTCCACCACCACCTTCACCTGCACCACCATATTTATCCGCCATTTTGACAATTCATTCAAAGGCCCCTCTTTTAAATCTTAATGCATTGGCCCACCCCTGCAACCACCGACTTCTCTCTCTCTCCCATCACCATAAAATTAGCCTTATGTACAAACCCGTTTCAAGTTCTAGTTAATAAAAAAATGGACATGTCTGAATATTAAAAGCTACCAGATTCAGCCAGAGATTTGCTTTGAGCTCATACCCTAGGCCTAATTTTAGCCACTATGACTCCACCAACCACCACGTCCCCACCACCCAAATACCAGTTTAACGTAACACCATATGTCCATGACTCTACTCAGTCTCTTAAAGTTCGATGGAGATAACAATCATTCTCCGGCACATTAAGTTCTCAACCCCAATGAAGCTGATTCCATGCCTCCTAATTACACCTTTTTCTGATAAACAAGGTCTGCATAAGTCTCTTTTGGTTTCTATGGGTTTCAATTATTAATTTATTAAGATTTCCGTTGAAGGGTACAGAAGAAGGAAGAAAGAGACCGTAAGAAAGAGAAGAAATAAAACTGAGGAATGATCAATTGTGCTTTTGAAGGCAATATCTGATTGGGAAATTAGGATAAACCTGGATTGCAGCATCTGGTTTCAATTTGATGAAAGCAAGTCTAATTTTTCAAACCAGCTGGGCTTGGCTAGGATTCAAGTAGAAGCTTTAATGTATTACTTAAGAACATTTTCAGCTCTGGGGTTGGGGTAGATATAGAAACATAAACCCCCAATTCTGGGGTGCAACATGGACTCCTTTAACAATTATCTGTTTATTACTTCATCTCAAAATAGTTGGCTGAAGTATAATTTAGTATTGTCCATAGATAGTTAGCTGAAGCACAATATTTTAGCATTCTTGTAAACTGTTTTATGTCTCATACTATTCAAAAGACAAAAGACTATTATGAAACAAACAAGACTAATGATGCCAGTCTTCTTCTTCATACCAGGATTTCTCTACACTTGTTGATACAACATATATGAAACTGAAGAAAATTTTCCTATACTAGCATACTTGATCCACCCAACGACAGTAAGAGAAAGGGAAACTCAAGAATAAGAATCGGTAATAATTTAAGTTCTTCATCAGCAGGAAAAACAATCGATCTAAATGTAATGTCTTAAGTGTACAACATTGAGAAGAAATAGGTAAAAAATACAACAAATACCACTATCAAGTTTCCATCCCTTGTTGGAGAGATCTTGGATCCGTCCCCATAAATCTTCTAAGAAATCCTGTTAATATATTAAGGCAAAAGGTAAAGGGCTATTAATTGTTACTTATAAATATGATATCAAATAAGTTCTCAATCCTGTGGAAGCAAAATTAATTTTTCTGCAAATATAAACTGAAAGCCAAGCAAGCAAATGTGCAAATCTATCTTATAGATCAATTTTCTCTGAACAAGAATTTCCGCTGAAGCCTCTGATGTGCACAGGAACCAGACATCTCAATCAATATGGCCAGGTTTACCTGAATTTACTTTGAAAGACTGTTCATACCAAATTGACACAACTAATAAATACTCATAGAAAACAATGCAGCTATCCTAATCATAAGCATTTTCCTACTTGAATGATCCAGCCTCTACTTTTGACATTTAACTCATCCAAAATAGGACTACGTTACACTCGCATTCAAGTCAAACACATGTTACCGTCACATCTTCAAATGAAGTAGAATATTCATTTGCATGTAAAGAACTCTAGATTGTATCTCATCATTTTTTTACTAGTTTGTTGCTTCCCGTTTATCAACCTTTAGGACGTAGTTTCCTCTCTCATGTAATATGCAGTTATAGAAGTATAGTTTACACGGGTAAATATAGAAAGCACAAAAAAGATCAGATAAAAGCTTAAATTATGCTGCAATACAAATTCCCTTAACTGATACGTTAGTTACTCTATTCTTGATTGTTTTATAAACTACAGCACCGACCTCCAGTTGTGTAAGATTTCAAACTATGCAGTTACACAAAATTTAGGCAATAAAAAGGAACAACGAATGATGATTTTGTGGAAAATAATACTCAGACATCTATTGTATACAATGGTGATGATCTAATGCTACGGATTTCTCGCAAGTTATAACACAATAATAATAATGAATGAATGAATAAAAATATAACATGAACAAATACAAAAACATTAGCCATTCTGGCCAAACCACGTAGGTTTCTAAGCAGAAACCTGTAACTAATATAGAGAGACTGTCTTTAGAAAATCATATATAGTGACCATATTCAAGGAGGAAAAAACTCGGCCTAGACTTCTTTAGCCAAACGGCTCAAACCATATTAGGTTTTTAAGCAGCTGCACTGCCTCTACTACATATATGACTATATTCAAGTTTCCTTCTAGAAAGGTAAGAAAGCAGCAACACTACTAGCAATTAATACACAGAAAATGAGACAGAAAAGCATAAATCGTACTTTTTCATCGTGAGTTTTCTTGGTGTTGTCAACATCCTCGAAAATAGAGAGACCAATGTCAGACACATGTCTTCTAATACTTAAATAGGCTTCAATTCCAACCATAACCCTTTCAATCTCTTCTGGAACTTGCTGCACAGTAACATGCTTTGCCATTAAACACGAGGCCTTAACTGATCCACCTTATTAGTTGGAGTAAGGGAAAATTTGATTTGTGCAGACATATTCACGTGTTAACAAGATGTAAGGGAAAAGATTTATAAAGAAATGGTATTCAAAAAAATAAGCATACAACCATACAAACATCACAAAACTTTAGAACTCATAAATATTTGAACTCAAAGCACACCTCATACCAACTAACCAACTATGACTCAGGAACATGCAACATAAACTTAATATACATCATGCAGTAAAAGAGAACTTCATTGTTCTACTGAAACAAAAATAAACTGTCTAAAAAATTAAATTATGTGGCACTCAAATTATCAGATTCTTCTGAATGCTCATTAAAATTCAAACAAACCCAATCCATTACGTGAATGATGAACGTGAAAGCATATCATGCAGATAGAATAATCGTTTTTGCACCAAGAAAAAAAATAGTAGAAATAACAAGTTTGAACAGATAACAAAGGTAAACCAGTTAATTCCAGCTAACTACTGTAAGAAAATAAGCTGGTTCACAATCAGCATATGGATAAGAGCATCGAATTATTGTTGAAATACAAGGAGCAGATCTCAACTAGAAAAGACAAACATTTGCCCAAACAGAGAAAGAGCAAGCCTTGACATCAATACCTCACTATCTGGAATCATACTCTTGAAACGTAAGCATTTACATATAAAATTTTTGTTCTAATAACCTCGTAATGCTCGGTTATGATGATAGTAGAGCCCCAATCCAAATAATGTCAAATTTAAGTAGCTTTCTGTTAGCAGGTGCTCCTTTGTAGATAATCTTGAAAATGCTTCCAGCGCATAAAGAAATATCCTCTGAAACAAAAAAGAGGAACAGGAAAAAGAATATAATACCTCTATGAGTTCAGACCCTCCCCAAGGAAGACATGAGAGAATACAAGTAATGTAAAAGTCAGCACATGCTTGCCAAGAAGGATTTCCTTTTTCGTCATCGACAGTTGTGGCAGCAGACGATAACAATGTTTCATATACTACAAGCAACGAACTTGGTTGGATAACTTTGCAGCACATCTGTAGAATACAGAACAGTCCTATAAAGTTTGAGATAATTTTATCTTTTGAAACGCTCAAAATAAATTATAAAGAGATACGATTAACAATGATGGCAAAAGACGAAACAGACAGGAAATAAATAAATGGGTACATCTGTAGAATATAGAACAGTCCTAGTAAGTTTGAGATAATTTTAACTTTTGAAACTCTCAAAATAAATTATAAACAGATATGATTAACAATGATGAAAAAAAGATCAAACAGATAGGAAATAAATAAATGGAGAAACGCCTGTAGAATGTGTCAAAGCTCAATTGTTATTTACTTAATACAAAAGTCACTAAACATAGGAAAATATATGCATTAGGCAGCTCCTGGTGAGATTAATCTATTATAATCTTCCCAAATTTTATTAAGATAATGTTTCCCAAAATCTTTTCAAGAGCTATTACAATTATACCAACTGGGTTTGAGATTAAAAAGACAATACAAAGTTACTTTCGCTCATATCCAGAATGAAAACAGTGTAATAATCAGAGTTATGCAACTTTAACTACGATATCACAACAAAATCAAACTATCAATAGCAAACCTACCAAAACTGTCAGAAATCGCATCATGATACGGATCCTACTGCAATTCCCAGTATCCAGAGCTTCCTGAAAAACAGGCCATTTCTTAAACAAGAATATTTACATCCAATTATAGTTCATGTACAGTCAAATACAAAAATTTTATAAAAGCTTAAGCTGTAACTTCAACAACCCAATACTCTTACGAACACATGACAGGCCCAGAAATTGCATTATTCAGGGCTCGTCTTAAGTACTTCCTACATCCCAATGAGAGAGTCTGACTTCAAAGCCAAAATATGTTCTTATGATGAATATCTTCTTAGTATTAATGTAATCAACAACACAACAACAATGAGCAAATGCTATTTAATCAATTTTAACATTTAAAAATGTGAGTGTCTACCACTTTGCGTTGTGCAGTTCTTGGATTGTCATGCTGCAGATATGCAGTTCCATGTACAGTTGGAGGTCAAACCCACATCATGCTCTCTATAACTGAGTCTTCTACCACAAAAGGTTTGCGCCAGCATTCTATATTAAGAACCTCATATTTTGCCTTAGCTATGTTCTAAATTATTGAGTAAAAAACAAATATCCAAGATAAGGTACCATTATTTGTCATTTGCAGTAGTGGAACATGCAAGATTTTCATGAAAGTACTAAGTTAAAAATAAGAATTATCCATAAAAAATAAAACTGTGAACATGCTCATGAACATAAGCTGAATATTTGTTCAACCATTTTATTGATTATATGGAATGATAGATTGAACATAGTACGAATAACTCGTAATACATCTTAAAATTGACAAGTGTAATCTTTATACATATGTCAATACAGCTCAAAATATTAGTATAACGAGAGTTAAAACTTCACCATCCCAAAATTCAAGAGATACGATTATACGATAAACATTTATGTCCATTACATAGATCAAATACCAACTTATTAGAAATTCAGAGCAATCATTATACATATGTCAATACAGCTCAAAATATTAGTATAATGAGAGTTAAAACTTCACCATCCCAAAATTCAAGAGACACGATTATATGATAAACATTTATGTCCATTACATAGATCAAATACCAACTTATTAGAAATTCAGAGCTAGTTTAAAAAAATAATAATAATAATAATAACAATAAATTATTATTATTATAGCTGCTTGTTCTATGGATACAGTTTATGCTTGCTCACCTGCAAACTAGTTTGAGAGTTCTCCACTACTTTCTTAGCAAACCCATCATCTTCCAAGTTCAATAACCCAACCTACAGAGAGAGGCAAAAGAGTTAAAAAGAAATTACTGCATGCATATCTAAAAGAACTCTCGATTTTCTAAGTCCAACAGTGGTTTAATGGATAACAGAACCTCCAAATTTCGCAAAATACATATCAGTAACCCTGACCTCTTCCAATGCTGACTTAACAAGACACAAGAAAAATCTGATTGTTCATATTCGAAACATCTAGTGATGAAAAGGCAGCATACATGAAATGTAACAAGGAAGAATAATACAAAATGAAGGGGAATTGAACCTACCAATGTCCCATACAGAGGAATCTTATGCGGCAATTGCTCAGCACATTCAAGAAGGAACTGCCACAATGAAAAAAAATGAATCAAAATAAATACCATGCAAAACAAACAACAAACTCTAGCAAGGTTAAGTAAATATAATCCAATCACATCAGTCAAATTAAAGACCGTAAAGAAATTTTAATTTTCTAATTATGTTAAAAATATGCAAGATTCAAGCGATAGATATTGGTACACTGTAGTTTTATGTTGCTCATGTTAGCCTAGTTCACACTTCACTTTAAAATATAACATATTGTTAACATTCCTCTTCAAATGAAACCACGAGGTGAAACTGAACATTTTTGCTCACTTATCTCTTTGTTAAAATGAAGCCTTAATTTGCACTCACAATTTGGCTCCCCTATATCTTTTTATTTGTTTTCCTTTTGTCTATTCTCTCACTTTTCACCTCCTTCCGAATATTTTGAGTTCTCATCTACTCTTGTCCCCCAACATTCAAGGCATCATAAAGTTAATTTTACTTCAGATATAACACAACAAAAACAATGAAGGCACAGGAATGCTGGAGATGACTCAATGAGGCCAGCATTTAAGCCTAAGTTGCATGGAGTATTCAGTTTGATATGGATACTTTCAAGGTTGTATGCCTCAATTTAGCACTGTATCACACTAAAATGAAGTATCCACATTCAAACCCCAAGACATGTGTGAGGAGAGGATCCAGGTGCTTCATGGCATAAGGAAGAGTCCATAGAACATAGGTCTAAAGTCTAAACACTTCCCCTGCAGCTCTGCTTTACAATTGCGTAATTTGAGAATGAAGAAAATCAGAAGTCACATTATAATAAGAAAATAACAAGAGAATAAATATTGAAAAATATCCCCAGCAGCAGCAGTCATAGTCACCGAGGCGTTAAGGCAAATTGTGGTGGTGGTGGTGATCAACGGCATGGATACCTAAGCACACCTAAGGGATAACTCAGCCTACTGCCTAGTCACCCGAAAGTGATAAGTTGCTTCTCATTAGCTTATCCCCTGGACGCCTGAGAGACATCTAGGCAGCAGCTAACCAATGACTAGATAACGGTGTTTGTGGCATGCCCTCGACTCCAAAATTTGCTGTGCAGGTAGGACAATTCATGAGCCTTTACATTGTTGGAATATATTTTAGACCTACCCCATAAAGGAGACTTTCCAATGCATTCATGAGCCTTTACATTGTTGGGATATATTTTAGACCTACCCCATAAAGGGGACTTTCCAATGCAAGACGAGGTACTTTATGCACTGTTTCTCCATCATATGTCTTCTTCGCATTATAAATCATATGCATGAGATTATTATTAATAGAGACTGCAACAACATGGTAATTGCAATTATACCATTTATGCCAAAGAAATAGTATAATGACTACTCAAGCTATAATACGATAAATCAACAGTACACAAAAAGGGCATAAAATAAAACAAACTTACATGTAATATATCAACACCAGAATGCTGCTCTAACTCTCGCCGAACCACACCAAAACATGCCTCGTGCAATCACAATTACAAATGCAAGATTCTACAAGATCATTATATTTTACTTAATACATAACCCTAACACATGAAACCCTATAGAAAAATCAAAAATTAGGTTATAATAAGAGTCAGTAAATAGTGGAGCAAACCCTATACTGACAATGTGATCTTTGAAATCGACAGTCCCGCCATACTCGGGACACTTCTCGCCAATTCGCAGAATTAGACTCCTCCAACTACTCATTTCATGTAGAATTCCTAAATCTCTGAATGTATGACAGATTTTTTTCAGAAGAAAAGTTTAAAACATAACGGGGATGAAGAGAGCAAATAAAAAAAAATATAGGGGATTGGAGGGGTTTTGGACCGTAATCGCGTAAGACTACGTAAACCACAGCGAACAAAATTCGGGATCGCCCGTTCGTTGTGGTATGGGTCTTGACGAGCTTATATTTGTATCCAAATAACCTGGACCTATTTCCGGAAAAAAAAAATACTAGCATTAAAAAAACCGACTAATTTGCCTTTCCTAAACTATGAGGTGCTTTTACCCAAAAAAAAATATATAATTTGTATAATAGATCAATAAAAATGTACTCCATAACATTTTTTTCACGGAGAGGTTAGTGCCTAAAAATTACATACATTTATTATTAATATTATGTAATAGTTGTAAATTTTGATATTTTAATTTTGAAATTTTTATGATCTAATCATTGATTTCATTGATTATCAATTATTAAAAAATTGGGAGGTCAGGTTTTAAATCTTATGAACTAATAAAAAATTCTGTAAAATAATTTATTGGTGTATGTGTGTGTGCGTGAGAATTTTTATCTGGTAGCTTCTTATGTAAAATTTAAAACAAAAGTTTGAGAGAGTTTTAATTTTTAGATTTTTATGTGCATATATATAGGTTTGTGGTAAAGTAAAAAGAACGAGAGAAATAAGAGTAAAAAACTGTATATGACGCTACTAAAGGTTTATAAATTTATTTGGATGATTTTATTAGTTT
This sequence comes from Centella asiatica, assembly GCA_014636745.2. Taxonomy (NCBI): domain Eukaryota; kingdom Viridiplantae; phylum Streptophyta; class Magnoliopsida; order Apiales; family Apiaceae; genus Centella; species Centella asiatica. Next base: position 25,094,156 of record CM025782.1, on the reverse strand, counting down.
TTTTTTTTTTTTTTTTGGCTTAGGACTTTATTAGTGTTTAAATGTTGAACCTCTTCGTTTTCTTCATCAATATCTCCATGGTCTTTTCAAATTAACACCACTATTTAATACAAGTTGTGAATTAAAAGGAAGACATAAGTGAGAGTAGGTAGATTGATGGCTTGAACTTCGAAAATTTATGACCATGGTAGCATGCTATAATGAAAAATGCTCATTTCGAGCATTTGTAAAAATATAAAATCTATACCTATAAAAGGAGTAACAGCCAAAATGAATGGTTCGTAGTAAAAGAAAAAAAAAAAGCACAATAAAAATTGATAATAAAATATTGCATTAAAAAAAAGGAGCAAAATAAAATAAAAAACCAGGTAAAAAAAACACCGTAAAAATTAGTTCTAAAAATTTAATAATTAAAAATTCTACAACAATAGAATAAAAAACTTTTAAACCAAAAAATTCATTAACTCAATCTCAAAAATAGAAAACATACCTCACATCACATTCACCAAAAATAAAAATATAATTCTAAAATATACAATCCATAAACTTAAGAAAAAAATAATTTTAAAAAATCACTCTAAGATGCTATATAACATCTCAACATATATTAAAACTTTATTTAAAACAATACAAAAGTTAAAAGAAAAATTATTAGTAAAATGTCCATTTTGTGTATGTACTTTGTAACTAGTATATTTTATAAGCACTACTTGAAAATGATCATTTGCTCGGATTAAAAGTAAATTTTAAGAAAAAAAATCATTATTTAGCAATAATTACGGTTCCCAAAAATAAAATATTAAAAAAGTGAAAAGGTTAAAAGAGAGGATGTGTGGTTAGAAAATTAAAAAAAAATGGTTGGTAAAAATCAGAAACTAGAATTAGACAAATCATTTTTAAAAGCTATCAACACTTGTAATTACAATTACAACTGTACAGTTCTGCAAAATAGAAATCGCCTTAAACCACGGTACAGTAACAAGCTTCATATAATACTAATCCTATACCCAATGTTCTCTCCCACAATGTAATCATCAACTTCTTGAAAGATTCCAGATCAACAGGATGGACGGACTCACTCTGAAAACCATAATCTTCAATGGGAGAATACCAAAATATCAACATACTCACAGCTTGTCAAAATTGAAGCTTTTGGTAAGCTGGCCGTTCTTTTAACTCGTCCGATGCTTCTGATGTAGACTTTGTTGCAGCTCCTTCATACCCACCTCCCCCACAACCCCCAACCCACCACCCAAACCCGGGTTGCTCGCTGTGTATATCAATGGCAACCGTCTTGTTTGTAGATAAAAAGGTTTCGGAATTGTCTAAACCCTTTAAAAATCCACATATATACCTGGGATAACTTGAGGACCCGACCCTCGACTACATGCTGACAATACAACATTATGTTAGAAGCAGGTTGTCTATACAACACTAGCCTAGTAAATGTAGTTAAAGAACACAGAAGAACGGGGCTTATACCACGACGTCTATACTCTGAACTGATTCCGCTCCCTAAACTCCCAAATCCACTGAGCTGAATAAAGAGGGGATCCGACCTTGTCTTTTACAAGATGGAACCATAAAACTGTGCAATATGCTTTTACTTCACACCACCTTTATTAGCAGACATTGTCTCCTCAATTCTCCTGATTACCATGCTTAGACTGCCTCCGTCTTCAAGAACTTTTACAGCAGCTCGATGGGCATGCTTTTGCCATTTGAGCAAATTATAGGACTGCAGAACAGACCATCTTGCTTGATTTGACATCTATTTAAAGAGAATTATGATTATCAATATTCGTTATTTGACAACAGATATTCAAGCATAAAGTAATGATTAAAGAAAGACCTCGGCAACTGAGAGTGGAGGATCCAAAAGAATGCAGATGCTCCTGAATAGATTTTCATCATTTTCTCCACCATCAGCTTCACCATAAACAAGAGCTTCAGCTGCAATCCCAGCAAAAAGCACCATACAATACCTGGAGATTATTGAAGTAGATGAATTGCCAGGTGAAATAGATACCTCCCCAAACACGATGCAACAATGATTCCACTAATTAACTAATTTGATTTAGATCACAGTGCAAATTTGAGGCATAGCAAGTGCATCATTATTCTTGTATAATATCATCATACAGTTAAATAAAAAGGTATGAAGGAGTAGGAAATCAAATGGCATTCTAGCAATCATACATCCTCCAGAAATAACAAAATAACCTAGAAAAAATGTAACATTGCAAGTAATATAGGGGAGGCCGGAAAGCATGGAAATTAAAGAAAAATCTGATTAGAGAAATGATTTAGAAAGCTATCATGAAAGAGAAAAATATGTTGATCGATATGCACCCAAAAAAAAAATGTTATTCAAATTAGGCACAAATGAGTATAGTAAAAAGACACGTCAAAGGCCTGGATATATACCTGTCAAAGGCAGAACCGCTTAGACGGCCTTCACCAAGCTCCTTCTGCAGATTTTCATCCCAGAACTGTGTTCCTGCCTGCAAAGAAAAACTCACCTTATGTTTGCCGCTGATAATTACAACATAAAAGAGAAAACTTTAGCTCATCATATTTCATCGAAGTCGGCCAGGCAAGACATTTAAATAATGAAGGATAGTTATGGTCATTTACTAATCACTAGAATCACTCTAAAACATACACAGGATTCCAAAAGGACTTTGTTAGAGTCACTGACTCACCACAACAACGAATAAAGAAAATTAATACCGTAAATTTCTGGCTCTTTCTCAACAGGTTTGTTGAGTCATGGTGTAATTTTGAGGGAAACGGGTATAAATAGGAAGAAAATTATATTTGGCTTTCAAAGCAGTCAAGAAATTGACTTAGGCCCTTCCCATATATATCACTGAAATTGGTTCAGACTCGTATACTTTTGACTGAAAGGGATCTTTTTAGGTGAGCACACATTAGTAAATGGTAAGTCGAACACCAATTCTCTAAGGTTACCCATGCCAGTTGGAAAAACCTGAGAAAACTGGACAAGAACAGATGGAACAGTATAACGGCTGAGTTCAATAACATGTAATCAATATCAGAAAAGAAAATACTCCGTATAACATCAAGTAGCAATGCGATTAAATTGACTCCAATACCTGCCCTTGAATGCCCATTTGCATTGCAACAATTGGGTCTAAGATAACCCCACGAATTGGGCAACCCATAAGATATGCTGCTAAATAAGAACAGAAATTCATTAAATTAGTACACGTTGGTCGTTGGATATTGAAATTTTGATAAAAATAAAGCTCTGAGGTTCAATCATTGTTTAATGCCTCAACTGACTAACAATGATCTCTAACAATTTTGTACTGTCAACCGAATGTCTGAATAGAAGTTAAAAGGGGGATTTACCTACTAGAAGATGCCCAGCTTCATGCACAAGAATTCGCCTTCTATAAGGTGGCCAATAACTTGAGATTTGAGCTAAACAGGAACCGCCAAGGAATATAGAATCTATCATAGCTAACCCAAGTATGGCTGCTAGGTTTGGTCTGATATCTATTCCTTGATTAACCAGAAAAGATAGTCCAGCAAAGAAACCAGCCAAAAGAACACTAGAACTTCCAGAAAGACCCCACTTCTTGGGTGAAAGTTTTGAAACTACATTGAAACAAAAGAAACAAACACAGTTTCACCATGGCACAAAGTTAATCTAAACAAAAGTACAACAAAACTTTGAACTCAGGAGTAATCCTAAACGTGGAGCAGTATCACATATTAATCACTTCATCATAAGGTGAAGCACTAAACAACTGAAATATTTCCAAGATAAAAATATACACGCCAGCCTACCAAAGCTATGACATAGATTCATATCAATACCGTATAGTCATGAGATTTTCAGAATTTGCATTAAAATTACTCCATATAAACTTTTGTACAACAGCACTGCACCTTCATAACCAGTTGAAGACTTCAATACAGTTGGTGTAACAATTCTTGGTCCCTCCAGCACTGCAAAACAAAGGAAAATCACAGATAAAATACTCTCTCTGTTCCAACATTTTATAATACGTTCCAATTTGATCACAATACACTTCTGAAATCCTAAAATTCATTTTACATTTATGTCTTAAGATATCAAAACTACAAAATTTGTCTTCATATCTACTTTTCAAGGTCTTTACCGTGGTAATTTAATCAACAACTAAAACTATATAAATTTAGATAGTATGATAGACAGAATTTTACCAATATTCCGGTATTTCCCAAAATTGGGCAAGAGCCCTTTATCCTTGAGAAAAGAATAGGCACTGCCAACTAGCCTCATGTCATCGGCATTCAAACAAGTATCTAAAACATCCCAATTTCTCTCCGATCCTCCGAACAATCCCAACTCGCCACCACTCGGTGACCGAGTTGACAACTCAATGGAAGAATCTTCCTGTACAATTGGTATATCTCTCAAGAACCGAAGTGCCCGAGCAAGGTCTTTGTCCTTCACAGCAGCCTCGTACTCTTGCCATTCCCTTACAGCTCTGGTTGGGGCGCGCGAAACTTTTTTCCGGTTAAATTGTTTGGTATCGGGAACTGGGTTCGTGGGAAATTTGAAAGCTTGCGGGAATTTGAAGTGGGTCGAGCGATCGAAGCCGACAGGGGAAATAATTGGAGGAAGAATTGCGAAGGGCGGAGGTGAGAGACAGAGAAACGTGGCCATGGTTGATCTGCTCTTGAAAATCGAAATCTGATAAATTACTACCGTGGATTGGGCTTTCTTTTCTGTTTTATCATCTATACACTTTTTTGTTGGTACTTGGAGAATTGGGCCAATTGGCCCATTTTTACTTTTATTTAATTTTTCACTTTTCTGGTTAGTGAAATACTCCCTCCTTTTTCACGAGTCGTTCAGGTCATTTTAAGTATACATTTTATATGTTAAATATTTTATCTAATTTTAGAAAATCAATAATTGTAAAATTAATATAAACAAAAATTGAAATATAGAAAAAGTCAAATGGGGAATGAGGAAATACTGAAGTGGTAAAAAGAAAAATACCAACATTCTTGTGTTCACACGATTGCATGATTGCATCCACTTCATATAATCGCCGGTTGCATGCTTACATAGTTAAAGGTGTCTCCTAAATTTTGTACGGTTACTTCGTCCTTTGGAGCGAGTGAAGGAAGGGGAAAAGGATAAGTTGACTTGAGTTGGTATTTTAATATTAGCTCCCTGTAGCGATGGTACACTATATAAATAACTTAACAAATGATTTGGCTGTAGTTATGGACTATTTTTTAAAAAAAATAAAAATGTTATGATTTCGATATGTGTACGTCAGTTTTTAAATATAGCCTTTTATGTAATAAAAAAAATATTAATAAATACCAAATGCACTTCTTAGTTTTACCAAAAACAAAAAATAAAAACAGAAAAAAACAAATATCAAACATAAAATTATAGATGCATTTGTTTAACCATGTAGATAAATATTTTGACAACTATCGCGCATTACGAAATTTCAAAGTTCACAAAGAAAACGAGTAATTAAAAATAAGATATTATAAAGTATATGAAAATGTATGTTTTAATATGTGAAATGGGTGTGTGAGCTTGTAATTCTTATAAAACATGAGTAATCATTTTTTGACTTATATACTTACAGATATATAAGGTGATGTGGTTTAATCTAGTGATTATTTTTTCATATGACAAGATATTTGAATTTTAAACACACGAAAATAACATCGCTAGCCAGTTATTATAGGTGCATAAGTGTATATACAAATCTTTGATAATTTATTGTGTTAAAAATATGTGATGTTGGTTTATTTAACATATCAATTTTGTGGGTGTCAAAAGGTTTTTCATCTAAAATCTATTACTTGTTAAGGCCATGTGTTGGTCGTTGTTGTAAAATTTTTACTGTAGTGGGTCTTTCATCGTCTTATAACTAAGTTCTTTTAATTATCATCTAACTTCGATTAGTTTTAATCAAATAATCATGTGCTTGACATCTTCTTACTCTCTAAATTTGTTAAGCGATTCAAATATATATATATATATATATAATTGCCGACGAAAAAAAATTTATTTATCTTTTTTTTTAGTTCTCTCAAAATAACAATAAAAATAATGTCTAAATCCAATTATTTATAATCTAATTTCAATTAAATTTGCCCAACACCTTATGTATCATTCCATATACATGGTAGTAATCTATTTTCATTCAAACTTATTTATACATAAAAAAATTAAAGACAATGATTTCTATATAATAAATAAATAAACAATACATAAATGAAAGAACTAAACAAGAGATGTGACTGTTTGTCTCATTAGTTATCGATTAATTTTTTAAAAAAAATAAAATGACCAAAATTTATAACCTTGCAAGACTACCTTTTCAAAAAAATTAAGGAGTTCGTGTCAGTTGTATAACAAAAAAACAAAAATGGTAAACAAAGAAATTTAAGCCAAAGGCAAACAGTGAGCTTGAAACATCTGCAACCTCTCCTCAACGATAAGAAATATATCATCACAACTCAACGACACCCAATCACCCTCAATCTTCCCGTCCCCATTATAAACCTCTACTTTTTCTCTCCCTCTTCATTTCATCTCTCATCATCTTCTTTCTCTCTTCTATATCCACTTCTTCACACAACAATGGCTTCCGCAGCATCCCCCGCCTCACTCTCTCTCATCCCCACCACTTCCTCCTCTTCCTCCACCGCCTCCCGCTCACGCGCCTCCCTCTCCACCGCCCGCTTCCTCCGCTCCCCTCACCCCCGTGGCCTCGGATTCGCCGCCGCTGCCGCTGACCCCCTCCTCTCCCTACATGTCGCCTCCAAGCTCCGATCCCTCAAATCATCCGGCGGAGCCATCCGGGGTGTCGCCTCCATGGCTAAGAAGAGCGTCGGAGATCTTACCGAAGCCGATTTGAAGGGGAAGTCAGTGTTGGTGAGGGTCGATTTGAATGTCCCCTTGAACGATGCCCAAGAGATCACTGATGATACCAGGATTAGAGCTGCTATTCCTACTATCAAATATTTGATGAGTAATGGTGCTAAGGTTATTCTTACCAGTCATTTGGTAAGAGGGTCACATTTGTTTCCTCTACTAATAGCAGATCATAGTGTATCCACATTTAGTCGTTATTCTAGATTTTCTTTTTAGTCAAATTGAGTTGGTGTTGGACTTCATTCACTTGCATTGTTTTCAACTGGTTTTTTATTTTATTGTTGTTCAATTGGTCTTGCATTACAATTTAGTTTCTACACTACTTTAGAATATTTTGTTCTTGTTTGAGTTCAAGTTACCGTGTGCAACTTAGTGATTCAAAATTTCTAATTTTGTTACTGCTAAGTAATACCGTCTCAGATATTTTATATTTTGTTGGAAGTGGTGTGACTATAATATAGCTCCACTGTTAGAAAATGTTGATTTATTTGAATTGTTCATTCAGCATTGTATCACGATGGTTTATGAAAAATATGTATGTTATTAGTCATGTTCGGCTTGTTGGGTTGATGTGCTGAAGCTGAATTGTTGTATCTTACTGAATGACAGGGACGGCCAAAAGGTGTCACTCCAAAATTCAGCCTGGCACCAATTGTGCCCAGACTATCTGAACTCCTCGGTATTACGGTAATTTACTTTGTTTTTCAGTATTAAGATAAAACTGATACAAATACACCTTGAATTTTATTTGCGATAAGGTGTTTGAAAACGTCACTTGAGATAATAGTTTTTGTCTTTTACTTCTACACCACATTGATCAGGTTGTGAAGGCTGATGACTGTATCGGTCCAGAGGTTAAAAAGGTGGTAGCTTCACTTCCTGAAGGTGGTGTTGTTCTTCTTGAAAACGTGAGGTTTTACAAGGAAGAAGAGAAGAACGAGCCTGAATTTGCCAAGGAGCTTGCTTCAATAGCAGATCTTTTTGTGAATGATGCTTTTGGAACAGCACATAGAGCACATGCCTCTACTGAGGGGGTTACAAAGTTTTTGCCACTATCTGTTGCTGGATTCCTTTTGCAAAAGGTTTGATTTCTAATTCATTATTGTTTACTAATACAGTGAAGTGTCCCAATATAGTGAAAAAGCTAGAATCATGATAAACTTGAAGGATAAATAACATTCTCATCTCATGTAATTAGTATTAACAATATCCTAAGCATAAGTTTCACTTTAGGTTTTATTATTATTATGATTATTTTCTTAGTAAATATCTTGGGTTCTTTAATATGTGTCTATGATTTCTCAGTTCACCTTAGCTTGAATGATTTCATATTCTTGTGTAGGAGTTGGACTATCTTGTTGGAGCAGTTTCAAGTCCCAAGAGGCCATTTGCTGCCATTGTTGGTGGCTCAAAGGTGTCATCCAAGATTGGAGTGATCGAATCTCTCCTTGAAAAGTGTGATATCCTGCTTTTGGGTGGAGGTATGATATTCACATTCTACAAAGCACAAGGTCTGTCCGTGGGATCTTCCCTCGTCGAGGAGGACAAGCTGGAACTAGCAACAACACTTCTCCAGAAAGCAAAGGACAAAGGAGTGTCGCTTTTGCTACCAACTGATGTGGTAATAGCGGACAAATTTGCTCCTGATGCAAACAGCAAGGTTCGCTTATGAATGCATTGGTTGATGTGATAATCTCCGTTGTTTAACATCTGTGGACTGTCTTTGACTATTATTATGTAAATATCTGTACTTGGGTTTCCGGATTTTCCATACTTCCTTAGCAGTTGAATTAAAAATTAGTTTGGTTAATGCAGATTGTGCCAGCATCTGGTATCCCAGATGGATGGATGGGATTGGATATTGGGCCAGACTCTGTGAAGACTTTCAACGATGCTTTGGACACTACAAAAACTGTTATTTGGAATGGACCAATGGGAGTGTTTGAGTTCGACAAGTTTGCTGTTGGAACAGAGGTTTGCAAAATAGCTCGTTACAATTTTAATAGATTATCATTCTCCATATATTGTTGAGTTATTACATTTATTTTTCTTATAACTGATGAGAGCGTTCTTGTGAGATGCAACTGTCCCATATGGATGATCTCTTGAAACCTAGCAGCATTCCTAGACCTTGTCTAGTTTATATGCAGATTATCTTGCCCAATTTAAAATAGTAAACTTTTAAGGTTATCTTATACAACATAGTACATGTTTTTACGTACCATTTATTGGGAATAAACCTATAAGGCATTTTTTCGTAGGGGTTTATTACATAACTTATTCACTAACCACATACACCACCATGCATATCAGCATATATCAATCCTTGCTTTGTACTCCGAAGTTGACTTTTTCGACCGTTTATCACGATACCCACTTTCGCACTTGCATATATTTTAGGCATAACTACTAACTAGTGCTGTAAATGTGTGTGCAGTCAATTGCAAAGAAACTAGCTGAACTTAGCAAAGCGGGAGTTACAACTATCATCGGAGGGGGAGATTCAGTTGCAGCAGTAGAGAAAGTAGGAGTAGCTGATGTAATGAGCCACATATCAACAGGTGGTGGTGCCAGTTTGGAGTTGCTGGAAGGCAAAGAGCTCCCAGGTGTTATCGCCCTAAACGAAAAAGAAGCGGTTGCTGTGTAAGATATATGTACAACATTTATAGTTTGATTTTTGCAACAGTTAAGTTTGTGGTTTTCTAAGGCGAGAATGTTGTAGGGGGAGTATGAGGTCATCTTGTAGATGTGTCACCATTGACTATTTTATAATATGGCCCTATTTGGCACCTATTTTTCTTGTTCAAATTACAGGAGGAAAGATTTTCCTTTCTAACAATTCAATAAATATGGGCCGAGTATTTTCATCTTCTCATCAAATGGGTAGGAAACATGATGGTTAGAACACATGGCACTATATTGTATGAACCCCCCCCCCCCCC
>CM025782.1:25061293-25084183 GCA_014636745.2 Centella asiatica | reverse complement strand
TCTCTCTCTCTCTCTCTCTCTCTCTCTCTCTCTCTCTCTCTCTCTCTGAGCATCTTTGGGATGCTTTTGCATGATAATGTCACTGGTAGGAGTGAGTAAAAACAACCGACAACCGAACTGACTGCAAAACCGAACCGAACCGTGGCTGTTTGGTCGGTTCGATTCGGTTCAATCTTAAAAATTCGGTCGGTTCGGTTTAGACTTTTTATAGTTTCGGTTATTTCGGTTTTAAATCGAAATAACTGAAATGATCGAAATAAAAACCGAACCGATCGAATTGTTATTTCAGTGGGGGTGGCGGCCGCGCGTTGCAGCTCTGCTCGGTAGCGTTTGCGGAGTTTTTCCATTTTGTGTTGGCATTGTACGGAGGTTTTCTGGAGGACGGCGAAAGATAAAGGGCAACGTAGAGCGACAGCGTCGGCGACTTCTTGCCAGTAAGAAGCCCTGAAATTGCCTCGCCGGAGAGAATACCATTTTTCACAATAAGCATCGATTAGGACCACGATTTCGTCTTGGGACCAGCACGGAGGCAAAAGACGGCGGGAGACGGTGGAGGAGGAAGGGGGTGGTTGTAGGGCAGATGGGTTTTGTGGATCTTGTGCTAACGAGGATGATGCTGCCATGGGTGTAGGATAAGAGTTTGATGGCGGAAGACGGCGGGAGACAGTGGAGGAGGAAGGGGGTGGTTGTGGGGTAGATGGGTTTTGTGGATCTTGTGCGAGGATGATGCTGCCATGTGCGTAGGATAAGGGTTTGATGGCGCAAGTTAGCAGTGGTGGAGGAGGAGGGATGATAAAGTTAGTGGTAGTTTTTTTTTTTTTTAAGTAAATCGACCGAACCGAAATTATTTCGGTTTGGTTGGTTCGGTTTTCCCAAAAAATTCGGTTCGGTCGGTTCGGTTTTCAAAATAAATTCGCTTTGTCATTTTCGGTTCAGTTTTGAACCGAACCGACTGAATGCTCACCCCTAGTCACTGGGATAACTACTTCCGGTCTGTATTTTCAGGGGTTTAGCCTCCATTGTGGCAAAATAATAATTAAAAAAAAGTGTCTCAAAAGAGAAAAAAAAATAGCCATTGGGATTTTCTACTTCGACTCTTTCCCATTTCTTGTTATATCCCTCTAGGCCTCGTGGGTTAAATTTTAAACTCATTTTATTAAATTTGTAAGAAAATTAAGGTTGGAGACACTAGGGCCATGAATGTTACCCCGGTAGTGTTTTACCTTGCTTACCCAACAAAATGGTCGAGGTTAATGGATACAGGGGCAGGATATGTTTATCCGACAATTATATGTGTTACTTAGTTTTTAATTTTAGATTACTGAAGAAATTCATAAAATGATTTGTACTTCACCTAATAATTGAGTGGTGGATTATGAAACGGTTTGATGTATCTTTAAATCATGGTCGACTATTATAAAATTTTAAAGAGATTGTATGATTATCATTTTAGAAATTTCGAGTTGATATATCCGGAAACAAAAATAATCACAACACGACATTGGAAAATGACAAGTGAAGATAATGGTGGATGTAGTAGCCAAAATGGTGCTTTGGCTCTCACAGTGTCACTTCGCGGTGGAAGCATATTCATTTTTTCCCCCTAAAATTGGACATTTATTTTTGTGAACCCACGTCCGCCAATTAAAATGCATAGTATTAAATGTCTTATTAAAAAAAGAGAGTTAGATTTAGATTTTCTACGAATATTAAAATAGCATGTTTAATTTGGATTTAAATATATAAATAATAGTTCTTCGGAGAGAAATTTGTTCTACCTTCTAATTGATGATAAAGCAAGAGTATTACAATGTTAAAATTTTAAAATAATATCATAATAAAAATATTATATAAATATTTGTATTTTTATAAAACAAATTTCATTATCAAATATAACTCTATTTGTAAAACAAAAGAAGTATAATTTAAATATAATTACCTATATCGGGTCACATAATATACTCACATTACAAACATAATCTGGTGCAAATAATGTATATATATGCGCGTACACACTAAAGGGAGAAAAACATTACCAACTATCACAATTACTTCATTCATTTAAAAAAAAGAAGTAACACTTCGAAATGTTATCAAGTACTTTTGCAAAAGTCAATAATTAAAATTTAATTAATTTTAATTAAAAAATAATTAACATTTTAAAATATATTAAAACTCTAACGACGTAAACTCTTTATTATACTAAATTATTATTAAACTATTGCTATAATTTAAAATTTTCACAGTTCACAAACTTGTATAAACAAAATAAAAATTACTCTTTCTTTTTAAGAATGAATGCAGTATAAACAAGAGATCATTAATGGCACGGAAGGGGAGGTGAAAAGTAACGAAAAAAAATTTGTTTTGACAAGATTTTTCTGTTTCGAAGCATCATCACCAACAAAATTGAGGTTCCATCAGCTGTTGAGATTTCACTACACTTGTGACTTCTGCTTTATTTCATTTATCATTATTCATGCAAATATTAATATTCATCTTATTTTTAAAAATAAAGCTGTGACTTTATTGGCTGCTTTTAAGCCGTCCAAGGAATATGCGCATATTCTGATATTTTATGGTCCGACTTTTCTGAGCCTGTGAGGCAGGTAAGATGCTACCGAATAAATTACTCCCTACTTATTTATATGTTCTAGAAAAAACGGTTTAAATCTTTAATAATCTTTGGTAAATAACTTCTAATTTCTTTATTATTATTGTTTTAGATTCTATAAACTTGAATCTTACAAAGGCAAGTTTACCTAATTACCCTGTCACACCAACACTAAATGTAAATAAAAGACAAGTCTGAATAAGTATTTTAGAATAATAGAATATTCAATGTGAAAATAAAATGTTAAAAATCAAACGTTTTAGAAGGTTAGAAGTGTTCTCTTATACAGTCTATCATTTGAAGGCATAACATCGTCTTAATTATTGGTTATATCTGATTTTAAATAGTTTCACCTAATAGAGTGTGATGTTGGTTACACAATATCTCATGTTTAATTTTTGACTGCACATGATTTATAGTACTTTAGTCTGATACGATTTTTGTTACACTATTTTAGTTTTTGATTATGCTTGCTACTACCCAATTTGACATAAAATCTGATTATACACTTTTATTTATTATTTTTCAATTTTTCTGTTATATGTGTGAGTTCATCATCGTGAATCATGCATCCAATATACAGAGATGAGGGTTTATCCATTTGAATTGATTAGTAAAATATATTTATGAGTTACAAATCAAATTTATATTAAACATATAACTGAATTAAATAAAAATGGTATTATGTTTTGAAATAACACTCACTAGACAAAGCATAATATAGCCAATTCAAACATTCTGTCTCGTTTCATATTTGAATATTCTCTATCATTTACACATATTTTTCAAAATCAAAATTCTAAATATGACACGACAATTTAAAAAAAAAAAAAAGAAAAAAAAAGAGAAAAACTTGACACAAGACAAGATACGAGGCAGCTGAAAAGTCTAAAAATAAACCCGAGTGGGAAAGCCCACGGTAACTAGAGAAAAGGCAGCCCACCGTGTTGCAAAAACAAGGTTAGAAATCGGGATTCTCTAAATTGCGTGCGCAATAAGCACAATGCTCGTTTTAGCAGCCTTCCATTTATCTTACGCCTCTATATATACTACTCCGCTCTTCTCGATTTTTCGCTTTACCGTCTTTTCTCACAAGAAGAAGGTGTAATCTACGCTCACTAATCACCTCCATCAATTTTCATTCTCGTGAGTTCTCTTTATTCCTCCTCTTCTATATGTATACATGATTTGTATGTATATCTAGTACAAAGTACTGATTTGTGTATTTTTGTTTTGGATTTTGAACAAAATTGTGTACAGACGAAATGGCGACAAAGAAGAGTGTTGGATCTCTGAAAGAAGCTGATCTAAAGGGGAAGAAAGTGTTTGTGAGGGTTGATCTGAACGTTCCCCTCGACGACAACTTGAAAATCACCGATGATACCAGAGTTCGAGCTGCCGTGCCCACCATTAAGTACTTGATGGGTCATGGTGCTAAAGTCATTTTGTCTTCTCATCTGGTATTTTTCCTCTTGTTTTACTTGTTGGATCATTAGAAAATTTATGTTTTTTGGTTTCAGTTTACATCAATCTGAAAAAACTAGTTTGTTTATGGTGCTTAGACCAAAGCTGTCCATGTTTGTGTTGCTGGATTTATCAGTTTTTGTTTAAATGGTTGATGTTGTTTCCTTTTGAGTTTTTGGGCGTACATCGGTTCATCGGACAGCTTGATTAAATCTAACTAATTTATGGACCATTTTACCTCACCATTTCGTCAGTTTTGATTGTTCGTGTTAATCTGGTTGATTTTATGCTGTTTAGTTTTTTTTCTATTAAGTTAATTATATGTGTATCGCTGAAATTCAGTTTATAGGATCAGAACTTTGTGGTGTATATCCTTACTCTTAATCCTTAGGTTTGATGCATTGCTTGTATCAACGGATGATTACCAATCAATTTAAATGGATAATCTCATGTATTATGTCTAGCATGCGTTTCATGCATGTGAATTTTTAAACTTTTTGTAGTGTCTATTAACAAATTTGATTTAAGTTTTAAATTATAAGGAATTTTAGCTATTGTGTTGATTTGTTGCTTAGTTTGAAAAAATGTTGAGAAGAATTAAAGATTTAAAATAATAAAATCAATAAGTGCGTCATATATTCCTTAAGTTTCTCTTGCCTTTGTTAAACTTTAGCTGATTGGTTGGTGGTGGACAATAACCTGCTTTGCATGAAGTGAACAACAAACATTACCATTCATGTGACTGTCAAGTAACATTCAATAATACAATCCTGTCTGCTGAATATATGTATATATAAATATATGCTATGGTTTTTCTTGGTTCGTTCCTGCTGTCGTTCACCTGTGAAGGTGGAATTGATTTTCACTATATTTTCTTTTGAGCATCTCTTCTTTAATATTTTGATCTATTTTATCGGTTAATGATAACATGTAATTGTGTATCTGTATAACAAGTTTATACCTTGTAATTTACTTTGGCAAATCTGGAATTTACTTGTCTCTTGATGGTTAGGGACGGCCAAAAGGTGTCACCCCAAAGTACAGCTTGAAGCCTCTTGTACCAAGATTGACTGAACTTCTTGGAGTTGAGGTCTGTTTCAGTTTTGGGAGCTGTATCTCAAGTGTCGCGTTTCCCATTATATTTCAGGGTAAAGTATGCTCATTTTGGTAACCATGCTGATGTTTCTTCTTTTTGTGTATTAGGTCAAGATGGCAAATGACTGCATTGGGGAGGAAGTTGAGAAGTTAGTGGCTGAACTTCCAGAAGGGGGTGTTCTCCTCCTTGAGAATGTGAGGTTCTATAAAGAGGAAGAAAAGAATGATGCTGAATTTGCAAAAAAGCTTGCCTCACTTGCAGACTTGTATGTTAATGATGCATTTGGCACTGCACATAGAGCCCATGCTTCCACTGAGGGTGTGGCTAAGCACTTGAAGCCAGCTGTTGCTGGATTTTTGATGCAGAAGGTTTGTAGTTTGATAGTAACTTTAATTGACATCTTTGTTGAAGTGCTAAATATTCAAGAGAAGCGGATGTTGACATGTTGTAGAACACACGCATAATTTATTGCTTCAAAAGTTGAAATTGTGTTTGTTCGTACTAAAACTGGTTTTTCAGAAAGGCTGCTATGTTGATTTCCTATCTTTTTATGGAGCTTTGGTGCGAGTAATTATTTGCATACTCCCTGATACTTTTGAACTAGTAGTTTTAGTAAAATAAGCGCTGTGCTTGCCTAGCTGTACAAGGGTCTTTCCATATAATCTGTTGTTATGTACCTTGAATTGACTATGTTAACTTGAACTCTCTTGCCTGGTGCTTGTCTTTACGTGTTAGTTGTGCTACACTGATGCGTGTTGGCAACTCTGTAGTGGGTTTGCACTTCGTACTATGCATTATTTTATATTGTGTCTAAATGCGGGTTTGCTTTCTGTTCTCAGGAGCTTGACTATCTTGTTGGAGCTGTTTCAAACCCCAAGAAGCCATTTGCTGCAATTGTAGGTGGTTCAAAGGTTTCAAGTAAAATTGGTGTAATTGAGTCGCTGTTGGCGAAGGTTGACATTCTTGTATTGGGAGGGGGAATGATATTCACCTTTTATAAAGCTCAAGGGTTGTCAGTTGGTTCATCACTTGTTGAGGAAGACAAGCTTGATCTTGCAACCTCGCTACTGGAAACGGCAAAGTCCAAAGGGGTATCTATAATGCTTCCTTCAGATGTGGTCATTGCTGACAAGTTTGCTGCTGATGCAAACAGCAAGGTTAGCTTATTCTCTCCATGTTTATTGAATATTGGCTGAATTGTAGCTTAACTATTTCTGTATTATGCCTTTTTATGTTCGTGGTTGATTCTCTGTATGCTAGACATTCTTGGATATCCAGAACCACACAAATTGCTTAGTGACATTGTAACCTTAGAATCATAACTGGTATTGAAAATTAGAATCAAACTAAACTTGTTCATTGACTTACACTATTTTTTGGCTATTGTCATGATGATTTGGCAGATGGTACCAGCATCTGCCATTCCTGATGGGTGGATGGGTTTAGATATTGGACCAGATTCCATTAAGACATTTGGTGAAGCACTGGATACTACAAAAACCGTAATTTGGAATGGACCTATGGGTGTATTTGAGTTTGACAAGTTTGCAGCAGGAACAGAGGTCTGTTATAGTACTTCAAACTTATTTCTCTTTAGAAGTATTCTGCCATTGAATTTTGCTATAAAATAACATGCTTTTAACTTACTCTTCTGATGGGAGTGGAGATAATTATTACTTAGTTACATATGCATCTTTTTGGACTCGTAAAACTGAATGCTTGTACTAATTTTTACCAGGCCGTTGCGAAGAAATTGGCCGAGCTGAGTGGCAAGGGAGTGACAACAATTATTGGAGGAGGGGACTCTGTTGCCGCTGTAGAGAAGGTTGGGCTTGCTGACAAAATGAGTCACATCTCCACTGGTGGTGGTGCTAGCTTGGAGCTACTTGAGGGAAAACAACTACCTGGTGTTCTTGCCCTGAATGATGCTTGACTAGGGGTTTTCTCATTGTTATTTCGTGCATGTCTTTAGCAGTCGAGTATCTCTGGATTTTGTCAACAACTGATCCAATCTAATAGAGCTTGTGAGTTACAGTTCGAAAAATTACAATAAGATCGAAGAGCAGTCGAATGAGATTGAAGAGCATGACTTGACATTTGTTCTCGAATATTGAGATGTAGCTATTTCGGAACACCATTTTAATACGATCTGTTCATAGATTGGCTCAAGGCTTTGTTTGTCCAATTCCATGTTTAATTATTGTTCTACAGTACATCTGCCCGTCCCCGTCTTTTAAAATATCCGTCCGTTTGATTTGCGCATGATTAGATATTTTCTCGAGGAATTTTGGTTTTTTCTCTACTTTATAGACCTTTTCAATATAAAGCAAAATGGACACCAAACTTAGCTCAACATATTAAAAATACTTTTGAGTCCAAAGTACGTGTGGTTTTATAATAAAAATTACTTTGAAAGAAAATAAGAATTTTTTTAGGAATAATAGAAGTAACGGAGTCCTGTATTTATCGATTGGAAAACAAGATTGGCTTAATCAATCATGTCAGGGTTTCTTCGAAGTTTTCTTATTCAATTAGGTTTGTGACGCTAATGTTTGCGCTTGGTTATATGTTGGAGTGTGCTTGGTTATAGCTTGGTTAT
Organism: Centella asiatica; assembly: GCA_014636745.2. Taxonomy (NCBI): domain Eukaryota; kingdom Viridiplantae; phylum Streptophyta; class Magnoliopsida; order Apiales; family Apiaceae; genus Centella; species Centella asiatica. The sequence continues at coordinate 25,076,410 of CM025782.1, read as the reverse complement.
ATGTTGGAGTGTGTTTGGTTTGGTTATATGCGAGTGCGCTTGGTAGAAGGGAAAAATGACAAAAAAAACAAAGAAAACTTGGAATGAATTTTTCATTATTCCATTACAATTTTCATTTCAAGTTCCCTCTTTTTTTTTGTTATACTACTTTTTCAACATTAATTTTTTTTTCTTTTTTGAATTTTATTCCATTCTCATTTCAATGAGTAATCAAGTGGATAATAACTGTTATTCCATAGCGCTTTACCCTTTTCCCCCTGTTAATTAAAATCTATTTTCTATTGTAATTTATTCTAAAAAGTTCGTAAATACTTGAAAATTTCTATGTAATTTGAAAACGATTGTTTTTATAGATAAATGTTTATTTATTACTCACCCATCCATTATAAGAAAAGAAAAACATTTTATTTTATTTGTATTAGGTTATGAAATCTTAAAATTTAAATTATGACAATAGCTTAAAAATATTTTAGTATAATAAAGAGTTTATTTTGTTAGAAATTTAGTGTATTTGTAATGTTAATCATTGTTCAAGCATAATCAATAAAATTCAAATCAAAATTTAATTATAGATTTTTACAAAAATATTAGATTATTTTTTTAAATGTTTAAGGCGATTGCAAGTTTGGTTTACGAATGTTTAATTGTTTCCGTTATGTTTGGAAAAATAGAAGCCAAAAAGTAACTTAAAGAACGATCGCGATGGGACTCGAACCCACAATCTCCCGCTCCGGAGGCGAGCGCCTTATCCATTAGGCCACGCGATCTTACTCATTTTTCATCTATAACCTTGTTTACACACACTTTTTCTCCACAAAAGATAAATGTGTCGATTGATTGACTAGACTGGAATGAGTTGTATTATTTCAAGATACAGTTCTAAAGACACCTTAATTTCTTAACACTAAATAACGTATTGTGAAAAGAAAAAGTTTAAAATAGATTTTAGTTAAAATAAGGATGAAAATATATGCATCAAGGCTTCTAATGGCAAAACCGCAAAAGAAATGTTTTGAGTAGCAAAAAAATTAGGGACATGGGCTTCACTATACGATGAATAATCGTAAAGGTGTAAAAAATCCTTATGGTTTTATTATATAGATTATAAAATGTAAATGAAACGAGGGAGGGAGTATTATCAACGCGACAAGTGAAGCGCACAGTCGTTTCTTTTTCACAAGAAGGGCACTACACGAAGCTGGTAAATTCATACAATGGTAAATGCGGGGTTTTAACACTTTAGTACATCACTTGACAGTTCCTTTTTGAAATATAGCTGTCAAAACAAAAATGAAACGGAAGAAATCGACTAGTTCCTCTACTTTGGATACAAGTCTTTACCACAATTTGCTGATCCTGAATCAACAAACACGCAATATCTTCTTGGTCGTGCAAATGCAGGCTTCAATCATGAAGTTCCTCGCAGCCAAAAAAGCAAAAAATCATGAAGTTTCAGCAACATTCAAGACAGTAGCAGTGTCAGGGTGTGGTTCCCATTCGGTCCACGAACCATCGTAAACTGGAACATCAGTCTTGCCAAGTCGATGGAGACCCTGTAAAGGTGGAAGCGTCAGTACCTTGTTCTACCAAATTTCACTAAAATGCATAGAACTTTAGTTAGTAGAATTTCTGGATTTATAAGCTGTTCATGTGGTGTTCATGTGCGAACCAAGCTCATGAAGTCTTCTCACATTTTACATAAGCTGCCTTCTTCGAGATGGTACCACTATAACAAATTGGCTTGTGGATATACGGAAGTAGTTGACAGTTTGATTACACCCGTGGCACAGTTCATTTCTTGGCTTGACACATACAAATCAGTGAATCACTGCTACATGATCAACTAAAGCCGGATGTTTTAAAAAATTTCTTGAACTATATCCAATTTAAGCCAACATGTGGTGCATACGATGAAAACATACACAAAAAGTTAAAACCTTTCAAGAAAATTCAAGCATAAATGAAAGGAGAATATAACTCTAGACTTTGCCTTTTTATAATCATAGATGTTCGTGATTAATATAAAGAATATCAAAAAGACCACATTGAACAGCGCATCAATGTTATAAGGGAAGGAAATCGGGTAGAGATTATCACCAGTACAAGAATGCAAGCAGTTACACCAGTACCGCACGAAGTCACAATAGGACTATCCAAGGAGATGCCTGCAGAAACAGTACACCAATGGGTAGTTAGAGTCTGTTGACCAAGGCACATACCACACATAACAAACTTTATAACAGAAACTTATCCACCAGACTGACAATTGTACAGCAAACCATACAATGTTTTTATGGAATATAAGGACGAAACAAACATCCAGGCATGTGGACTTGCACCCGATGCAAGCATGAGCACATCCACCCTGTCACCATATGCAGGAACAAAAGTTCTTACCTTCTTGCTCAAATTTTTCTTTGAGCTTAGCTGATGATAAGAGTATTTGTGAGCCATCCAACATCTGCAAGAACATATTGTTAGAGCTTCATTGGAACAAAGAGAGGGAAGAAAGGAAGAAAGGTATAGGCAAATCTGCAAATGCATTGTGACATAATAGAAGTTTTCTTCAACTACATATCCTTGTATTCGATGTTATAGTTATCAAAGAGTTAGGTTGAACGATGAGCGTTGGTAAAGTTTTGTAAATGAGCTTTTACTTACTGACATGATACCGGACAAAGATTGACTAATATCATGAGGTACACTAGACTAGTAGAGGTACGCTTCCTCAAATGCTTAGATGGTATGAAATACTTTGGTTCAGAACAAGAAACCCTGCTAGATTTCTTAAAAGATAAAGTTAAATTAGTTGAATTATTGCTAGGGCATGGGTCATGGTAATGTTGTATATATAAAAACATAATGCTCCTTCTCTTCCACAAAATGGAGCCGATATGATTTTCTTTTCATGATATTTGTGAAATTCTTAAATTCAAATTTGATGCAAGTTTAATTGATTTTCAATTCATATAAAGATTCATAAATAATTCTACAAAGTGATATCTTTGTTAGTTATAATATTACTAGGTTCATTTCAAATTGAATTTCAGGATTTCAAAAACCTTGTTGGACGAACAGAAACAAGACTTGTAACAGAATGGAGTAATAAATAAATTAGATATTTTCTCCAGAAACTATTATATGAAAAATTAAGCAAAATTATCATTCCAGGTAAATTTTATGGATGTAACAAAATATTTTTTAAAAATATACTGTCGACCAACTTTAGTTTAACAGTACCTTGTCTTAGGAAGTTTGAACCAAAATGAAATGTGCTTTTGCACTCTGATTTCAAAAACATGCATATTACTGGTTTATCAATTTTCCTATCACGTGTGAAGTTTTATTAGGAAATCATGATTTGGTTCTGGTTACCCTGATCACTAAACCAAGAACCTGGCTTCACCAATCTTCAGGGTTTATAGTAATTCAACAAAAAAGGGTGTTCTTCTACCTCCGGAAAAGGAATGCACTTGCTGCCCGGTATATGACCACTTCTAATTCCCTCTCGAGGCTCTGGTGCAAGCCCATAAAACCTGTAAGCGATCGTAATCATCAATAGAAAATGTTTTGGACATGGGATTCATTTCGTTAGGACATACATAATCAGATACCCGACCAGGAAACAAGAACAGATTTTATTTCATGTTAAAGAGGACATTCATGTAATTTAAATCCATTCTTAAGGTTGCTATTAAGACTAGGTTCAGACCTTATCCAACTCTTGATATGGACACAACCTCAAGTCTACCACTACTTCCAATATTTTAATGTTGACTCACAAGTCCAATCATCCTAGGACAGATTAAAAGACTACCTCTGTAAAACCAAATTAACTAATAGAAACAAGAAGATTACCAGTACAGCAATTGATAAATAAAGTTAACACCTGGGTTTTGAACGAGCATCTATGTGTTGATGTGATTTGTCCCTGATGTTCTTTTGAATCTGATACAATCAGAAAAGATACCATTGAGAGAGAGAGAGAGAGAGAAAGCAAGAAGAATTAGTCATTTGTCTATTGTCGTGTCAGGTACAAGTGAAGCACTTATTCTTTGGCATTTCTAGAACCACAACAAAGTCAAATAGGAATTATTTTTTTCTGCTTCATAGTAGCCAGAAGTGTTACGTGACAATATTAGAGATCTGCAGTGGAAATTTGTTAGTTCTCTCTAATGCCTAGCTCACTAACTCAGGAACATGCTCATGTAAGTTGAATTTACTCAATATCATTAGGTGGTCACATGCTCATGTGAGTTGAATTTACTCAATACTGTAGGTGGTCTGACGAGCAGGACTGTACCAGAACATATAGATTGGAGCACACTCATCAAATGACACGGATTGGCGAATTATATATTAAATAACCACACTATGAGCCTACTGCCAGTAGTTATCATAATTATATGTCCCCTGATGTTGTTGTTGTTGCTTTCATTTGTGTAATGTTAGTCATAACACACCTCAACACAATCTCTGTGCTTATGAAGTAACGATCATAGTCATGATGGTACCCAACAATAAATAGATTTCTGGAATATCAGGTCCAGTTACACTAAATATATGGGACAAAGATTATAGTTTTGAATTACTACCCTGAAGATTATCATGATACACAATCACAGTCAGCAACAATTTTAAAAAACAAAAGGATCTGAAAAAGATATATTCAGCATAATTTGATGAACTGGACCTCTTCAAGTGTCCAAACAAGATGCGGCTGAAATTTGGCTTGAAATATAATTGGCGAAACCTGAAAAGATAGAGATTAACATTTGAATATTCTTCTGGAAGAATGAGATTATTATTTATAAAATAAAGATAAAGTAATGGATAAAGAGATTTTAGATAGCTGAAATGAGTAATCTGATCAAGCATTAAAACAAAGTTATACTTACAGTCTGTCCCTGATATACTTTTTCTGTTGCTGCACTGGCGGCCCTAGCTTTTAGGATGGCATCACTAGAAGCACTTGATTCAACATCAAATCCTGCAGCATGCCATGTTGGCAGGCCTCCATCTAACACCCAGACTTTGTCATAGCCAAAAACTCGGAACATCCTGTGCATTCAGTTCTAGAATTTCAGCGATTTGGGTGATACAACTTTCAAAGAGCTTAACGTTACTAGTTCTATCATTGATATCTCACCACCACACACGAGCTGAGCTGAAAATCCCCTTGCCATCATAAACAATAACTCTATCTTTATTGTCAATACCAAGAGAAGAAACAGCCGCAGCAAAAGCTTCTTCTGATGGCAACATGTGTGGCAGCTGTTTACAGATCATGAGGATAGTAAGATGCTTCAACACTAAAGTAAACAGAATGATAACATAATTTTATTTTGCATTTTGATTTTTTATAATCGAGTAATGGCCTCAAAAATCCAGACTCCAGAATATCTAGATGTGGAGGAACTCAAAATATGGAGAGAGTATCTCACGTTTGTACTTTGATCTGCTGTTCCATCAACATCAAAGAAAAAAGCACCTGGAATGTGGGCAACCTGTTCATATGTACACATGCCAGCAACAAACACAGGAAGGGAATCAGTAACAGTCCAATAAATGAGATAAACTAGAACTGCCGTTAAGCCTAATTTGTCCCGAATGTTTCAACTTAAGTATAATAACAAGAAGAAAAGGTTGGAAACTCAAATACAGTATAGCATCTAGATTCCTTTGGTACAAGAATATGAACTGGTTGAAAGACCTAGAACCACAACACTACAGAAAGAAAATGATTGAAAAGTCCTATTAACGTACCAGATATTCTTGAAGAGGATCTCTCTGTTCATGCGGCAGATAACAAGATGCATCTAGAACCTAAAATATTAGATAATCAGCATTCGGAAATATCCATGCAAAAGAGCTAAATATTTGCCGACTGTCATGAGCTGCAATAATTAAACAGGTAATGTATACTTACAAATCATTTGCAGGGACTAAACCTTCTTGACACCTTAATTTTTTTATCCAAATATGTGGAACAACACAAGGCATTCAGGAAATTGGCATAAAATTTTCATATGGTCAAAGACTAGAATGTTGAAAAACTAGAATTTAATGGTATAAGACGAAAATATAGCAATCAAAGATGTCTCAATCTAAGAACATATGAAGCACAATTCTGACTAAACTATGAATAGCAAAAATCAACACAATAAAACGAAATGTTTGCAGGGTCACATATAATTGAGCTGTTCATGAAAAGATGTGACAAAGATCATAATGTATGCCAATCGAAAAGTCCAAAACATACTATTATTAAAACTTTAAAAATAATTCCAAAAGAGCGGAGAAAAGGAGAATCTGTCATCGATGATACATTGATACTTGAGCAGGAGCTGGCATAGAGCAGTCAAATGGATAACATTAAATGAATGTTACTAATGCAAAAATACAAAATTACTAGCAACTACGAAACAAACTACCCTGTACAGCAAATAATTTCATGTAAAATACAGACAATACTCCCAATTCATTAAGTAAAAGAGTAACTTAGCAGAAATATATACATATTAACAGTACCCATAAGAAGATTGCATCTTCGGAGCTAAAGGGTGTACCTTAATATCAGGCTCTCTCAGGTTAGCATGGAGCCAATCAACTGAAACAACAGGTTCATTAGTTGAGATAGTTTGTGCAGAAAAAGCAGGCATTGACCCAAGTATTGTTGCAGCCATGTTTCGGAGAAAAAGAGCCAGAATCTTGTGTTCCAGATGGGCAAGGTCAATTCCTAAGTGTAATGGTCTTTTCTGCAATTGGAAATACTTACTTCAGTTCCTGATTTTAAAAAAAAAAAAATTAAAAAATACAAGAAATTACAAAATATAAAGCTACAGTGTAGAGTGACCAAGATTATGACAACCTCTGAATACAACAAAAGTTCTCAACAAAGCCGAAAGAAATAATTAATAGAGATACCCAAGTGATTATAGATACGATCAGATATCAAAAGTAACGAAAGTAAAATTAATCCAAAATCACCACCGAAGAGAGATGACAGAGAAAGAGTATAACTTACAGTAGGGGGTTGTTTGAGAGAGAGAAAGATCAAAAGAATATTGAAAGAAGCGATGGGCAATATCCCCCAGCAAGCGAAGTGCAGTGAAATGTCGTAAATTGAAGTCCACCAGAAGCCTGTATAGATTTCTTTCTATTCTTACTCAATTTATTCTCTCAGCCTCACTGGTAAAACGCTGGTCTTCTCTTTCTGCGTCTGTGGGCAGTAAAAAGGGACCGCGTCTCATTTTTATTTTCTCTGTGCATTTGGTAACAAAATTTTATTTATCAGTTTTTACGCTATGGCCGGTAGCCATAGAGTTTTTAAGGAGAAAATAAGAGAATTTTTTTTTTCTCTTTGCGTGAGAGTTTAGAAGAGAAAATAAAATTTTTCATTTTCTTATTTGGGAGTTGAAAAAAAAATAAATGAAAAATATCAATTTTACAATTGTATCTTTTTATTATTAAGACGTAAACTTGATTTCATAAGAAATGTAAAGGACAAAATTGGTATTAAAAAAAGTATATAAAAATTAAAAAGATTTTCCCTCTAAATTTTCTTATTTTCGAGAAGAAAAAATTATAGAGAAAATTTTCACTTTTTCTTCTCATTTTTCTTTCTTTTCTCTCTATAAAAAACTCAACGACGGTTGAAAAAAATATTTTTTCTCTCATTTTCTTTTCTTTTCTCCTCTTTAAGTAAACTCCAAAACACACCTTTAGAGGCGTAATAAAGAAAATGAAACACATGTACATATACTAAAATCGTATTCCGTAAAAAATCGATCACAAATTTAAATCTATTCAACCGTCAAAGCAGTTATTATAAAAAACTAAAAAAAAAAATATAAAGTAAGTTAATTTTAACTTATTCTCTCCTCACTGGATTCTCTCATTTGTACAATACAGGGAAATATGAAAAGAAATAAAATAAAACGCTGGCCTTTATATTCTCAACATCAAATGATTAAAAAAGTTAGATACAAGAATTTATATAAATCTGTGTGTTTTAGATAGTAAACTTTTTCTGAATTTTGTATATTCCGTAAATAACCTCTTTTGTTGGTTAATTTTCTTTGTACTCTATGCTGGCTATAAGTATAATATGCGTCTAAATAATGTACTCCCACTAATTCACAACTACGGTTACATTTGAACTTTTAATAAATACTAAAATTCAAATATTAATATTATATATTTGACTAAAAATTATATATATAGATAATAAAATTTTCGTAATAAAATTTATTATGAATGTTCAATTAAAATAAATTGAGAAGATTGTGATGAAAATTTTTATAAAATATAAAAATAACTCCTTTTTTTTATTATTTAAGAAATCTTACTCTCGAATTTATTTATTATTGCAACAGAGGGTGTATCTAAGAGCATTTTACGAATCTTTTTTGTGCCCAGAAGATGGTGCACTTTTTGTTCTTCCCCTCTATTTATACGAAAGTCAAACACCCATGAAGTATAACCCTAAAAAAAAGAAGGAAAAAAAACTCTATTTACATGGCTATATATATACAAGTTCATCTTAGAAACACCAATTGGATTAACTATTTAGATTGCACCCCACTCCATAGTTCATATTCAGCACTTCATAAAAATGTTACTGGAACTTTTGATATAACTTGTCATGACAAGTCCCAATAAAGTTGCAAGCAACAACAACTTTGAGACAAGAACGTTAATTAGTGGCACTAAATTTTCCCAAGCTTAGAGCCTAAGACCTCCATTCAAACGCTGTCAACTGCAGAGAACATCTGCTGTAACCCATGGAAGAGATCCAGGGCACCATTTGCAGTTGTTACCTTTGTGGCCATGTTCTGAACTCAACCAATTGCAGAATACTCTCATCCTTTCTTAGGAGATGCACCACAAATGGTCTGCATTACTCACACTTCCACATGTAAACATAATATACACAAGTGAAACAGCCGATAAATTAGTACTCCCATGAACTGGATGAACCCCATGGATTTCACAATCAAGAAAACGTTCCATCTGTTCCTGAATTGCTTCTTTCAAAAGGGCTTTTGCTTCCCTGGTGACTGTCTTGGTAGAAGATATGATTTCTTGAAAAAGCATATCTCATTATCTCTGAAAGAGGCCTTAAGAAATACTTCCTAGACTCGAGGAATCAGCGTCGTCCATTACCTACAGAACTCATTACTCTTTTGATGGTAATGACAAGCATTTGACAAGTAACATTTCGATATATATAATTACAAGACAATCTGAAACAGATACAGTCTCAGTGTCTCACCAAAAGAAAGCACAAAGCAGGTGTTTGCCATTGATGGTTAAGAAAGACATTGTACCATGGGGGACAATCTACAGGGATTGTATTGAAATGTATCTTCAAATTGAGATTGAAAGAGTAGAATGCATCAAAAGAATTAAAAACACAAGTATTTTACATGAAATTCTGCCAGGGCAAAACAAATGAATTATAGTTGCATATGAACAGAAAATTTTCTACGCTTTAACAAAACATAAAATGTGGAAAACTGCTGAAAATCGGAATCACGGAACCACCTTTCATCACATTCCGGGACACCTTATCCTCGTTGCAACAATTTCAATAATATATTAGGCATACCCATCTTTCCATATTTGAATTGCGGATTAACCTTTGCACCTTGCACAAACAATTTCTAATAGATATACCCTTCTGAGTGCATGCTTCTCTGTATACAGAACCGTATTGCTGATACATGTCCCATACGTGCTTCCATATGTATAACTTCTTTGCCACAATATCCGCTCAATGCATTGCTCCAAACACCACTTCTGCATCCTCAAAGTTACTTTTCCAAATAGCCAGACCAAAATGCAGTCCAAGATATTAAACTCCTTTCAGGCTTTTTGTTAGTTATAAATGATGCTGATACTTAGAGTTTTGTTTGTGCATCTGTACATATTCAGAGTGTTCTATAAACCTAAAATATGCACATATTTTGCATCCACTGATGATTAACTTAGTCATCAGGGGATGAAGTATTACACACTAGACAACTCATCAACTGAAACTTCTAAAGGACTTGATAGTGAATAGAGATGTCTGTTATTACTCAAAGACATTTAAAGTATTTCGTACATCAAACATTCCAATCAAAATCAACAAAACTTCAATATTTAAAACAGTTAGGAGAATCCATCAGGGGATGACAAAGGCTGACCAACCCGTCAGGGGAACGCGTCAAGTTATGGCAGTGGCAAGCCAAACTCATTAGGGGAACGCGTCAGGGCATGACAGTGACATGCCAACCCGCCAACCCTTCAAGGGAACTCATCAGGGTATGACAGTGACAAGCTAACCCGTCAAGGGAAATACTAAGCACTGCATCAGTGGAAGCCATTGGTGGATGCTTTGAGTCTTAACGTCAGGGGATCAAGAAGCACTTGGATAACTCAAGTGAAGTTTGAAGCATCGAGTCTTAAACAGGACTTGTCATCAGGGGATCCGGAAGCACTGATCAAGTCCACATCAGGGCTTGCTATCAATGGATAGTTGTGACTGCATTCACTCGTCATCAGGTTTTACACGCAAATCAATGAAACTTGTTACAGAAGTAAGAGATATAAACTAGAAATATATTTCTTGAAGTTTGGTGGTCCAATGACAACTCTCGATCATTAAACGCACGCAGATCAGGGGTGAAAAAAAAGTAACAAAAGTAACAACAGCCTGACACATCATTCTTAAAGGATATCGATGTGACATATATGCAGCTAAGTTGAAAGAGCAGTACGTCTAAGCACGTGAGTTCAACTACTAATCTTATATACATACAAAAGAGTTCTCATTACACAGGATGGATGAACAACAACGAAAACAAAAAAAAAAATCCAAAAAGGACAACCAAACAAGAAGCCACACAACGAAAATTATAAGGAAGTTTTGTAATAGATCTATACAGAAATATTCAAAGAAAAGAAGTAGCTAGTGAGTGTGGAAAAATGAGTTGTAATTTTATTACAGAGAAACTGTAACTTGTTACAAAAATTGTAGCTGTTTAATCATATTTGTGGTTAAACAAATTTCCAGAAAAATATCAAATTTTAATACAACTATTTTAATTTGAATGTTTGTATGTTTATTTTAAACTCATTATAATTTTTCTGTTATCGTAACTATTTCCAACAGTTCTTAACAAGTTTTTTTAAAGAGCGAAAAATTTTGAGTGTTTGTATTTAACCCCCTTCTACAAACACTTAAGTCTATTTTGTTCTAACACTTTTTATTTAATATTTTACACACTACAAGCATTGAACATGTCACTGCTTTAGAAGAGAACTATTTGCAAAATGGAAAATTAAGTTATCTTTTATTTTATTTTTTTCCTCTTCAAAATATCAAACCAACAGGCTATGTTATCAGCCCTCACTTTGCAGAAAATTGAATATTTTTTATTAAAAGTACAGTCTGGCTCCACTGGGCTTATGGTCAACATGACGTATAAATTTTGTTTAACTACCCTGGTGGCAAAGAGAACGGATGCATTCACTTAGTAACATTTTGGCATTGACTGACGTGACTGACCCTTTTAGACAGTTGAACCCGAAATTCTTTTAAATCTGCATATTGTAAAGGACTGAATTCTTCTACAGTTAACAAGCAAGAACGGAGTGTTTTCACTTGCCTTGAGAGGTAACCTAAATTCTGGAATCAAAACCTGTGATTAACCGAGACTCAGGTTAAGCTCCGTCTCGGAACCTTGTGGGATTAGGAGTAAAGCATCCCGAGACATCTTGTTGAGCGTGGAGAAACATTATATAGAAAATAAAGGCGAAAGAAAAAACCGTAATAGTAAAAACTCTACTAAAATAAACAGACAGTTCTGTTTTGAATTCAAAAATATATATTAGCAGTATATCTATTTATCCATCTACTACTACTCTCACTTACCAAATTACAATTCTTCTTTTACACCGAAATGCAATACACACATACGCGCACACAATCAAACACATGAACATGAGAAATAAGGGAGTTGAGTTATAGTTGATTGTTTAAATCCTACCCACTAGTGCTATATACATGTATCCAAAAGAATATATATGACAGAAATCCAACCATTCAGACTACAAGAGAATTAAAAAAATAATCTAATGTGTTTTTCTTTAATAGCTCCTTTACATGATTTTGTTAACTAAGCAAGAGTCAATGTATTTTAACCCTTAGAGATCTGCCAATTTCACACGGTTATACACCACAAGAAAGTAAAGAAAAATATATGAACCTTAATTTAAAATGCGCTATAGATCATTTCCCTTAATCCGTGAAGAGGGTTAAAGTTCTGTAGTACTAGCACTTGTTTCGCAGAGTAGAAGCAAAAGGAGTAGAGTTAAAGTACCAATTGACAAGTTGAATCTATAGAAATTTCTAAAACATATATGCCAAAATTTAACTTGATCAAAAGATACGGAAACAATTGGAACTTCCAATACAAAAAGTAGCACGTCTCTTAAAGAAGAATACCTTTAACCAATAACTTTTTCTTTTTGTGCATCAAGGTAATTCACACTGATTTCAGAAATAAAGGAAACAAAACGAAATCAAACTATTCATATGTAAGGAACTTCGTCCTGACTTCAAATGATGAAAGATCATGTGAACTACAAAGAGAAAACAGAAAATGAAGACCTGAAGGATATGTTTGCTCAAAAAGGGCATCCTTTATACAAGGTCAGTTTAGATGATTCTGCAAGCTTCTTAACACGTTTTACACGGGTATAGTAATCCATCAACTCCTTCGCAACATCTTTTGGATGACAAAACATAAACACCTTTACAAACCGATCTTCTTTCATCCTCAATGCTCGCATTAATAAGGGTCCTTTAATTTGCGGTTGAAGACCCATATCCTGTATCTTCCTTGCCAGAAGGATTCGTGGTTTCAACACAGAATCTAAACTGACGTACAGCAAAAATGGTTTACGGAGTGCCATACTAGCAGGCAACTTCATTGTGCCCAACACAAATGTCATGTTTCTCTGTATCTTCTCAACAGACATTGTCAACAGAAGCGGACAACGCCCAAAAAAACCCAAAATCTCATCCTCTTGGAATCCAAATTTCTTAAAGTTTGCAATCTTTTCCTGAATGGTCTCAATACGTGAAACACCAATCAGGCAAACCACATACTTATACATCTTGGAATCCTTAACCCCAATCTTGTGAATATATTCCATCTTTTCATCATTAAAAAAGGTCTGCGAAATCAATGTGGGGCGAGATGCAAGCAAGGAAATAAAGTCCTTTTTACTAACGCCCAATTTTTGATATACTTCAACCATCGAATTGATTCGATTATGGAAGTCATAGGTGAGAATAGAAGGATTACGAACCACGGTCTTACAAAGAGCCTCTCTAGAGCCAAACAACTCTTGTAGATAATCCACACGTTCATCTAAAACCTGACTGGTTCGAGAGTTGAGGAAACGAGGGCGACAATTAACAATCTTAATCACGTCTGAAGAACTAATACCAAGTTCACTAAGAAGGTTGAGGTTGGACTGAAGAGAATATGGGTTGGCCTTGCGCAAAGAAGGGCGACGCATAAAAATCAAGGATACATCATTTTCAGTACAACCCCATTTCATAAAAACCTCTGCTGAATTTTTTGGTTGGCACACAACAGCAGAATCTTCTTCTACTCTAACATTATTTCTGTTTGTTAGAGTTTTTGCGGAATTAAGCAGTGCACTACATAGTGAGCGAGGATTTAAGTAACGGTGATTGAGGACACTACTGTTAGAGACGGAAAGAAGGGAACTAATACGGATCAGAGCATTGAATTTAGCTTTCATATCCAGTGCTATGACCATCAATCGAATTAAATAACTTATGTAATTGCAGGAGCGAAAGGGATTGCGAGGTTAATTAATACATATGTAGATAAAGAAAGCTAATACTGCGTCTACTAAACCAGATGCCGAAAACTGACCATTGTTGCTGCAAAACTCGAAAAGTGTGAAAACCTTCTTTGCGTTCTCTGGACGCTATCGCCTGAATCTGTGGAAGGAGGAAGAGTCTGGCGGCGAGAAGGCGAGTGGGGCGAGTGGTTTTCGGAGTAGATCTGCCGACAAGTGGCAAATTACTAGTGACCATCTTGTTTTTTACATCATACATGTTTTGCTTATCAATTCAACACAAATTTAGCTGATTCGGTCAGCTTTATATATTGCAATATTCAACACTGTTAAAATTCAAACCAAACAAATTGAATAACGACGTTCGTTTAGTTTTGTCATTCAACCCATTAAATTATTATCAAATACAATTTTAATTTAAACGAAAATGAGATATAATTTATTTTAAATTATACTCACCTGTATCTGTATAGATATGCATATCCAAATAAATTGTGAAAAATTAAGTTGTATATATAGAAACCACAAAGACCTTGAATTTTCTTAATTATTGCGATACAATTTTCATATTCATATAAAATTATTGTTATGCTTACGGTAAAAAAAACACCAAAATTTTAATATGGCTATAATATATTTTTTTTCGGTTGTAAGAATTTTAAAACTTGGCTATCGTAATACATTCGGTGTTCTATGTCTATAGTACGATGAAATTAATTAAATTACTTTTTAATATTTTTTTAATATCATGTATGCATGTGGGTGTATATATATGCACACACAAATATAATATTGATGAATGAAAAAAAACTTATTAATCTATAATTATATTACTGATTTAATTTTTAGATTCCTAACCATTCAAGGAAGACCCCATGTATTTTTCAAAATTCAATAAACCTCATATTTCAAAGTCAAATGAACAAGTTTATTGGCACAAAAAAAATAAAAAAATTATGGAACAAGTTTATAAAAAGCCCAATAAATAACCGAACTGGGCCAAATTATAGTCCTATTAGGGATGCGTGAAGTTTGTTGAACCCGGGAAGCATCGAGGCTAGGTTTGAATACATAAAGAAAGACTGACAGAGAGATCTGATCAATCAATCAATAACTTGGAGAGCAAGATCTTCAGAGGGTTTGGATTTTGGAGAAGCAAGAGGTAGGCCATGTCGGATGTCTGGTTCTTGTCCCAAAAATTCAAATTCCACCTCTACGACAGTAGAT
>CM025782.1:24995015-25060893 GCA_014636745.2 Centella asiatica | reverse complement strand
TAGTGATTGTAATGAATTTCATATCTCCTTGGATAATGTTCACGTTCTTCGTAATGGGTATTGTTTCTGGGTAGTAATTAATATTCAACTTGAAATTGAAGATTTGAAATTTTACACTGTTTACTGCATTTTACTATTTCTCATGGTTTGATTTGTTGGAAACAATTTTGCTTGTGTTTTTGGTGATGTTCGTGGCTGATATATATTAATTTGAACAGATCATTCCACTGTTATTTATTTAAAGATTCGTCTGACATACTATGGGTGATAGTCAGTATTCCTTTTCTCTCACCACTTTCAGGTATGGTCTCACTTCCCACCGAGTTCATTTATATTGGGAAGTTCATTCATATTTATGTTGATTTGTATTTCTATCCCGGTGTGATCTCAACTGTTTTACATACCTTAGCATTCATGTTTTAGTTTCTTCCAGTAATTAATTTTTGGGATTTCTTTTCCTTGATACAGCCCTTCTGGGAAGCTTGTTCAGATTGAGCATGCATTAACAGCTGTAGGATCTGGTCAGACATCTTTAGGGATCAAAGGTAATTCCTAGCTGCCCCTTTTCTATTTTTCTGTGTTTATATGCTTTTGTTTAGTTTAAATATGTTTTATGCCATTATTTGAGATGTAAGTTACATATAAACTGAATTTCCTCTGAGAATATATCAAAGTTTGTTTGATTACAACTATCAAATAAAATGAAAAGAAGCGAAGAGAAAAAAGGGTATGTTTGGTTACATTTATTGAGATGTGAAAACTTCCATGTAAGATTTTATTTTTATTTTTTTGTTCTTATAGGAACAAATATACCTTGGTACATTGATGAACTCTGTAGTGAGAGTTCTATCTCAGTTGGTAATGGGGATGTACAAGGTTGAAATCCATTGGTGATCTATTTTAGATAGGTTTTATGGGCCATCTCACATAGCACTAGCCCAGGCCATAAGGGTCTAACCAGTAAACGTTTGGTGTAATGCTCCATTTTTATGATAATAATAATGGTAAACAATTTTTATGTATAAACAATTGTGAACAAATTTGGTAGTTTTTATTTTCAACATGATGCAACAATTTAGATTATGTATCCATCTTAGGTACAATCTATGTATCAATATTGTTATAGTGCTATAAATTCTGCTACTGCTTATACTTGTCATTGTCGCAATTGCTCACGTGTTCATCTGATGCATGTAGCTGCCAATGGTGTTGTTATCGCAACAGAAAAGAAACTGCCATCTATATTGGTTGACGAAACATCTGTGAGTATATTCTCTGTCCACAATTATACTTAACTAAGTTTACTTGTTCTTGTATATTTAGCGCTAGGAACTTTTTTCCTTTATTTTTATAGTATTAATGTTGTTATTTTATTTATTTCACTCTTTTCATAAGTAACACCGACAATTTATTGTTTGTTTGGGGTCATCATTTCTATACTTTACAGCTTATTCTTGAGTTAAAGGAAGGATTTCTAAGAGAACATATTCATTATTTATTGTACTCTTTTTCTGAAATATTCATTTATGAGGAAGATCTTTTTATCATCATAACATCACTAACTCTGGGTGCTTTTAAATTATAATAAAAGAAAGTACACTTTATCTTAGCGATCTTAAGGCATTTTAGAGTTTGGCAACCCCTGCCATGGTTTACTTTGGTGTATTTTTCTACAATTCTCATTGATTACTGTGAACTATAGATTCGTCACATGTTTTTATTTTATTTTATTTTTTAAAATCTACTAGTCACAGTTAATAAGACCAGTGCACATGCATAGTTTAGTAGGTCTCATCCTTTTGGCTGATTGGAATTATGTGGTTTCCTAGTTGCGTATGCATGTAATGCAACAAGAACTGTTGTGACATTGTAAATAAATCCGGACTTCTTCACCATTTCAGAGACACCGTCCTGGGGTAACTGTTCTCCTGTAACTACTCTCAAATTAATACCATGTGAGATACAAATAGTCTTATTCATCAAAACACATCAAACATGAAATCAGTGTCACCGTACCTGGATGGGGAAAAAAAGATTTACAGCCTTCATCCGTGATGCTTAAAGGAGACATTTTTGCCTTTACTTCTTGGGGGAAATAGAGTAATGAAATTAGCTGCACACAAAGTTGCTAGCAATTCTGTGATATAAATATTCCAAGAATTAAGAATAACCTCTTTGTAATTATAATCTTTTAATACAATTATTTCAATTAGCACCTGGGTATATTGCTTTCCAGCTTTGTGTTGCTTGGATCTGTGTCTAAATGTATCTAGAACACAAATTCTATAGACAGTTTGTTTGACAATAATTCCATGTTTTTTCCTTGAAAAATTTACCAAAATTGTATATTAATATATTTGTCACATTTCTCGCAACACACTTTCCGAGGCATTGTTACTATCAGGAATTATAGCTTTCT
The DNA here is from genome assembly GCA_014636745.2 of Centella asiatica. Taxonomy (NCBI): domain Eukaryota; kingdom Viridiplantae; phylum Streptophyta; class Magnoliopsida; order Apiales; family Apiaceae; genus Centella; species Centella asiatica. The sequence continues at coordinate 25,058,474 of CM025782.1, read as the reverse complement.
TGCTTTGTGGCTTCTAGTTTCTTTTCCTTTTCCCTTTGACATTATCTTTTCAGCTATCCATCATGGCCTAATTTGATGTGTGGATTTGTTGTACGAGACAGGTGCAAAAGATTCAGATTTTGACCCCAAACATTGGAGTTGTGTACAGGTTTGAGTTAACAATGTCTACTTTGTTAGTTTCTTGATTTAATGTGCATCAAGACAAAGTCAGTATTTCTCTCATCAGTAATAGGCTGATTTACTCCTAGTCGTCCCCCTGATGTCTCAAATTTGCAACTTCTACTGGGAAAAAATGATTTAATGTAGTTATTATAAGTGTCTCCTGGTCTGTGTCTTACTTATAAAACTGTAATATTATAAATTACATTTATTATAATTCATACTGTTGCATCTTCTGAGATAGCAATCTGTTTAAGATAGCTGACAATAAACTGTATTGTATTATAAGATGCGACTCATGTATTGAAAGTTCTTACAAGTATGATGGGGAGATGGATGGATAGTTTGATTACACCCCTGTGAACTTATTTTAAGCCAAAAATGATATATGATTTCCTACTTTTTTTTTTTGAATATATCAATCCATGTTAATGTAGTTCCTTGTCATGATGCCCTGTTTTTGACATGCCTAATGTTTAGCAAACATTCATCTCTTATGCAGTGGCATGGGTCCTGATTCTCGAGTACTAGTTCGAAAAAGTAGGAAACAGGCAGAACAATATCATCGGCTATACAAAGTATGTCTCTCATTCTCTCAATTTCTCTAAAGAACTCTTTGAGACTTGTTTTATTGCTTGCTGTTTGTTGTGTTTCACAAAAATGCTGTTTAGTAAGTTTGCATTAAGTTGATTACTTGATTGCTTGGAGTTCTGATGGTCCTTAAATTTGTAATTACATCTTTATTATGCTTTAGTAAGTCATCTAGCTGAGTGGTAGCGAACAAGCAATTATTGCTCTTCTTTGTTTGTCTGCACCAGTTATTACGTGCAGTAAAGGTTGTTTGGTTTATATTCTGGTGAATGGAGATGTTCTCGGAGTTTGATTACATTAAGTATTCACTAATTTGAGCTATGATACTTCAGCCTTGTGTATCTATTAACTCATTGTCTTGAATAGATCAAATGATTTAACGGATGTTACATATCCTGATTTCTGGCATGGCAAATTGCAGGAAGCCATCCCTGTTACACAACTTGTAAGGGAAACTGCAGCTGTCATGCAGGAGTTCACTCAGTCTGGGTAACTATTACTCTCTATCTTCTGTGATCCTCTTACAAATGAAGAAGTAATTATCTGGTGTGACTATTCTATAATGACAAATGTATTACTTAATTTTGTGCTAAGTGCTCTCGATTACTATTATATTTCTGACTGGTAATTCCTTTAATTATATAACATGGTACTACCTGATTTCTGGGTGCATTTTATTGTTATTCTTGATGATCGCTATATACTTCATATCCTCAGGATTCCAACATGTAAATTGAATTACTTCATTTTTGAATTTATGAAAAGCTTAAATTTTCATATAAAATGATAAGACAGACAAGTGAATTGCTCCCAATCTCCCATACTTGGTATTAATGATATCCTATTGCACTGAATCATATGATTTCAGGTAGTCTGGTAAACTATACAAACCTGAGAGGAGGGCTAGGACCTACTAATCTAGTTGCATAAACGACCTAGCCTTCTTACCATGACTGAATTCTCCTATTTACAGGACACTTTCACCATTACTCTGTATTGCCATTGTACACACCACACACATATCATGTGTTCTGCGGCATTACTTCTGAAAACTGAAGTGTTCATGTAGAAAAATGTTAGATTATGCTGATTATGGACTTATGGTGCTCGCTGTCTTAGTTACTGTTAGCTATTGGTTTTGTTTGAATATATATTTAGAACTTCTTATTGCATGCAAGTATGGACCTTCAAAAGGAGATTTTTTGGCACTTGATATATGTGTGTGTGAACATATTATTTTATCTATTCTGCAGTGGTGTAAGGCCTTTTGGTGTTTCACTCCTGGTAGCTGGGTTTGATGACAAGGGTCCGCAACTGTATCAGGTATACTGCATTTTCATTGTCAATTCACTATAGATAGAATTGACATTTGCTTTTAGCATAGATCAATCATTAGATCTCTTTCCCTATGTGTTTGCTTTGCTATATCTCTTGTTCTATTTTGTCATTAGACTAGTTGCATACTTGCATGTATCACTCTATTGCATAATTTCGAGATGATAAGTTTTTCCTGCGTCATAAAATTTGATCAATGTTAAGTTTCAAACATGACATTAGTACAATTGGATTTCTTTGAACACATATTGAAGACCAAAATCTTTTTCTTAAGATATGGCTATGGAATCCTAAATCCTTTTAGGAAGATTTGGCAGTGGATTTCAAAATTTTGAAATACCTGAGACAGTTTTTATTGTTCTGAAAATTGGCAATGAAATTCAAAAACCTTAAGAGAAATGTTAGTCCTGTAATCGTTTTCACCATATACTTATTTACCCATCTGATTGCACTTGTGAGTAGCTAAGTTGTTACTCTTCGATGGCTGTATGGGCAATATGTGTAATTATATGTATTCTACAAGTGCATTGTTGGTGAAAAACTTTGTTAGAGCTGGAATGCTTCATTAGAAAAGGTGTATTCTTTGTTAAGTTTGTAATAAATTCAAATTGGACCGGACCAGAATCAGAAGTTCAATAAATTTTTGTCAGGTCGATCCATCAGGTTCATACTTCTCCTGGAAGGCTTCAGCCATGGGAAAAAATGTGTCAAATGCAAAGACATTTCTTGAGAAGAGGTAAGTTGCTAAACAGTCTATTTTATACAGTTAACCATCAATGATAGTTTGGATAAGATCTCTGATTTCACAAACCCGACTGTTAAGGTTTTGAGTTATTGTTATATTTCATGCCTCGCCTCCATTAATATTGTACGTTTATAAGTGTTTCCTTTCTGTCATATGATGACCTGTCATCTATTGTCAGAATGATTTACTATTTAGCAACATGTGTAAATTCACCTGATGATCATGAGCTGAATGTCTTGCACTTTGTCATAGTTTATTCCCCTTTTCATTATTTTGCCACCTCAGCATAAAACTGATAACTGCTATTCCTTGTAGGTACACAGATGATATGGAACTTGATGATGCTGTACACACTGCTATTTTGACCCTGAAGGAGGGGTAAGCTTATTTTTAGTAATGTAAAATTATGCATCTTCTGAGGTCATGGCATACAGTAGAGAAGTGTTGCTTATAATTTACTCTTTCACATGGTACCTTCACGCCTTGGAAAAATATGCACAATCAATTCATATTGTGTTAGCAAGGAATTAAGTTCTGTTATAGCTCGCTTCAAATCAAATAGTAACAGCAATTCTTTTTCCTGATTTACCCTCATTCTTGTAAGTTTGTGCCTCTCTAATCACCAACCCATGTGCAATATGTTTCTCAGGTTTGAAGGACAAATCTCTGGCAAAAACATAGAGATTGGAATCATAGGTTCTGACAAACAATTTAGGTAAGTTACCGCTGTAATTGGAAGAGCAATTTAGTAAGCCGATGGATAATGTTGGTATACTTATTTTGTTGCAGAGTTCTAACACCAGCTGAAATTGAGGATTACCTACAAGAAGTGGAGTGACTTCTCCTTGTCAATGCAACTGCAATAATATTATATCCCTTTTTTCTGGGAAACACATTAGGCTGTTAATTTGGGTGTATAACGATGTTGTCGAGCTACTCTCTGAGATTGATTATATTTTCGAGCAACATATATTGGACTTGTACCTTTTTATGAATGAAGATCTGTTGTGCTGAACAATCCCTTCCCTTCTATATGCCATGTTCATTTCCAAAATTCGCTGGCTTATTTACGCCTGCTTATACTCGGGGAAAAAAATTTAATGTAATAATGACAACAAGATAGCAGTAAGGGTAAAATTCTCTAACAGAGTAAACTTGTTTGGTGCCTATCATTATTATATCTAATACCTTTATTTATTCTGGTGAAAATCTGAAGGCACCCTAGTATGTTTGGACCACAAATGGAGATCTAGGTTATATGTAAGCCTTTTGTGATTTTTTTTTGTTTTTTCGCCATCCGAAATGGAAAAATCTGAAGACGCAGATAAAAGCTTGTATATCTCCAGACCTAGCAGAAAGATGTACTCCTCTCTTCAGAAAAGCCCCATTTTGCTAGAAGAGTTGGTTCTATTAATTATTATGGTAGAAAAAACAGAGAGAAGTACTAAATTTAAGCACTTTTTTTTATTATATGCTATGTATAGTTTAGAGATAATACAAATGTAGAATTTTATACGAAGATATAAACAGCACTTGTGAAAATGATATTCAAAGTCGAAATATCCATAATTAGTCTCTAATTCTAAAAATCGCCACTCATTAATTTTATAGAGATACATACACTTATCGAAAACAAACTTGAGACGGAAGTTTCAAAATTGAGTTGGTACAAATTGGCTCTTTGTTATAAATATTTATTTATTATACGAAACCTTAACCAGCATGCTCTCGTGGCTCAGTTGGTTAGAGCACCCGTTTAGTAAGCGGGAGGTCTTGAGTTCGACTCTCAACGAGAGCAAAAATTTATTTTGTAACTTTTTCCAACGTGAACAAATCTGATACTACTCCTGCGTCGAGCTTTGAAGAGTTCTCTGCTGCAAATCATAATTTTTAAACATTTTCATATAACATCTCAATAATTAATCTGGTATTGCATTTGATTGTTCATGTTACTCTACACTACCAATAATCTCCACAAGAACACTTCCCAGAACTAAAATGGTGAAACCGATACGGATCCCTCAGCAGGATTTCGCGCCTGACAATGCTGCTCACAAACTTGTATACTGTGTGGCAGTCACCACAAACGCGAAGATTTTTAAAAACTCGGAGAGTTGAACCCCCAGGGGTATTGATCAAACCATATGCAAGTGCAAGTCTCTCACTGTGGTTCCAAAGACCATGCTCCTTCTGTTCTTCATCTGTATCATATAATGCAAAGCTGGTGTCTGGGACATAACCAGCTTCTTTGAGCTTTCTTTCGAGTTCCCCCAACTTTGCGTATATCTGCACACTCTGTGGGTGAGACTTGTCTCCAATCCCAAATGAACTCACTGTCGTTTTCAACTTAACCCAACTGCAAGCAGGATGCTTCTTTACATTATTTAATTTCATTTCCCTCCTTACTGTCTGTACATCCTCCCATCTCCCTGTAGTTGCACATACATTTGAATAAAGAACATAAGCTGAGTCATCTGATGGGTCTGATTGAAGAAGATGCTCAGCAGCTTCCTTTCCCAGTTCAACGTTTCCATGGATTCTACTAGCTGCCAACAAGCTCCTCCATACAAAATCATTTGGTGGCACTGGCATTTCTTCAATGAATGCTTTAGCTTCAGACAGTCGTCCTGATCGTCCAAGAAGATCAACTATGCAGACACAATGCTCTATTCCAGCAGGTACTCCAAATTCCTTTGTCATTGAGGCATAGTAAGCAAGACCCTCATCTACTAAACCCCCATGACTGCATGCAGATAAAAGGGAGACAAAGGTAACATGGTCAGGTTTGAAACCGAGACTTGTCATTTCATTGAAAGATTGCATAGCTTCTGAAAAAGATCCATGTCTAGCAAAAGCTGATATCAATATGTTCCACGATAATTGTGAACGAGCATTTCGTTCTGGGAGCAATTTCAGTACATCATTCATTCCTCCACATTTACCATACATATCCATTGCAGCATTTTTAACATAGAGGAACGAATCAAAACCATGTCTAATGGCCAAAGCATGTAGCTGTTGACCTTCCTCCAAAATAGCTAGATTTGCAGAAGCAGCAAGAGCTGCAGAAAAACTGAACTGATCTAAATCTACAATGGCTCTTTGCATTGTCACAAAAAGTTTTAAAGCCTCTTCTCCATAGCCATGATGAGCATTTGCGGCAACCATAGCATTCCACGTTACAGAGCTTTTGTCAACCAATCCATTAAAAATTAAATTACCTGATTTGAGATCACCACACTTAGCATACATTGTGATGAGGGAATTCTTCACATAATCATCTGATACAAAGCCACCAAGAACTGCATGTGCATGTAAGGCCATTCCATGTTTTAGCAGGTCACTGGGAGTAGAGAAAGCCCCAAGAACATTAATAATGGTAATGTAATTTGCAGGTACGCCTTGTTCTCTCATCAAGTTAAAATGTTCGACTGACTGATTGGGTTCTTCACTCTCTGCAAAACTACCGATGAGTGCATTCCAAGTGACCAAGTCTTTCTTGGGCATTTTTTGGAATATTTGTTTAGCTTCCCACATCATGGAGCATTTGCCATACATTGTTACTAGTGCATTACCAACAATTAAATTGTCATGGAACCCAGCTACTAATACTAGTGCATGGACGATTTTTCCTTCAGTAAGAAAATCAGGGTTAGAACATGAAGCTAACGCACTCGCAAATGTCACATGGTTTATATTTTTACCTATAAGTGTAGCCAAAACTTTTAAAGCATCAACGTGTCTTCCATCGTGAACGTAACTAGCCATCAGAGAATTCCATGAGATTAGATCCCTCTCTGGTATCGCTTGAAACAACTCTTCTGCATCCTTGTACCTTCCAGCTTCAGAATACATTGTAAGAAGTGTATTACATACACATATACTACTGTCCAGTCCCAATTTGAGCACCACACCATGAATTCCTTTACCGCACTTCAGATAATCCACAGTACCACAGGCTGATAGTAATGTGGAGAGTGTAGTCTGATCTATATCATTATGGCTCCGGCGCATCAAGTAAAAGCATTCTAGTGCTTCTTCAAGCATCCAGTTTTGTGAATATGCGGAAATCATTGAATTCCACGTAATTATATCACGCTCATTCATGTGATTAAACACACTCCATGCTTCATGAACATTACCAAAATTGCCGAACATCGATATTAAAGAGTTTGCGACAGAAATATTATTCTCAAGTCCAGACTTTACAACATTTCCAAGAACTTGTTGGCCAAGAAATTCATCATCAAGAGAACCACATGAGCTAATCACAGAAGAAAATGTGTTTTGGTTACAACTAACTGCCTCACACCTCATTTGCTGATATGCATTTATAACCTTGTCTGGATCACCATTATTTGAATAGCCAACCATTAGTGAAGTCCAAGAAACTACGTTTCTTTTAGGCATCTCCTCAAAGAGCCTCTGAGCACTAGAAGCATACCCATACACACCATAAAAATTCAGAAGCGCCGTGCTTACAAAGACATTATACAACAAACCATTTTTCATAACCAAACCATGAATCTGAAATCCTTCATAGACCATATCCATCGACCTATTACAACCTGTAAACACACTGGCCACTACAAACCCATTCAGCTCAATTCCCCTAACCCACATTTCGTGAAACAAACCAATCGCCTCTCGATACAAACCCGCCTTGACAAAACCCGAGATCATGGTATTCCAAGAAGCTTCATTTCTCTCAAGCATTTGATCAAACAGGTACCGTGCGGCTTCAATATTTCCAAATCTCGAGTACATGTTCATCAATGTATTCATGTCGAATATGTCTAAATGGAAAAAACCCTTTATGACAACAGCATGTAATGATCTCCCAACAGTTTCGTTGGTGATACACGAGAAACCCTTTTGGAGAAACCCCGAGATTTCGGGATTGGGATGGTCGACAAGGCATCGAATTGCAGAGGAAGTGGGTTCTGGGTTGAAGAAGTTACTGGCGAAAACTAGAGATGAAGAAGAAATGGTGGAAAAATTGAAATGAGAGCCAAGCTTGAGAGAGGAGAACTTTGTTTTGCAGTACCTAGCCAGCTCGGCTTCTGCTTTTCTGTTCTTTGGTTTTTTTTTTGGGTTCAAAGTTTTACAGCCAAATTTGATTTATTCTATATGACTATTTCACCGCTCGAAAATGTCTTATTAGTAATCACAAACAATTTCATATTGATCCTAATATATTTCATTCTAGTTTTATCGACATCTAAAATTTTATGTTGATATATATTTTTTGGGTTAAATTTTACATTAATAAGTTTCATTGAATTTGATTCATGTGTGTATGTGTGTGTATATATATTAATATGGTAAACTATACATTCCAACAGCTTAAAATCTTTATAATATCAAATTACAATAGATTCATAAGTGAAAAATGAATCCGGCAACTTTTTATTTTTTACTTTAATTTATTTCCTTTTCATTTTGGAGTAACAATATCTCATCCAATTTTATAAGAGAAAATATTGTTACGGTGTATTGCTAAAAGAACAATACTTTTAAAATGATTTAATAATACATTTAATGATAATTAATAATTTTTACGATAAACATTCGCTTTATCAACTCGTGTGACAACAATAACCTTTTTTTTTTTTTTGGGTAATGACAACAAAAATCATTATAACTTACATCTGCATAAAAAAAATACTGAAAATGGAAAGGAAATATAAAAAATAAAAAGGAAAAAAAAGTGTAAAATATTAGTAATTATTTGAGAGAATTCGTCATCTCATATTTGGCATGATTGGATGGAAAAATTAATGACAATTTGCGTCGCATTCATTCAATTCGTTCCGAGGCCAAACAAAGAGGGTCACTGGACAACACTTAACACTTTCCAAAATCGCAATATCTTGGCTGGCAACATGGAATATTTATCATTTTCCTTCTTTTCTTGATATTATTTTTTCCATTTTCATCTTGCTATTTCCATTGCTTCCATAGCCTAAACACAAAATAATAACAATGTTATCAGATAATTTTCTCGTATGAGTAATGTTGTTTTATTCACAACCAATCTAATAAGTTACCCTTAACAAGTCAATGTATCTTCTTTTAAAACATAATACGATAATACTACCTACCAAAATATACAGTTTATATAAAAAAAAATTAGTTAAAAAATGAGTGTCTCCCATATTGTAACAAAAAGACGAGATGGAGGGGGTAGTAATTAAATTCTAAAATTCAATTAGTGTTTTTGGGCTTATTCGGCTCCTTTGTAGAGCATAGCATTTTTAATAATCATTTCATGATATTCGACTCTAAAATTATCAAAAGCAACAAAATTCAATTCAATTTTGAATTATAAATTTTCACGCGACAAAATCTATTATTTTGGAATAAGGAAGTACAATATGATGAACCAGAATCCGGTTCCTGGTAAATGAGCATATTATCAACAATTGTCGTACACTCCGACCAAGATTTTGTATATATTTACCAGCTTGGCACAGGGAAAACCCGGAACCCTTGGTCTCTGTTAAGAAGAAACTTTAAAATCTAACGAAGAAGAAGTGCCTTCAAATTTAAATAAGTAATAACGATCATAAAGTTAGTACTTTTAGCAAGTTAAATTGCAAATTCCAGAAAACAGCAGCAGATAGGGCCGTCTAAAAGTACTATATTACCCCGCACAATTGCTACATAATTACACATCCATTTTGTTTATGCTAAACATACATTTTCTACTTCGCCTAAAAGAAACCAAGTGAAATTAAGTCATGTACAGAGGCCAAAGAGAATGAAAAGGAAAGAAACTGATAACCTGGATCAACAGCTACTGTTTAATTTTCCAATTATGGGATGATCGAGGGCCAGTTGTAATGCCCTCATAATATCGGGATTCTAGCTTTCCTCGGTTCCACTTCTCCACAAATTGTGCAAATAGTTCACGGGCAGATGCAGACGAAAGATCAGAGAAAAATGTACTCTTCTCATCTTTCAACCACATAGCAAATTCATTATTCTTTAAGAAATAATCATCGGTGGATATTTGTTCAATGTTTGCTTTCTGTTAGACACAAACAATGGAAAAAGAAAAACATAAGAGGGAAGTTAAGATTATGGATTTACGATAAACTGAAAGAAAAGATATAGAAGGTATGAATAATTTCACAAGTTAGCAAATACATACAGACATGATAGACAAAAGGATAGATATACAGGACCTCAGCAAAGAAACCAGTTTGTTGTTTTCTAAAATGGGCCCAGAAAAAAGGGGTCAGGGAAAAGAGAAGATGAAATTTTAATTTATTTTTACTTTTGTGCAAAAATTGTATAGTATCTGTTTTTCAAAGGAAAAAGATCAACCTACATAGTACCCTGACAATGTGCATTATCCACTAACAAGAGCATACAAAGAATCATTTGTTCAGTATTCCCTCTGTCCAAAGTAAAGAGCGAGTGAAGTACATATAGTTTTGTCCCGACAAGTGTGATTGAAATACAAAACAATTTTACAACTATACAATCTTACCCTTTCAAGTGCCCACAAGCGAACATGTCAAGCAAAGGTATTCATTGACTATTATATGGGGCCTAGTCTGAGGGGTATAATGGGAAGCTTACTTCTTAAAATTGTTTTACCTTAAACAAAGTGCAATTGTACTTAACTCGCTATTATTGGCACAAAGGGAGTAATATTTATCATGAAGGCACAACTGAGTGCACATTTTATTGATCGGAGGGAAGGGGAGGGCAGGGGTTTTATAAATGATTATTCATCATGGAAACAATATACTTATTATAATTATGCATCAAGTCACGAACTTTTAATAAAATAGCAAATCCACATGTAACAATGAAACTTAAAACAATAGCATATTATTAGAAAATAGTCAAATACACCACATTCAATCATTCACATGGTTGAGCTTGTTAAGTCTTGATGGAAACAGATATATTCAGTGGTATAAGAACCTTCAGGTTACCAAGTCACAGGAAGTTGAGAAAGTATTCTTATTTTACCAGTGAGATCATGTTAATGACAAATACTTTTATAAAGAAGAGACCCTACATGGTAGACCATTTAGAGGGGAAGCATCATGTGTCCTTCTGAGCTCCGCTCCAAGTTAAAATCCTCAATTTACATACATAAAGTTTCCTTACAACCTTTTCTAGTTTAGTATTCTCCATTCTCCACACACTGTTTTGATAAGTCCATGTACTAAAAGCCAATGCATTTATCTACACATTTGCATCTCTTTGTTTAAGCGCACAAAAATATTTAAGGTGACCAGAATGAAGAATCAGCACCATTACTCCCCAACATGCAACTCTAACGATTCTACGTAAACAAGTATAATATATACCACCCTCAAGTACAAAAATAACAGAAGTAATCCACTTCAGATCTGTATTTACTACTACATTTAACAAGAAGTGAGCTATATTATATACAACAAATTTAACATAGTGCAACTGAATTCACTGAATCTAACATAAGCAGCACAAACGATCTGAATCTGATAGGTAAGTGGTAAGAAAGTTGAGACTTATTTTCACGCATTTAGCTTACACATGATGTTGTGTGGGTGGGGGGAGGGTGTGTGTGTGTGTGTGTTGGGGTGGGGGGGTTGGAGCTGCTCATTATAATTAAATCATTAATGAGGAATAACTACTTCCTAACTAGCAAGTTGACATTTACAGAAAGAAAGAACTCACAGAGTGCCGATCATGCTTGTGGCATTTATCTTTATGCTTTGTATCTGATTTCAGTTCTGAAACAACATCAGCAATTGCAAAAGTTAGTTTGTCAACATTCTTAAGTGCCCCAAATCAACTCATTTGAAAAAAATAAAAAATAAATGTAATTGCTAAAAATATATGAAACTGATTGGTATGAATATTGTAGCGTTTCATTCTCAATGTTCTAATATATGTCATATTTTAAGTTTAAGCTGAACTGATTGGTATGAATATTGTAGCGGGTAGGGAGACATTGTCTACATCAGAGCATGACCTCTTGTGGATTCGAACTGTATCAACTGCTGGTCCAAAAAACAGGTTAACCATCCGAGTCAGTGATATATTCCGTTTCTTATCTCTGAACTATACACCTCTCTAAGACAAAAAGTAGCCACCCAAGTTTCAGAAAGACAAAAAGCAGCAGCAGTTCCCAATTGAAATAGCTACGCACTATTTAAACTTTTGTAGTCATTTGACAATTTTAAGTAAGAGGGCTATAGTTCTCAGATATTGAGCCATTCGCTATTAGGAATATGTTATGTCTTCAGTATGCTATATGGCTAGATGCAAATTCACAAATTAACTCATAAATGCTTGTCATGTAACACTAGAAGGCAATTTCTTCAAATTTCAAGAGCCATTTTGCTTGTAGATCAACAGTGACAGTAGGGGACAATTCCTTCATATTTCCAGTAGCATATAATATCAAATCACTGATTACAGCTTAATGAAACACCAAATTGCATAATAAAAAATTTCAAATACATGATAAAAATAGAAACTAGTTCAGTTGTTTTCCCCTCAATCAAAAGAAATTTAGAAAAGGAATAGCAGTACCTTTATCAGAATGGTGTTTGGAGGATTTATCAGATTTGTGCTTCTTCTTCTTCTTTCTCTTGTTTTCCTCATCTTCTCCCCCTCTTCTACGCCTTTTGCTTTTTCCTTCATCTATTCCAATTAGAAACAAACGCTATCACTACAGATTCAAACTGCAAATATACATATAATAACATACAAAAATGTATAGAGCAAATGAAATCGTGAAAAACCTTCAGACAAAGAAGGAGAAATTCTAGTTTTCTTCATGTTATCATCTTCCTTCGACTTTCGCTCACGTCCCATTGCAGACGCAGCTCGTTCGCGGCTCCCAAGAGAAACTAAAAAGTGGACTATATCCGAATGCCCATGCCCGATTTGTTCGCTAAGCCCACTATGGTCGGGTGGACTATGCCCGTGCCCAACCCAAAAAGGTCATGTTTAATTTCGAATCTAATAGACTTGCTATCAAAGTCTCCTATGGTAGATGTTTCCAACCTTAATACAAATTTAATTATTATTATTGTTATTGTTATTATTATTTTTATTGTTATTTATCTATTATTTCTTGAAATTCACGATGAGGGTTTCAGAAGAACTGACATAGTATAATTGTGATATAATTGAGATAATAACCATAGCTTAGGAATTTAGGAGTATATATATATATACATATATCTTCTGATCAAGTTAAATTTTGGACCTGTATTAAACATGTATAACATAATATTAATATTCTCAACTCACAAAAAATTAATACATCTATAAGGTTACAAATATAATTGTCGTTTTTTTTTTTTTGTTTATCTTTTTCCAATGTATAAAAGTTCAGGAAGAGAAGTTCACGTTACTAGGTAGCAGGAAAAGCAATTTTGGAAGCTAAATTCAGTCGACATCATTCTTAGTGGCAAAGCTATATTTGTGTTTCAGTTTTAAACTTGAAGAAAAGTGAAGGTGAAAAAGGAAGATAAATAATTTATTTTTTCCCTCTTATCTTGGAGTTTATAGGAAGAAAAAAAAAAAAAAAGAAACATGGAAAGAATAAATTTGATATCATGGAGAACAAGAAGGATAAATTTGGTATTATAAAAATTTGTAAAGGTCAAAAGATATTCTCTTCAAATCTTCTCAATTTTAGAGAGAATATTTTAGGTGGAAATTTGTATATTTTTTACTTCCTTTCTCTTCTTTCTAAAAAATTCGAAGATAGCAGAAAAATTAAATTTTTTCTCTATTTCTTTTCTTTTCTCACTTTTAAGTAAACTCAAAGACAAGACGAAAAATCAAGTATCATTGAACCATTTAACATTTTGTTAAACAACATTCAGATAGTTATACAGATCAATGTAAGCCATATAAGATAGAGAAAAAAGTAGTTGCATAGTTACCTGTATATTAAGGATTAATGTAAGACAAACTTACAAGTTCTTTTTTTTTTTTTTTTTTTTTTTTCCTTTTGTATGAAAAAAAAAAGAGCGATAGTAAAAGGTTGTCAAGTCTATGTTATTTTCAACTAAATATTATGAGGTGAAGGTGGCCTAAAAGGATCAATTGGAGGCTCTAAAGTCATCATTTCTTCATGGTCAGTTTCAGCTGCTTTCTTTAGTGGATTAATTTGGTTTTGGCCTTCCCCAATTAATCCCACAAGTTCAAGCTCAATATTTTCTAAATATTTCCACCACTCACTTTGTTCACCTACATTCATGTCACAAGTGTCTCCTTCAAAGTTTGTTGAACTCTGCAGAGAAGCCACAAGCTTTTCCTCTTGTGGGGCTTCAAAACTTTCCAAATTCTCCAACAAACTCCATATATCAAACTCAGAATCCATAGGAAACTCATTACTCATTTCGTCCACGTCACTGGGGTCCACATTGTTACGAATTTCACCGAATCCATCCGAGTTAAGTAGTGAGTCTATTTCAGAGTCCGCATTGTTACAAATTTCGTTGAGTCCATCCAAGTTGAATAATGAGTCCATTTCGTTATCCGCATTGTTACGAACTTCACTGAGTCCCTCCGAGTTGAGTAGTGAATCCATTTCTTGCTTAGTTACATCAACTTGCTGATCATTACTGGAGTTTGCTGAATTGGAAATATTGGATGTTGAAGAACTTGTTCTTGTAGCATCTTTTTGTTCATCTGTAGGCCTCTTGGCTATAGAGTCTTGATCAATAAGTGGCTTTTGATCTCCACATGTTACATTTGAGGTAGTAGATGAAGAAGGGGAAGGTGGAGATATCATTGCATCCTTTGGTTTAGCAACATCCTCGTGACATTTGGAATCTTTACCTAATAATCTTTTCTTTAAATGTGTATTCCACACATTTTTAATCTCATTATCTGTTCGTCCTGGCAATTGAGTAGCAATTTTTGACCACCTGGCGCAATTTATTTTACAATTGTTAATTATATGGTATAATAACTAATTGAATAAATTAACCAACTCAAGAATTGATCATTAAAAAGAAATTGTTTGGGTGCTTGTGAAATTAAGTCATTACTTACTTGTTTCCAAAAGAGCCGTGCAACTTTATTATGGTTTCCTCCTCTTCTGCAGTAAAATTCCCTCTTTTCACATTTGGACTTAAATAATTTATCCATCTCAAGCGGCAACTTTTTCCGCATCGAAGCAGCCCTATTGAATAAAGATACAAACAATTACTTCTGTCAAACTTGAACCAACATGAAGATGATCGAAAACAATTAATTTTGTCAAATTAAAACTAAGATAAAGAGGATACCATTGCCTCCTATATCGTCAAACCGTCAATTTTATTAGTGAATTACACAAATGAATACACGCAAACGGTTTCACATTCTCATTTTAGTCGGATCAACATTGATCTATAAACGGTACATGCGTGTTGATTTATTTACCGACTCAAGTGATATGCATATAAATGCACATCTTACAGAGTATTATCTATACAATAAAAACACTCCAATTAAGCGTTCAGCTGTGAAGAAGATAATTTCAATACTCAGTTATTCACATATATGTTTATTAATTGGGAGTTCTACTATCTTTTTTACTCTTAGTCTTGTATAAGGAAAAAAAAAATTGTTCTTTTCTTGGTGTGGACCTATTATAAGTACGACATAGTAATACAATGATCACTAGTATTTAAGTGGCATGATAAATAATAAAACCATGCCAACTTTTCTAGAATGAACACACTTAATTAGCAATTTGTGAGAAGAAGATTAAAAACATTTTCCACTATATAAGTAGCTTCTGTCTGTCCTTTCGATGCCATTGTCGCTTTGCCATTTGAACTTTGAATTGGATGGCCATTATAGATTTTTTGGCCTTGTTTACTAATTTATTGCAAGTACAGTTAAACATAGATAATGTAATATGCTTGGAATCGAAAAAAAAAATATTTATTTAGCGAGATTATTTATTTATCGATAAATGAATAAATAGATGCATATTTTCAAAAGAAATAATTATTATAAGTGTATTATAAATGGATTTGATTTGGATTGAAAGATTTGTTATTACATGCATTTAGTGAGATTATTATTTTAATCCATTTGTTCAAGTCGGGTCCAGAAAAAATTATTATATAATCGAGATTATTACTTTATTGAGGTTTTATTGTAATAATAAACAAATAGAACGAAATAAAAAAGGAATAATATATAGATAGCTAAATTTTTGTCTCTTGTGAGACCACGACTTTGCTTCAACTTTAATTCATACATGTACATATTATAATAAATTTTATAATGAAACAGGAAGGATCACTTGGTATTATAAAAATGGAAGGAAATGTAAGAAGTCAGATTATTAAATGGATATTTGGTATAATAATTATTTGTTTTATAAATATAAAATTTCAAGGACTCGCTTGTAGCACAATATTAGACGAAAACAGGGGAAGAGGAAGTCAATATTCTGTTCACCGGATGAGGAAATAAATCAACTTTATTAATATTGCACTTAGTTTTTGTGATTTTTACTTTATTATACAAAGACATTCAAAACGTAAAACTTACACGCATATATCATCGTAGTCACCTACAGTTGAACAGTTTTCTTCTTCGACAGCTATCTTTTTAAGAAGTAAATAAAGCGAAAATTTATATCGAAAATACGAGGGTTAACTCAAAGACATGTAACAGTACGTACATATTAATCTGTTCTGTTTTTTTTCCTTTTCGGCTTTGTTTCTTTTTTTTTTTTTTTTTAAATAGAGTTTGCCATGACTAAAACTCAGTTATCATTTTGAGGATACATTATGAAGGTCTCCATTAACTGAATCTGAATATATCGCTTACAAATATGCCTATGGCAACAAAAATATTATGCCACCCACAACATATACTTGCAACATGATGCTGCAAAATTTATCGCTTTACCTTAAACTACAATTTAAGATTATTTTAAAAAACTCAGTTTATCCATAAAAGTTTATATTCAAAACAGAACGAACGAGTATTGAACGATCAAATTAGTTGTAAAATCTTATATTTCAAAACAGAGCGAGCGAACGAGACCAAAGAAAAAAATGACATACCAGCTTGTTTAGGGAGAGAGCGCCAGTTGCCATGTCCATGCTTTTGAATGAAAGCAGCAAGTCTCAAATCTTCAGCAGGACTCCATGGCCCTTTCTTCACGTTATTCTTATCACAACAAGGGGCTCGACCTCCACCCATGGATATATATGTCCGTACGTAATATTGAAGACCAATTAATTAATTATACTGCGAATTGAATTAACTCGATCCACATATGATATATGATAGAAGCACCCACTTTGTCACTCCCCACCTATATATATATACTACTAGGTACCAAGAGAGAGACATCTCTTGAGTGTTGACTACCCCAACAAGCTAGGTTCATGCACATATATGATTGATTTATTATATGATAAATAAAAAATTACCAAATATTGTGTTTTGTTCGCTTTTATTTATTTATCCTATTTTGATTTACATGGTCCATTTGGTTTTAATTATATTCCAAATTTTCATAGTCAATTTGGATTTTTTTTATTATATTTGAAATATCTTTCTTATATTTGTTAGAGATTGAATTTGCACAATTTAATTGTCACAGAAAGGCAAATCAATTCCATTTTTTAAACTTTTAAAACACAATAAGTACCCTAAGGAGTTCAATTCAGCATTGAGTCAAAGAAACTCAGCCAGAAACTAATAAACAAAGAAAAAGTTCAATATTAGTTGTCTACTTTTTTTGATCAGTCTTTTTCGTTCGATATCCAAATTATTTCGACTAATTTAGATTGTATTTTTGTCAGGTCAAAATAAGATCTCTGCATATTAAGTGAACTCAAGTTTTTCTCACTTGAACCAACACATGTACAATTTAATCCTCTCAAGTTAAACACCGAATTTTCGAAACTTTAGTAACGTCATCAATACTATCCAAATATCTCTTCAGATGTCTACGAATTACAAAATATTAGACTTACTAAAATTGTAAAACTTTAAAATTTACCAAAAACATTATAATTTTGTAAAATTTTATAAAACACACGTATTTAAAATATATAATGATTCTGATAAAATTTATATAAAAAATTTCAACAAAATTATGTATTTGTCACTAATTTAACTTATACGTACTTTGTACGGTTCTTAACACTGATTGATTTCTTATCATTAAAAAGTCAATTATGACAAATAACACCACGGATTCAACTATTAAAAATAATATATGGGCGGAAAATTATGTACTGAACACAAAGTGAAAACAGTATATTTATCTGTTATAAAGTTTAATTAAGTTGCAAATGACCTTTTTCTGGTCAAATGATAAGATACGGCATATTAAATTTGACATTTTACTACATATCGAATTGTAAGAGTAATAGTTTGTAGTTAATAGTTTTTGTTATATAAATCTAATCGTATTATATATATATATGTGTGTGTGTGTTTATGTGAGAAAAAGAGAATTGAGTTATAACTTATTTTTATAATTTTATTCACTCGTGTTATGCAAAATATAACCGTACGGATTAAAAAAGTATGCAAAAATAAACTATATATAATTTTTTAAAAAAAATTTGAGATTTTTTACATAGTTTTTATAATCATATAAAAATCAATATTTCTTAACTATTGAAAATATATAAATTTTACATAATTACAAAAATTATGTTATACACTATAAAATGATTTGAAAATTCCTGTACTGCTCTATTTTTTAATATTTTTTCGGTCCATATAGCTGGATGTATATTTCAGACGTTATATTTCGACATGTTGATCTTTACCATGAGGCGGTAACTTGACATATATAATAATTATATATTTTATCTACATATTCTTAAACCTTTTTACATGATTAATCTATATTTAAACACTTTTCCATATCTACAAACATGGTATCAAACAGAGCCATTAGGTTTGAGTATACAAAATATAATATCAATTTTAACAAAAAGACGAACATAATTTAACACCATTAGTTAATTGACAAGCTTTTTAATTATCCAAAATGGTACATTTTACACATCATTATTATTGGTGTGAAAAACAGAAAGTGGGGAGCACGTCTCAGTGAAAGGGATTTAAAACAATTTGTTCATGCATTGTGTCTTAATAATGGGCCTACCTTTGACTCATGATCATGTTACGTTCGTATTTTAGGTGTGCATAAATCCTTAAAAATATTGACTTTAATGTCTGTATATATTTATATAGTCTACATTTCATACAACGGTTGTTTTTGGTATATTATGAGAAATATTCTATTAATCCATGACGAATGTTAGGTGGAAATACTGTGAAATTTGGTAGACCCTTTTGTGTAATTTGTCTGGACTTAGGTAATCCCACTTGAAGTTAGACAAACGAGACATATAATGTTTGGTTTTAGCAGCCCACATGAAAATCTGCCCACCTGAACCTTTGTACGGTTGTACCATTGTTCAAATATGGTGCTCGAGATACTTGACATTGTCAGCCGCGGATTCAGAAATTTTGATTATTTGTGACGAATTTATTATTTCAAAAAAATTATCTACGTTCCTTCCCAATATGATAGTGAGAGACACCTCAAAAAGACAATTTATTAGTACTGCCTTTTTTTTTTTTTAAATTTCCAACTAAAAAAAGCAAGATTTTATTTGAATATGAATATGATGATTCATATTGGAAAATAAAATTGATATTGATATATATAGTTTTAAATAAATATAACTATAGATTTTTTTCAAATATTTATGAAATACTTAATAGCATTTGTTTCAGGTTTTGAGCTTAAAAAGGATCATTATTATTTCAAAATTGAATTAATAATTTATTTTGAAATTCACAATTTTGTTGCGATTATATCTTGTAAACGCATCAAACTAACAGCATCATGCACACATTTGAAGAAAATTTAAAGTGCAAGAATGATCAAGTTGGAAACTAAATTGACATATAAGCACCGGAGACGTGGGGAATAAAAAGGAAATTAGGGAAATTTATAAATTAATAATAACGTTTAACACAGTAAAATAAATAACCGTGCATAGAAAGCTTAAGAATTTGGGTATCATTCGATGACCAGTTGAAGATAAACGATTAAAAAAAAGTGTGCAATACTCCATTGACGTACGCGCACGCGCACATATATAATTGTATAATTATGTATAGAAATGAGGTACTAATGTACTATAGTTCCTCAAATTTTATTTTGTTATATATTATGTTAGCATATTTTTAAGTTGCTGATCTCCCAGAATATGTATACAACCATATATAAGTGTTTTTTTAAATCCAATATATAAGCACCTCACTTGATACTTAAGTACAAATAACTTATTTAACCCACTAATGTTTAAATTAAAATTTTCTACCTAACTGAATATATTTTTAGTCTTTTTTATTCGTATATCTCAATTTTGTTTTAAATCCAAATTAATTTTATAGTATCTTTAAAAAAAATTCAATATCACTCTTTTCCAAATAAAATAAAATTAATTGCTTATCCCTGCAATCTAAATTTTTTAATTACGCCACTACATATATCCATATGTATGTGAAAGGCACATTACAACAAAGATAATTTATTTATCACCTTCATGGCCCATGCAATCTCACATACAGATGTACAGCAAATATATAAACATACTATATTGTTAAGGCAATTAAAAGAATTAATTATTAATACTTAATTTCCGTTCATATATATAATTAGTAACATGTTATGATATGCATTTGTAATGTGGTTTACGTGCTTAGTTCTGTGGGAAACTCGTGCCGTGCCCTACTGGAACACGAAGTACCATTCTAGACAAAGAATTTAACCCATTAATCTAATTAATAAATCTAATTACTATTTACACAACTAAATTTACACTCATTTTCACAAATAATAATAAGTTTTGTCGTTCTGTTAATACAGTTAACTAAAATTGTTTTTTTTTAATTAGAATTTTAAATTTATTTAAATAAAACGATATAATATATAAACGTCAATGAAAATATATATGAATTTAATCGTGTAAATAAATATATAGTTGGCCATATAGGCAGGTACCGGAAACAAAATTGATTTAGTACTACGTATAAAGTATAAAACAATGAAGCAAGTAGAAAGTAAATGATAGTACAATGAAAATGAAGTTGAAGTGGAGAATCATGCGGGAATGAATGAATGTATGACGATTGCGGCCGTATATATATATATATATATATATATATATATATATATATATCATATATATATATATATATATATGTCGACGTCAAGGGCCTCATTTTTTTTTTTTTTTCAAATGACAAATTGGAATTGTAATGATTTAATTAGGTCACCCTCCCATATTAGTGCCTTTTCATTGCAACAACAACAACAACACAACAACAGCATTATTATATACATTTGACTCACACTTCCTAAATCTATTTATTACCCATATATATAGACTTAACGCCGAAAACTTTGGTATTATTCACTCTATTTATTTGCTGTAGTAGAAGTAGAAAATAACTAATATTATAAAGTTCATAATGAATACAATAATAGTTAAGCTCCCTATTAGTCAGCAGTTAGGGGTACCAACATTATAATCATTTTACCATTTACTACCTAATTTTGACGTTTTTTATTTCTTTTGGGGTTAGTACAATTTTCAATCACTACCCACTAAACTAACCATATATGACTTTTCATTACTATATATGCATATATATATATATATATATATATATATATATATATATATATATATTATTTGTTTTAGAGAAGTTAATATTTAATATTATTTCCAACTTTAATTTGGGAAATGGTGCATTAGACTTAATTTATGTTTAATTGAGAAATGATTTATATATATGCCGATAATTCCAAGCCAACTTCATATTCCGAAGAATAAGATGGATAACTACACACATTTGTCTATTCGATAGACACTAAATGTAAAAGTAATATATAGGCAAATTTGTACGTACAATCAAAATTGCATTATTCTATTAACCAATATATAGGAAGATATTAAACTTCCAGATTTCTTGCCTTACACTAAACTTCTCAAAGTTCCCCCAAAAAAATGTCTAACAAATTTCAGGTGATTTTCCTATCTGTAACAGAAAACCAACGATTCCCTTTTGAACAAACAAATTAACAGACAGTGGGTTGCTATAAAATAAAAACAGTATAAATGATAATCACTATCTTTTACAATCACTGAAACCCCTAAGATAACAGTAAAGGTGCAAACTTTATATAAAAAGATGCATAAAACACAAGAAAATGGAAATAAAAAAATGGCTACGGAAAGACCCCCAAAGATATATATCAACCCTAGCAGAAAGAAACAATTTTGGTCACAAATATGTAAGATTAAACCCTTTTAAAGAAAAGGGTAATAAGAAAACCTATCCAGAAATAGATTAAAGGGTGTCAATCAGTCCATAGAAATTAGTGCTGCAACATCAAGAATTAAAAAAATTGCAACTTTCACATATAGATAGATAGAGAGATAGATAAAGAAGAAAAACTTTAACGATTTTCGGGGGATGAGGGAATGAAGATGAAAAGGGGTCTTCTTTTTCAAACACAACATCAAGAAATTAGTGCTGCATTTATTGCATTTATTTTCTAACCCTTGTACTTTCAACCAAACAAAAAAAAACAATATATAGGAAGATAAATATTGTTATTGGGATCCCCTTCTAATGTCCAACAATCCGTGGTTTGAAAATATATATATATATATATATATATATATATATATATATATATATATATATATATATATATATATATAAATTAAACATATGTGTTCATGTACTTTTGAGTTCATTGATCTTGCCAAACAAATTAACATTGTTTATAACCACACGATTGTGGAATTCAGTCAAAAGTAGAAATGCTTTCACTTTGCGTTTTTACACGAGAAAAGGAGGATCCAGGCGAAGTTTTTCTTAGAAACGGAGATGCATAGTTAAAAGTCACACAACTCACACATGCATACACATATGTATCGCTTAAGCCAGAAGGCTAAATCATGCCTGCTGCCTCTTTGTTCCACATTTTTTAATTTCCCTATTGACGTGTATACTTCCAACGGTATTGACCTGTACAATAAAATTTAACCCTCGTATGGAGAAAAAGGAAGCAAATACATATTTTACATGACTAGTGCTCATGAGTTTTCACATTAAAATATTATTAAATTTTTATTTTTTTTTCTTGTGGGGGAGGTGGGGGTGCGGGGTGGGGGAGGGAGGGAAGGGGAGGACAAATCCAATGCTGTTAAGGATTTCATAATTCATAAGCATGATGTCTGCCTTAACGTACTCCTTGTCTCTTATCTTAACTACCACAATTCTTCAGTGTATCCATACTTTAAACATCTTTCTTTTTCCTTTTTTTAAGTTTTAAATTCCAACTTAAACATCTGCCCCAACTCCTAAGTCCAACTGCAATAATTTTTATTAAATATACGATGGTAAAAATTAGACGAGCTAAATAGGGTTCCTCATATGATGTGATGTTTACCTCGAGGGAAGAACTTGGAATTATTAAAGGAAAATGAGGTTGCAATGGTAGACTTGAAACAGATAGAGCTGGTCAAAACAAAGACCTCTAAAATGGTAGATTTGTTGGGTAATTTGACTAATGAGAACCGCCCATTGGACTAAATCCCACGCTTACAAGTCCTACTTACTTGGTATACCATACGAATTAAGTTTAATTGCACCGTTGGTCTTTTTCAGGTCTAACTACCCTAAGGCTTTTTCAAAGATAATCGGAAACGATAATAATAATAATTATTAATAAAACAAACTCAAAACAGAAGTTGGGAGATCAACTTTGAATTGAAAGAACATACTATCAAATTTCATAGAATCAAAACCTTAGATTGTAAATAGATTCCAATTCCTGCTACTGAAAGCATCTCTTTGGCCATCACAATTGAGCAGTCTATGCAGGTAGATACCAAGCAAGTATATGCAGTGGCTCCTCGTGATGGCTAAAAACCGCAGGTCATGTCCGCATGATATTAGTCGAGCTTAAACAAGATATTCGACCTAACAAGCATAATACAGCCAACCCTGACCTCAGTTACCATACATATATTCAACACCACTAAATGCATGCCATAGTTCTCTAAAATTATTCCAAACAGAACAAATGGGAACATCTGAAGATGCATCAAGTGTTACAAGAAAAAACTCAGAAATCAGGCCATGGAAGTTGGAAATAACGCATTTTTCTGAATCACGTCATATAGGAAATGATGAAAACATGAAGCGAATTCAGGGGCCAAAACGATATTCATTGCATACTTGCAATCCACAGCAGTTGATGGAAAAGAAATAAAACCTTTAAAACTTTGTCTGGGCAAATGATCAAAACATGTTTAGCATTAAGCGTAAAGTTTGCTTTCTTTAAAGAGTACGAGTACATAATCTGATAAAAGATTTTTCCTAACATCTGGAATATAACTTAAAAACAACCACCCCTCAATGCAAGAACCAAATGAAGGACCGAGCCACCCTCAATATTATAATCTTTCGCTGTTTTCTCATCTGCAAGCTGCTTCCCAGCATAAATGAGCCTGTCGAGTATTGAAACTAAATATGAGAATTTTAAAATTAATCATTTATTTATTTTTCCATTTTATAAAGTATACAACCGTAATATGTATTCCCAGCAATATTATGAAAACTTTTAATATCAGTGACTTAGCATACTCAAACCACAAACAAAAGGCCAAGCAATAGCGATAAGAGCACAACATGTACACGTATAGCTCTCGGCTCCTATAGGTCAAGTTACGCATGCAAAGCCACAAACATTATTTACGGAGTTTCATAAAGATCTTGTCATGGGAAACATCTATACCACTTAAAGCAATTGTCAGCCGTCAACAAATCTGTGCTGAATGCCAATGAAGTTTAGATGTGACAGTCTTATCAAGTTGAGACTTTACAAATTACACTAAATAATCATATAATTACAATTCAAAGATGAACAAATATTCCACCAGCCTTCAGCGTTAAGCAAATATGTATATAGCACATTATTCTAGCTGAAACAATGAAATTATCAATAAGAAATTCTCTAGTATCAATTAAGATATTTCAATTGTATAAGGCCTCAATAAGTTCTGTGTCTGGTGCCTTGAGTTTTCACTGTTGCATGCGTTCTTTTTGCATACTGTGCTTTTGTATACATCACATTTACCAGAATGAATAGGAATGGAAAAGGGAAAAGGGAAAAGGGAACAATGCAAAGAAAAGTGCAGAACTAACATAATATTAATACATTTAAGGATTTTGTAACTTCTAGTAAAAGTAGGAATTGATAAAAAGTAAAAGTGAATTAGGAAGGAGATGGAAGAAAAGGAATTAGGGAAGGTTAACAATGGAAAGAAAAAGTGCGGAACCATTGTGTGTGTGTGTGTGTGTTTGTGTGTTTGGGGTGGGGGGAAGAGGAAGGAAAGAAACAAAGAAGTGACCATGAGGGGGAAAAAAGAGCAGGTTAAATGCATAAAATAATACAGAGAAACGTAACTGACAATAATCTATTATCATATAAAAGAAGTGGTGAGGGAAATTTTAAACGCAGAATCTACTATGAGAGAATTTTAGAAACTGAACAAATCTTATATTTAAAATATGCACATCTGCAAAGCCAAATGATCGAATAAAATAATATGGATATGTTTAGTTCAACCCAATGAATTAACCAGGTGAGAACATTTATAGTGAAATAGAAATCCCGTTGGAGGATATGGAGGTCCAAGGCTATCCACCCTTTTTTTTTGACCTACCTTGCACTAAAAATATGGTTGCATGACCTTGCACATCCATCTTTCTCAATTTCAACACTTGGTATTTAGATTAATTTTATAGCAAATAAGAGAAAAATACCTTTGCTGCACCGGAGGAATTCCTTCCTTCTCCTCAACACGCTCCTTGATCCGGTCAATGGTATCAGTAGGTTCAATGTCAATTTCAATTTCTTTTCCGGTAAGAGTCTTCACCTTAATCATGGTTCCTCCCCTAAGTCTCAAAACTAAGTGCAGCGTGGACTCTTTCTGGATGTTGTAATCTGCAAGAGTTCTCCCATCTTCCAATTGCTTACCAGCAAAAATCAACCTCTGCTGATCTGGAGGGATACCTTCCTTGTCCTGGAAATCACACAAACCCCGTAAGTAAACAAGAGTGAGGCAGCATCCAAGGCATCAAGATTGGCATTAGGTAACTCATTTGCTAGAAGTCTAAGACAACTCCGAGGGCCACAATATTCAAAGCTCAGCTTTAAAGTACTACTTACATATTACGGAATGTAATAACTTTGTACATAATAGTTCAAAACCAACATTAGAATTAAATAAAAAAGAAACAAGTACACATAAGCAACCAGCAGTTAAAATCTTTCAAGAACAATGGTGTCATGAGTCATGTTTTATTGCTCAACATCTAGGCTAAATGCTCTATGTCAATTACCGTTCCATCATTTTATTAATAACAACTATGAAAGCTTACTGAATATAATAAATACTGGCAGTGAGGACTGAGGATCCTGACATTATTATATTAAAAAAATCTCATACATTCCAAAAGGATTTTCCAATTAATTTCAAACCCAAATCAAATAAAAATATTGATAGTCCGATAAAAGTTTAGTCCAATCACTTCTCACCAGAGCAGTTTTGAACATTATTATGCCAGCCTACATTGAGTATTTGGGCTATAAAAGGATAATGGGACTCATTTTTTGGCATAAAAAGAAAAACATTTTGTAGTTAAAGGTTTGAGCAAGCTTTTTTGCTTTTCTATCATGCAAAATTAAGTTAAACACTAAAGAGTAAACAAGACACAGAAGAGCAGAAACATCAAACATCCATTTATTCCATCATACCTAGAAGTTCCATTACCCAAGTGACCCACCCTAAGCCCCGCTCCCACACCATGACTAAGCAGAAGACTCAAATGTCGGAGCCAATAGATTTTACCATTTTATGATTTCATTCATGAATAGCCAATACCTGAGTAGCACATCTTCAAGCATCCAGCTATATAGCAATGAATCAACTAAATCCTACCATTCAAAAATTACCAATATACATTTTGACTTTTCAAAGTCAATAGAACTCTTTTACAAATGTATATAGATATAGGACCATGTAATTTTAGTCCATACAGTTAGATTCACTGTTAAGAGTTCTTCTTTTATTCTTCTTATAAACAGAAATAAAACACGACCAAGAGAAATTTAAATAATCTACAAAATTCATTATGAATTATATCACTAAAGAATATCAAAGAAAATTACTTCTTTTTGAGTTCGAAAACGAGTCAATTGATCATAAAGGGTGAAATGTGTTTATAAGTTTGGAATTAGGGAAGTAATTGAAACGGACCTTCAACAGTCAATTCCTTCTGATTTCCAACAAAAAACACAAACAGCAAACAACCAATAAAAAATACAATGTCATGAATCAAAAATCAAATCAAAAGATTACAAATAATGACTCGTATCGCAAATCAAATAATCATGACCCGTATCGCAAATCAAATAATCATGACCCGTATCGCAAATCAAATAATCATGACCCGTATCGCAAATCAAATAATCATGACCCGTATCACAAATCAAATAATCATGACCCGTATCACAAATCAAATAATCATGACCCGTATCCAGAACAAACGAATCATGAAACATATCACAAATAAAAAACATATAGATTGTAAATTGAATTGCAAAATGAATAAAATCATTATACTCACTAAGAAGTGGGGGAATACAAAAAAGTGAAACTGGAACACATAGAAATCGAAATAAATAGAACGACGACATGCGTATCACACTAACTTTAGAGTAAAAAAAAAGTGTGCAATGTTTACTGCACTCAACTTCTAACTTTACAAAATAAAACTCAAACTAATGCTACTAGCCCAGAAAGCTCAGACACTAAACATTTTCAAGCTTTAACGGGCTCCAAGAAACTTTTCCAATCTAAAGAACATATAAAACATACAGTGCCCAACTACCAGCAATAGAGTGGAAAGCCCCAAAAAGAACAAATGGGCCTTCAGTCTCAAGTCTGTTAACAAATCAAACAAGACACCAGAACCTCAAAAATATAAAGCATCAGGATACAAGTTTAAAGCTGAAGCTGAAAAGCTGAGAAGTACATGTCAAACATACTCTTGCGTTCCAAAATATAAAATCATTCTTGAATTTATAAAAATTTAAAAATAAAAAATTTAGACCTTTTCCTAAGTTAAGTTTGCATGATTAACTTGAAATTTTTTAAAATTTAGGTCTTGTAACTAGTAGTAATTGCTCAAATTTTAATTAGATTCAAAGTAGTTTAGGTTAACCTTTCAAAAGTCCGAACGATATTTTATTTTTGAGAGAGGGACGCAACTATTTTCAACAAAATAACGGAATAAAAATCAAAAAATTACGAAACTAAAACTGCACAAAAACGTTTATCTTTTAACACATGGTGAGTGTTTATTTATGAACAGAAAAGAACAACAATCGCATCCAATAACCAATACCCAAAACCCTAACAAGGAATACAAAATAAACAACTAAAACCCCAAAACCATAATCACCACAAACAAGCTTTATCAGCAACAATTCAATCATCAAAAAGCTTAAACCTACGCCGAATTCTAGGTCGCAACAGTATACATATGCACAAGTGACAAGTAAACAATCAACAGAGAGATAAACGTGCATAAATTTAGAGAAAAATAGGAAGAAAAAAAGATGAGATATAGACCTGAATTTTAGCCTTGACATTGTCGATGGTGTCGCTGCTCTCGACTTCGAGAGTAATAGTTTTTCCGGTTAGGGTTTTGACGAAGATCTGCATGCCGATGCTGCTTCTTCTTCTTCTCCTCCTCGTCCTCTGCAAATTAGCGTTCTTAGCACGCGGAAACGAGAGAGAGAGAGAGAGCAGAGAATTATATGCCTTTATAAAGTCTGGGCCTCTGGGTATTTATTGGGGTTCTTTTTTTTTTTCTTTTTCGATATGGAAAAGGAAAGAATAATATGGGCCCGCTTTTATTCCCGATTTGTGATCGACGTGTCTTGGGCCTCGGAATCCAAAATACGAGAAGGAACGAGGAATTATTACTGGCCGTGTGGCCTGTATCACTTTAAAAATATTATTCGGACGAATGTTTAAAAATTTAATATATTTCAGAATATGTTGTTTGTACATATTCTTAAAAAAAGGCTTTATGCTAATGTCTAAACCATGGCAGAATTTGGATTTTATGTTCGGAAAAATAGGCTTCATTTATGTCCTCTATTTTGATACATAACATATTTTAAAAATTAAATTCTTTATTCATTTGATGCAAGAAAAGTTTTTTCATAAAATATTTTTCAATATTTGTTGTATGATGAAAATTTTAGTTAGAGAAATATTTTTTACATCCTTTGTATTTAAGATAATTTGTATTTTCTTAAGTATTTTATAAAAATGACTTACAAAGTTAAAAAAGAAAAAAATAGTTTTTGAAGATTAACTTAGAGCATCGCTATCTAGTCAAAACTATTAGTATCCCACTGCAGCCGCCAATGCCTTGTCACTGCCATTACTACCACTATCGTAATTCTATTTTCATGTGTGTTCCAAATTAACAATCAAATGTTAGAACTTAATTTTTCAATCAAATAAGATAAAAAAAACATAAGTAAATTAATGATTTATCAATTAAATTGAATGGAACACTAAGTTTACTATTATATGTCGACACAACGTTTTGTCAGAAGTTTTAATTCAAGTAAAATGTGTATGTTGAATTTATAATAAATCAAATAACACAATTTTTTAATTTATATATTCAATAAAAGTTTATGATAAATTCAAGTCAAAATTTATATGTAGTCAATATCTATCAATTACTTAATTTATATCAATGTTGTGATCTTAATGTTAATTTTAATACTTCATCTTCACTAACACGGAAGCCCGGGCACATCACCCTTTTTTTTTTTTTTGTTCTTTTAAGAATTTTGATAATTTTTTATTTTTTATGTTTTAATATTAATATTTTTTATTGGTAACATTTTCATGTTTTACAAATTATGTTTATATATTATTATTTTATTGTATTAAATTTGGAATGTAAATAGTATGAATTAATGTAATATTCTACTCAAATTTTTATTTCTCAATTAATTATAAGAAACATTTTACATTTTCTTCGTTTTACTATTATAATTGTTTCGAGTAAGTCAATAAATGATAATCAAAAAAAAATTATCAAAATTTATATATGACTTATACAACTCATTTTTTCACATATTCATATTTTGTATTATTGTATAGGAAAAAGTAAACTGAAATTTTATCACTTGACTCGTATTTTATATATGATTTAATTTATTTAATATGTACGAAGCATTGCATATAAATATATTGTAGGTGACTATCATACAATTATCTTGACTTTTGCCTTTTTTTATACCAAATATAAGTGAAATTTATCATTTCATATTTCTACTTGATTGCACGATTCTTCTTCTTAGATCATTATTATTATTTACATTTATTTTGTTAAATTTGGAAGCACTTTTGGTTATTATTTATGAGATTAATTATTTCTAATGTAATTAAGGAGATTTAAACATAAGGGATGAAGTTGTAATTATAATCAGAAAAGAAATACTAAATAGGCTAATATATTGAGGGAGAACTTTTAAAAAGTTTTACCGAACGTTTTTTTTTTTTTGTAAATTAATAGATAGATAGATGATGTATAATTCTCTCAAGTTCAATGCGAGAGAGAGAGAGAACGGTAAAATTGCCAAACACAATCAATGGTACGTTTAGTTGAAATTTTCTACCTTATAAAAAAAAAAAAAAACTAGCTACAGAAACAATATACATTTTAATCATTATGCGAAAACCGTAGTTGTCATTGTGAAACAAGATTAGTAATAATATAGAAAGAATCATTTTTTTTTTCTTGAAGGGAAGAAAAAAAACAGGCAGTATATCAAGAAGACAAAAAGAAGATTAGGGTAATATACGGAGTACATTGTTTATAGTTATCAAATGCTTGACGAGATAACTGCTGACTTTTATGTTACAATAGTTGAAATAGGAAAATTACATAAATTATTGCACTAAAATAAAAATCAGAATTACACGAAGTACTTATGTACACAACGATATAAATAAATCTATATATTAATTTATTTGAAGTTTTTCAAGTATCTCGTATTTATTTTGATCATTACTTTTTTCAATTTTCAATTCTGGTTTACATTGATCATTAATATTGTAAAATAACATAACCTCGGCTTATATCTCGTACTGGATAATGAACCTTTTACATTTATTTTCTTGGTTTGATTGTCGGTACTTGTCCTATTCTGATATTTATTTATTTGTAGGCCATAAAATAAATATAACATATGAATGACAAGTACGTTATTAACGGTGGCCCATGGAGTCACGGAATAACTATCAACCTGACTATTAAGGATTGGGTTGTAAAATACGGAGTTCATTAACCCTTCGGCTTTTAACCCAGCATCCCCCACCCCCCCCCCCCCCCCCCCCCCCCCTTTTTTTTTTTTTTTTGGTGTAATAAAAAGATTAAGGGAAGCTATACCTCATTTCGAGATCAGGACATGTTACACATATCTTTACAAACTTCTAATGACACCCACAAATTACTAGAAACTGTTAGTGAAAAGGCCAGAACTTAAACCTTTTAAGCGAAACAATTGAATTTTATCA
The DNA here is from genome assembly GCA_014636745.2 of Centella asiatica. Taxonomy (NCBI): domain Eukaryota; kingdom Viridiplantae; phylum Streptophyta; class Magnoliopsida; order Apiales; family Apiaceae; genus Centella; species Centella asiatica. The sequence goes on along the minus strand of CM025782.1, from coordinate 25,026,917 downwards.
ATTAAATCAATTATTTCATTTAGTTCATAATGATAAATTTCTTAGAAGGAGTCATTTTCACATTTTAATGTAGAAGTTTTGAATTTATTCCAATTTTATCTCATCTCTCTAAGAAAACCTGCCAATGAAATTAATTTTGTTATTTCTCTTTTATTTATTTATATTTCCTTGGTAAAATAATATTTTTTATTGATATTTATCATTTCAATATAATAATTATTGAGCTCCTTAATATATAATTTAAATAACATGACTACAATTTCAAACCAGGGAGGGTATCACTAACTCCGACTAAATTTTATATCAATTTTTTTGATAATGAAACAAATGTTGGAAATAAGCTCAAGTTTAAATGAAAACTTGGTTTCTCATGTGATTGTAAAAGGAGAGTTAAAACTAAGGGACAAGAGTCCCACATTAGAAATGGGAAGACATGGAACTCATCATTTATATGGGAGCACTTTTTAGTGAGTTAAGTTATCATGACAATATTATACTTCACATGTCCCGCTCGCATGTGCCTGTGCAGGAAGGCGGGGGTGCAAATCTAGGTCCAACCGAGGGCTAAGTTAGTTTGACTCATGTGTGTACACGAATGTCGGATCGAAACCGTGTGGGCCTGATCAACCCGAGTTTTTGCTTCTTTTTGGATTTATTTTTTTTCAATCAAATAGTGGAGAGAATTAATTCTCAACGACTGTTTTATTTGACTAGATTAATTGTATTAATTTGGATTTAATTCAGTCAAGACTAGGAGTTAATTTGTTGACAGTTTTTCTAACTTTGAATTTGCTAATTTAATTTGTGTAAATGGTTGAACGTTTTTAACGGGTTTGTCTTCATTTTACATAATTAAAAGTGCATTAAAATGGTAGAAAATATGCTAACGTTTTCAACATTTTTAAAGAGTCTCTCCACCTTATAAATGAAGACTCATTTTCCAGAATTAAGCATCCTAAAAATTTTCCTTCAACTCCTTTATGAGTTCCTTCCTTTCTCCTCATTTTCAGCGTTCATTGTTTTCTTAGTTCTAGTTCGAATGTGAGATTGTTTTGTGCAAAGTAGTTCTCACAGTCCCCGTTGTATCATGAGAAACAGTAGCTCAAATTCCTCTAACACACTTTATGAGGGGGCTACACTATTTTAAGGATAGCGTAGTTATCACGTGTTTTGGATTATTCTCCTTCTTCAAATCGGTTTTGTTTGTTGCGAATACATTTGAGACTTGGATCAACAATCTTAAAACAATTTATGATCTTTTAGTATTTTGTGTATTCATGATGACGACTGATACTACTCGTGTGGATGCTCTGGGGGTTGATGTTCCTGCTCCTATCGTTGGTGTTCCCGACGCTACAACTGTGACTATTGTTCCCGGAGTTGTTAATCCAACTGTTATTGTCGCTGCTGCCATTGTTGTTCCTAATGTTCCGGTCAGCCATGTGGAGAAGCCGAATAAATTTAATGGAACAACTGTTACCTTCAAGAGGTGGCAACAGAAGATGTTATTCTACTTGATCACGTTGAACTTGGCTAGCTCCTAACGAAAGTGACTCATCCATTGCCTGAAGGTGTTCCTGATGCACCAACACTTACTGCTTATGAGGCTTGGAAACACCTTGATTTTCTTTGTCGTAATTATATTCTAAATAATATTCATGATTCATTATATAATGTGTATAAGAAATTTAAACCGGCTAAGGATTTATGGGAATTCATGGACTGTAAACATAAATTGAAGGATGTCAGCTCAAAAAAATTTATGGTCAGACAGTTCTTTGATTATGTGATGGTTGATTCCAAGACTGTTGATAGTCAAGTGTAAGAGATTCAGCTCATTTTGCACAACATCTAAACAGAGGGTATAATTTTGAGTGAAACCTTCCAAGTGGCTGCGGTCATTGAGATGTTGCCTTTAGACATGAAGGATTTCAAGAAGTACCTCAAACACAAATGCAAGGAGATGACCTTGGAGGATTTGATTGTTATACTTCGCATTGAAGAAGATAACAGGAAGTCTAAATAGAAGGCATCCAACTGAGGGCCAAATTAGTTTTGACTCATGTGTGTGCGACCTGCGAAAACGAATGTCGAACTGAAACCTTGCGGCCTGATCAACCCAAGTTTTGTTTTTATTTGGATTTATCTTTTCTAATCAAATAGTAGAGAGAATTAATTCTCAACGACTGTTTTATTTGACCAGATTAATTGTATTAATTTAAATTTAATTTAGTCAAGAATATGAGTTAATTTGTTGACAGTTTTTCCAGCTTTGAATTTGCTGATTTAATTCGTGTAAATGGCTAAACGTTTTTAACGGGTTTGCCTTCATTTTACAAAATTAAAAGTACATTAAAATGGTAGAAGACGTGCTAACATTTTCAAAGGGTCTCTCCACCTTATAAGTGGAGACTTATTTTCCAGAATTGAGCATCCCAAAATTTTTTCTTCAACTCCTTTCTGAGTTCCTTCCTTTCTCCTCATTTTCGATATTCATCCTCATTTTCGATATTCATTATTTTCTTAGTTCCAGTTCGAAGGTAAAATTGTTTCTTGTAAAGTAATTCTCACAGTCTCCATTGTATATTGAGAAACAGTAACTCTAATTCTTCTAGCACACTTTGTCAGGGGTCTAAACTGTTTTAAGGATAGCGTGGTTATCACGTACCTCAGATTATTCTCCTTCTTTAAATTAATTATGTTTGTTACGAATACACTTGAGACTAGAAAAAAATGTACTAGTAAAATTTGACAATGAAACAAAATAATGGAGAAAACGAGAGAGAAACAATGGATTGCTGAGCAAGCCATGAGAAATTGTAGAACTAGTAAATTATGCACGGAAGATGAATAAGAATAACTGTTCAGTACTTTACAAGATAAAAAAGAGTATTATATTTACGTCCTATCTATAAATTTCAGATACAACAAGTGCAATTTATAAATAAATCTATAAATAAATAAAAATATGTAATTTTTTTTATAGAAAGAGAAGTATGAATTTCATTTCAGTTGACTATCGGCTGGCTTTAAAATCATTTAAAGTGAACTGTGATAATATTAATGTTATTTGTCTTTTACTTTTGTGTTTGTTACCCAAATAAATATAGAAAAGGAACATTTCGCACAAAAAATTCAATAATTATACGAAAGATAACAAAAATAGCAATTAATGAGGGTGGCCCAAAGTATCACATTTCATAAATGGGAGTCTCTATCACAACTTCGTCCGCGTCGTATGAATATCAACTAGTAGACTCGTAGATGGGGAGTATAAAACTCGTGCACGTAGAGGCAAAGTCCGTGATGCACTAATTCAACCAAACCCACGTTCAATAATACAATTCTTTTTTTCTTTTTTTTTAATTAAATTGTAACTTTGTCACATAAATTTTCAATATAACATTAATATTTGTGACAAATGTTTATGTGTGTGCACATCTTTTTTCTTTTTATCGACTTCTTTTATTATTAAACGGTTATTCTCTCTCTATGTGATGCATACTTATTGAACGAGTATTCTATGGACTAAATTTTTAACACAATTGATTGAAATAGGTTTGATGGCATACCTTTAAAATTTTTGTATATGATATGATGTTTCTGTTTGGCTTAGTGGATAGCTTTGAAGTCTTTATGTAGTGGTTTAAATTTTGAACAAAATAATCATGAAACTAGATGTTGGGCTGGTTAGTTATATACACAGATGGTGTTAACATACACTTGTTGTCCTTTAGGCGACATGAAATTTCATTACTTATTAGTTATAATAAGATGACACTAATGCTCCGTTTGATTTGGTGAAATAAAATAATAGTGGAATGAATTTAATCCATATATATTTATTAAAAAAGATTATAAAATTTTATAGTTTTTATAAGAGATGGTGGTAGAATGAATCATTCATCTCATATGTAATTTCATTCCATGAGAAATGATCATTTTTTTAATTGTGATTCTTCTATCATTTTTCTGCATCATTCCTTCTACTACTATTTTTTACTAAATTTTAATCTACTTGTTTTCTCATTTATTTTCTTCAAACCGAAGCATAAAGTGTTTATTAGATAAATAAATAAGGTGTATATTAATTAGAGACATCACATAACATATGCTACAATTTGGTGAAGTCTAAGGCACTAGGTCCAACTATTTGAACGCTTAACGCTGTGCACCGTAAACCAACATTAAAGCGGTTGGTATTTTCTTGAAAGACTTGTTGATGCTAGGTTGATTTGGAAAACACTGAAAAATTGTAATAATTAAATAAAGTCAAACAAGAAAAAACGATGGGATCTTTTTCTTTTTTTTTTACTTCAGAATTTATAAAGGCATTAGATTAATAGCCTTAATTTTATTACAAAATTGCTTTTATGTACTATCAAATTGTGAAAATAATCACAATTAGTTGTATGAAAAGCTTATCTTGTAGAGAAAAATGGTGACATTTATTCGGGAAAGAGTTGCTATATTCAAGATGAATTAGCATGTATGTTGATATGAATTTTCTCCAATATTTATAAAAAGTATCAAATAAGATATAATTATTTAAGATATTGTATAATAAGTTGATCATTGAACGATATTTCGCATAGCATAACAAGATCCCATCATATTTTATAATAGTTATATATAATTTTTTTTCGTTCAAAAATTAGAGATACATTCCTCTTTTAATGTATAGAGTATATTATTTGTAATATGAATTTGTAAAAATATAAATATATACAAATTTGTATTCAATAATATTCTTTATATATTTTATAAAATTTCACTTCAAATTTATTGAAGATTAAAAATCTAACTTCAAGTTCGGATTATAGAATTTTGCAAAACTATTTTGAGTAAATTATAATGTATTTCTAATTTTAGAACAAATGAATATATTAAAGAGAAGTTGAAACTCTTTTATTTCTTTCAAATTTTATCTATCAAGTCTTGAGAATAATTAAGACACTAATACTCCGTACAGTAAGGCGATTTTATAGGCTTAATTATTTTTGTAAATAATGATCGAGATACACACATAACGGCTGCTATAAATTAAAAACTTGAAGGCAGAAAGGTACTGCAATTTCTTGTATTGCGATACTCAACAATTTCGAATATATGTACGTTTTATTATTGATATAAAATCTTCATAGCAATAGAATTATCCTTCTAATTAAAGTTACTTAAATGCTAGACAGCCATAAGTCGGGGATCGTACACCATAATGCCCAGTATTTAATTATGATAACTAAAATAATACACGTACAAATGGGGTACAAATGTGAAACTCGAATAATATAAAATATTCAAATCTAGACACATAAATAGATGTCTTAATTAAACAAAATATGGCAACCACTCCGTATAACGTATTTTCTCCGGTTCATAATATATTTCAATTTGATTTTTTACACTTAAATTTATGTAAATTTTTTCATAGTAAATATTTTTGATTCATATTAATTTTTATTCAAAATATTTTTATTATTAATTTTTTTAAAATTAAATCGGAGGGACTATTAATTTGTTAGTTATTATAAACCAGAGGAAATATTAATTTGTTAGCTATTTTTTATAGTAAACTACAAGATTTCATTTTTTATCTATTGCTCCCTCGTTTTTTTAAATACACGACGTTTAATTTTTTACACATATTTTTAAATTAAATATAATATATATTAAATGTTTTATTTATTAAAATAAAAATATTTTAAATAAAAATTAATATAATATAAAATATTCAGTACATAAAAAATTATTTAAAAATATATGTAAAAAAGTCAAACGTGATATATTAAAGAAATGAGAGAGAGTAAGGCATAAAAGTCCATTTTTTGCTCAATAGGTCAACGAGTCGACCGTTTAGAATCAAGTTACACCGCAAAACGAAATACTTGAGAGTGAGTTGAAAATTTGATACCGTTAAAGAATCATAAATATTTAACCAAAAAAAAATCATAAATAAAATTAATCAATCGTTATTAAATTGATATAATTAATGATTAATTAAATTAATCGTAATTATAAAATAAAATTTAAAATCAATCAATAATCATAAATTTGAACTATACGGAGCACTGGAGCAATTAGTACATATCCAATCAGTCATTTTATTTCTTTCCCTTTCTCCAATTATGTTGAAGCGTTGGAAATAAACATAGGAGTAAATAGCAATAGCAATAACTACTGAACTGAAAATGATCGCTTACTCTCCTACTACGCAATTATTTATTACTACCTATTTATTTCGCTGATTGTGTAATTAATCCTATCAATCAAGTAATCATATTGTGGACATATTTCTAAATTAATTGATGGCATGCAATTAACCGAAAAACATTACTCCAATAAAATAAATAACCTACTCCATTATAGAGTGATACCGTCCTGAAAAAATGATCACTAAATCAATGAGATTGGTTCGATCAATTGGTTAAAAAGTATGTAAGTTTTTTCTTACATCCTCAAGTTTTATTTCAAAATGTGTTGCGGAGTATACATTTTCTAAAAAATATAATATTTCAACATAATTAGTAAAAATACAATTTCTACGTTTCAGTGGAAAAAAAAAGCATTTAGTCCTATAGCGAATCTATTTTTTCGCTAAATTTAGTAAATTCATTCGGTAAATGTGAATTTTATATTGTAGGATGACTTAATGATTTTATGGTACTCTTTCAAATTTATAGTAATGAAAAAGAACAAAAGATAAATGGTAAATAGTATTTCAGTTTAAAATTTACGCTGCAATATAATTATATTTTTAAAAATATTCTTATAGTTATATCCCTAACATGTTTATTCTACGAATATAACTTTTACTTTAATAGTATTATCTGTCAAACAATATTATTTTTGTTATTTCCAATTTTCCATCACCGTACGTCTGCCCATAAATAAAAAATTGCTTAGTAAGTATGGTAAGAGCCGGGTGGGTGTATCCTTTAATAATCTATGTAATAAATGCAAAATTAAAAGTATTGGATATATAAATATTTAAACCCATAAATTCATTTGTTTCTGCATTGGGCATTGAAAATTCGTACCAGCAACATTCATTGCTGATTTAAGAGCGAGAAGAGTATATTGACTTTATACCACTTTATTACGTCTTAATAGCTCCTCATATACTACTATAATTATTTATATGATCGCCTATTTAAAAATTAAGATTCAAAATTATATAAAAATAGAAGTAATAACTTTTAAAATAAAGAATTAATTGACTCTCTCTTTCAAAGGTAGGTTTAGATTAGATGCATGCATTAATTGAGGGATTATAAGTCTCGCGATAGAGGTTTTGGTGGCTCAACAAATGGAGCCACCCGGCAGATTCATGAAGCCTACAATTAATAAATGCATTTAATTTTTGTTGAATTTTGTATTTATTGCGTGACCACCTTCTATCCCAAGGTAGCCACATAATGTGAATTGAAATATCTTATTTTTATATTATACACACACACGTTCATTTTTTTTTTAAATATCTAACTGATAAAAAAATGTTTAATTTTAGTCAATATGAGCACGGGATGTGTATATTTTAGTCAATATTATGTATTTTTAATTCTAATTTATTCTTATACTACTTAAAAATAATTATTAAATTCACAGTTTAATCATTTTGTAACATGAAAAAATAATTATATCATATTCATTAATTTTTAAACTCAAATTTAATGTAATTTCTTTAATCCAATACACACACATATAGATAATGTATGTACGTATATGAATATAACTATACATACACATAGAAAAAAAATGTGTATCTATATGCATACATATATAGAAAAAAACAAAGGAAAATTAATGTAGTGTAAAGACCCAAACAAACTTGCCAACTACCGGCTGTTGGAGATAACCACAAAAAGAAAAGAATAAAAACGAGATGGAGATTTGAATTGACAAATGAAAATTACAAAACCGGAAATTGAACAGGAGGAGAAGAAGAAGAAGAAAAATAAAATAGAAAGAGTTGCATGTGTATATTTATTTCTTTGAATTGACAATGATTAATAGTCCATCCGTTCACTTAAAACTAAAAGAGATACTACTAACGAATTTTACTAATTGTCTTTGTCCCTCAGCTGAAGATGTTCTATTTTTCAAAGTACAATAATATAATCTTTAAAAAATATATAAAAGATAATAATATAAAAACAATAAAATTCAGGATATTTTAGTGAATTAGTTGTTCCTTTGACTTACAAACAGTTTGAACTTTGAACTCTCAATGCATGAGATAGATTCATAGATTATATATAGTATTATATTATGTGTTGAGGAATTAATTAAATACATTTTCTACGCTTTTAAATGAATTATAATATGGTTGACATTTTAATTACGTCAATGTGTTTTTATTAGTTTTTTTTTTCAGGAACGACTTTTTAAAGTTTTTAATACTTTGGAAATATAAATATACTCTATTTTTGGATTATTACTTTATTGGTCCGTGTACAACACTTTTTTTTTTCACTTGATTAAAATTATTGAGTTTAATATGTATTATCTTCAAATGTTTATAAGCTTTTGCTGTGCTAAATACAACATTAATATTTTATATTATTGCGTAACATGTCATTAGTTTTATATTTATAAATTTCAAAATTAACAGCACGAGTTATTAAATTAATATATGGTAAGTTATTAGTTTTATTAACGATGGTTTACAGTAATTTGATAAATTGAATGTATAAATTAAAATTTACCCAATATTTAGATAAAATTATTTCATTAATGTGGCTTTTGATAAAATTATTATTGACGTTAGATTATAACAATTTCAACATATGATAAAAATTGAAATATAACTAATACATCCCTCTAGATGGTGTATGCATCTGGACAGTAATGCTTATATACATATATTCTTACGGAAATATAATAACACTAGTAGATTGTAGCCATTATCCTCTACACAAAATTAATCTCGTTGTAGATACACACACACACACATATATATATATAATTTTTGCGTTTATTTCTCTTAATCTGTAATATTTTTGTCATTATTTTGAGAATTGTATATAATTTTAATACATTTGGATCAATTAAAAAGAATGATAAATAAATATCACAAAAGAACAAAAATTAAGGTGTATAAACAAACAAATAAAAAGAAATTAAAGAAAGAAGGACTATAAACAAGCAATAAATGAAAGAGGAGGAGCGGAGCGTGAATGGGCCATTTCTAAATTGGTTACATTAATGAGGTAAGTCGTAAGGAAAAAGTTAAAAAGGCAGCCATTAATGAATTTTGTGCTTGTATGCTTCTCTCCCTACCCTTTGCTATTATTTAAAGGGAAATATATTTTTTTGGTCATAAAATTAATACATTACAGATATGTATTGTTTCAAATGAATTTATAATTTTTTTGAAAATTCTCTTATATTGAAGTTTTTATTTTTTATTTGTATAATTTTAAATTGAAATATCGCGATATACTAAAATTAATTTTAAGTACAATTTTTTATATTTTATAACTTTATAAATCCATATTATAAGATTTTAAAATAACATTGTATTAAATAGTATGTATGTGTGTGTATCAAATTTTTTATGTAGGATTCATTATTTCTATCTCATTGACTCTTCTTATTTCAGCATATAGATTTACATTTGGCCTCTTCTTTGCATTTTTCTTTTTTATATCTTTTATTTGAACAAAATGTCTGTTATACTTAATATTTTTAATTTGATCTATTCTGCCCTTTAAATTGAAGAAATAATATTTATCCTACAAAATTATTACAATAATTTGTTCGGTCTATTCCATAACAATCTTACAATTTATAGTTAAAGTTTTTGCCTTTTATTCTTGAGAGGAAATTTTTAATACCTAATATCAAACAAATTATATACTCCCGATGCTCCATAAAAATAATTATATTTGAGTTTTTAACGAATATTAATATTACATATTTGATTAATAATAATTATATGTTTGAATAATAAATTATTTTATTAAAATTTGTAGTAAATGTGTAAGTATAATAATAGAAAAAAAATTATATTGAGAATTTTTTTTAGAAATATCATTTTATAATAAAAAAAAAGTATATAAATATAATATTTTTATAAAATAAATATATTTTTCAAATGTAAAAACGATAGAACACACGAGATTACAATACAAATACAAAAGATATTATTATAAATATTTCAACTTAAAATTAACTAGTTTGTATATTCGCGCATGATACATACATTTTGATTTTTTTAAAATAATATTTAAGAGAATTATATTGATTTTTTGATTTCTAATATTCTTATATATATAATTATATGAACGGTAACATGTTTAACTATTAATTCGTTCAAATTTTAAACTATAAAATATTTGTTCTAAACATAAAAATAAAATTTTATTCAAAATCAAATGAAATAATATTTGGATTTGAATCCATTTAAATAATTTCTGATAAAATAAAAAAAAATTAAATTTATCAAATTAATAAATAACTCAAAAAAAATCAAGTTTATATTTAAAAAATAATATATCAATTACTATATAATAATAGATATTAACTAAAATAACATTATTGCGGATAATAGTTGTCCACAGCTCTTTTCTTCTTTCCTTTTATTTATTTTTTTCCCTCTCTCTCTCTCTCTATATATGCAATCCGGTATATGTAAAATCTTCTTCTTCCTCTCTCTTTCAAATGGAGTACTGAGTATTCCGAAATTTAGAAAGAAAAAAGAGCATTAAATGCCGCCATTAAAGTGGAGCCCACCTCGACATCTCTCTCCTTCCTTCTTTCCTTCATTAATACCTCAAACCCTCCATTAATTAATACCATACATATACATACATTACATATATACACACATACTTACAAATTCCCTCATCACCTTTACTAGGTAAGCAGTAGCAGCAGTTGTAATTCATACCCATTTTATTAATTTTTATATAATCATAATTATTATTCATTAGGTAGTAGTAGTAGAATCAATTTATTGCTAACATTAATTATTATATATTATACTCCCCCCCCCCCCCCCGTATATAATATATATATATATATATATTTATACACCAACAGGTTGCAGTTGTTCAACACTTCAACCCCATCAAATTCTCTTTATCCATTTCTCTGTTATTAGAATATCTTTTTGAGTTTCTCTCTCTCTCCCTCTGTGTTTGATTCATCGTCTTCTTCAGAACTCAGAAGAGATGGCGGCTGACGTCAGCTACCTAGTTCGGGTAATGAACGGCTACAAGGAAGATCAACAGCGTCAGGGCAATAATACTGGTGCCGGGCAGCCCTCCAAATCGACGGCTCTGATCACCCGTGATTTGTTGGGTGGTTGTTCCTCCACCGTTGATTCCAAAGAATTGGACCTCGATTTGCAAGTACCCTCCGGTTACGAGAAACGTCTTGATTTGAAGGTCCAAATCTTATCCTTTTAATTTTATTTTTTTTACTTTCTTATTATCTTCTATGTACCATGGTATACAAATTCTGGCTCTAATGAAAAAAATCCAATCTATTTTTTTTATATGTGAAATTAAAACTCCAATTCCTGTACTTTTGTTTTATTTTCTTATTTCAAGGTACCCTTATGTGTATTTTTCCAGGATATTCTTTTCAATCAAACAGTAATTTATGAGTTTGCTATATATGATTGTGTATATCTATGTCATGATATCTTTTTTTTTATTATTTCAAATTTTAGATTTTGATGTTTTTCTTTTAAATAATTTTTAATATGGTTTTCACGTAGAGATTCCAAGTCTAGCCGAACTTTTGTATTTTTGATCGATATTTTCATCCAATTTTCATATACAACTTTGATTAGCCTTATCACTAGAGTTTTGTATGAATTTGATTCAATCATATGTAGAAACTGAATTATCACCTTCAATTATTTTCTCTCTTGTTTTATCAACATTAATTTTCTTATAACGTTTTTATCCCTCTATGCACGTGGACGTGATTATGTATGTGCATGGAGTACCCCTCATAAATTTTCTGAACCAGGGGCTATAATTTATTATGTAAAACAGAAAATGCTTTATCAGAAACTTTTCTTTTTTGCTAATCAAGTGATTTTATTCTGTAAAAAGATGGATATGAACTAGTGGGGTGATCATCAACCAATACCGTATTAATTGTCCTTGTTAAAAAGCATTAATACCATCATAAATCTTGATACATGCTTATTAATGTAATTTAGTTCTGTATGCATCTGTTCATATCTGGTATTTTGAATTGTTCTAAAACAGAGGATTTGATTTCAGTCATTATGTTTTTGGGATATAAAACCAATTAATAATTGATCACTTTAAAGAGTGTATCATTTGAAATTAATTCAGATCATAAAAATATTCGAGTTTTGATCTTATATTGAATTGAATCCTTTCAATTGTTGCAGTCAGGGAAGGTGTATCTCCAAAGATGCAACTCTCCAAGTGCATCAGCTTCATCATCAGACCACATGTATCAAACCAATCAAACAGTACCAAAGCTTCAAGACTTGAACTTTCCTCCTGCAACAAAGAAACTTTTCAACCTGTTTGATGACACCAATTTGGATTTGAAGCTCGTGCAATCGTCTTCATCCCCATCGTCAACAAATTACCAAAGTGTGTGCACTCTTGACAAAGTGAAATCCGCACTTGAAAGAGCAGAGAAAGAAACAATCAGAAAGCGGTCTATATCCATGTCACAGTCATCTTCGCCTTCTAATTCATCATCTTCAGTTAAAGAAACTGAACACATGGACTTTGAGGAGAAATCATCTCCCTCTTTTGCTGCTGGCTGCCCCAGTTGCCTGCTTTATGTGCTCATTACAAAGAACAACCCCAGATGCCCGCGGTGCAACATGATTGTTCCATCACCTATGCCAATGAAGAAACCTCGAATTGATCTCAACATATCAATATGAGTAGCTATGATCACCGTTTAGTATGTAGCTGATTTTTGTCTTTGTATATAATAGGAAATATTTTTGTAATCGAAACAATGGCAGTATATGAATACATTTCAAACTAGTGTTATTTCCATAATTCCATCGGATCAGTTAACATAAATTTTGACTGCTTTTGACTATGGTTAATTTCTTGTCACATATTTATCATTCTTTATGATTTCTTGTTCTGTTGAACTTATTAATATTCTTAAATAGTGCATGGTTACGTTATATTGTGAAGGGAATTGAAGTGCAGCACTGACCATGGTAGAAAGATATATGTTACTTCTTTCTACAGAGTGGCATCTTGTGTTTACTGTGTTGAAACCACTCCAAGACTTGGTTTTGTTGGTACTGAAGCATGTATAGGTATCCAATTATGAGTTATAAGACTTTTGAAAGTCTTATGGTAACTCTTTAGGTACTTATTCCGTACAATACATTGCCGTTGCCATATTTTTATTTATTTTTCTTGAATCACATTTTAATGTTTGCTTGTGTTTGACATGTGCAGTACCTAAGGTACCCTTTAATCATTTTGTGTTCCCTCAAGCTAATGCAAGAAGGTGGCTTGGCCTTATCTGTGGTGATCTTCAGTTCTGGTGTATTTGAATCCTCAGGTATGAAACAATTGAAACTAGAAAATTGCTTATATGTATAATATATGTTATACCTACTAGTAAATTTCACAAAGCATACAAATACTTGCATTAAATTGTGGCCTGTTAAGTAAATAACTTTCTTAGGAGGAAAGTAGTATAATATGTCTTGGACCCTTGGTCTTTGATACTATAAAGGGCCTTGTATACTTGAATCTTGAGTGCAGTAGTAGTAAATTGACTGAAAACAACCATAGGCCTAGTTATTATGATCAAAGGATGTTCATATTTTTACGTTGCTTCGTGAATCCATTTATGGCATTTGGTACATTTTACGAATACACCTAACAAACAATAAATGAGAATTATTTCGATCTTTTACAATCTTGAAAGGTGCAAACCTAACTTCTGATCAGAAGAGTTGAATGCATACTTATACTCAATCAATTTTCTCTGAACATATGGAATTTAATTCGATGATATTGTGATGTTGATCTTTCCTTGTGTGTTGAACTTATTGGGTGGTAAAAGCATTATTTGTTGTATGTTAATGGTGTTAAAGAATGAAAGATTCAAATTGTCTTTGTGTTAAAATTGCCACCCCTGAAACTGAAGTTAGGGGGAAATCATAAATGCTTATTGAAAAGTTCAATTTATAGTTTATAAAGTTGAACTTTGACACGGTTTAGGCTTAATGGTGTTCACAAAGTTAGCAACATCCTATATCCTTTTCTGATTTGAAATCTTAATTTGAAACTGTTTGGCCCCAGGGCATAAATGGTCTGGTTGGAAATTGAATATAATTAATTTTGGATGAAATTATTGATATATTAATTTTACATGCAAAACATATATACTGTAGTTTGATTTGTGTATCTAACAGTGGAATTCAGTTGAAATATGCAATTGGGCTAAGTATCACCTGTTGATTTAAATTTCATAGAAAAGCAGAACCCAAATATTGGCTTATGATCCTTGGTTGGACTTTTGAATTGTCATGGTTTCTTTTTTTTTTTTTTTTTTTTTTGAAAACTACTAGTAGTTCAACTTAATTTTATTATGTTGAATTTTTTACATATGGAAGAAAAAATTGTCATATATCTAATTGTGGATTTAGTCTTATTAACTAGCTTTGCTTTGTCCGTGGAAGTGCAGACGAAGCTTCTATCCCTAAATTTATCAAGCAGATCATGGATCATGAATTGTGTGATTTGTGTGTTTAAAATGGGCTGAAGATTTATTTTAGCTTAGTTGGTTTTATGATTAGGCAATTTTTGCAATGAACTTCAGTTGTTGCAGCATGTGTACAGTGTTGACAATTTATAGTATTTTAAAGGAGCAGTAGATGAATATGCACACGCGCGTATGCATACTGTATACAAGTATGCATGTTGTTGCATGTGTTAGAGATAGATTTAAATGTATACTAGTCTTGCTCCCATCATTTATGAGGAAACAACTTTTGTTGACAAAGTTTTTATAGAGTCACCGATGGATCATTAATTGAAAGATCCATTGATTTTAGAAAGTGACTTGTATCCGTGCAGTTTGAGTGCTCATTCAGCAATATGTCATCCGTTACTTGCTTTAAGGACCTTTAAATTTACTTAAATAGATCCTGTACCCATTCTTTAACTTCCTTACCGACTCTTTCTGGGATGAATAAGATATTGTGCCTTGGTATCTAATAAATGGCTGAAAACAGCATCCACCTAAACTGTGTGTAATAAATTTATAATAATATTAGTAGCTCCTCCATCTCCATGGCTTGCTTCTATCATCAACTAAAACTTAATTCTTGTAGTAGTAGTAGCAGCAGCAGCAGCATTTACTAGAGCAATTCAATTACTAATTATTTTCACACCTAACTTTCAATAAATGAGGATTATTGTGCTAGTGCTCCAAATTGTTATGACCCCTTTTAAATTGATAGACCTACCATTGGAGTTAATGTTATTATATATTTGGCCATTACCAACTAGTCTATGTAGCTATCTGTGCACTAAATTTGAAGCAACCTATTGTAGGCTTCGCACTTGTCAGACAGTTCTAATTTAAATCCAACCAGCATTCTGGTTTTGATGTTCTGATGTTTGACAAAAGAAGAATGAGATCAACACTCCATTTTTCAGTATCAATAAAAGTTCCATTTTGACATTTTTCGCAGTATTATCTTGATAGCTTGGTTAAATATATATTAAGGGTGATGACTTCAAATTTGTTGCATTTATTTGATAGTTTGCTTAACAGATTGACACTAAAGAATTTGCTCCTATAGTAATGCACTATGTAGGTGGTTGTTCTATTTGAATACGTAATGGCAGGGAGAACAAATCCCCCACCTCCTCCTCCAAAAGAAAAAAGGGGTTGAAGACATTTTTAGCAAATTTCAGCATCTTTTTAAGTATTACTGTTGCTCAATAATTAATGAAATGATGATAGCTCTACAAATCTGTTGTAGCTATATAGTCTGATTATGACCTTGTACAAGCTTTCATCTTGTTGCAGCTTTTGTTTATTTAATATACTCTTGTTTGACTTTTTACATGTAAGTTTAGTTAATATCTTTTATATGTTAAATATTTTATTTTATTTAAAAAAAATTAATAATAAAAAATATTAGATATAAGAATTACTATGAATAAAAAATTTACTAAAATAAAATATTTAACATATAAAAAACATCACATACTTACGTCTAAAAAGTTAAAACGATTATTACCGGAGACTGCGTATTGTGCTGCTGGATGGGGACTATCTACTGAGGCCACAGCAAAAGGTTCTGAATTTTGGATTTGATAGGTTTGTGGCCACATAAAAGTAGTATATTCTTGTGCAATTAGATGCTTGAAGTATACTCTAAAACTAGAATTATACTCTGTTACAAAATACAATATCAAGTTTGACATTCTGATGTAAAACCTCTCTCAATTGCAAAATTCATTATTTTGAAATTTCAACTGAATTAATTTTGAGTTTGAAAATGTGTGGATTTGACTTTCAAAAATATGTCTAGGTAGAGGAAGTGTAGGTGGAGGAAGTGTATGTATAATAAACTAAATCTCAATATTCAATTCTACTGTTTCAGGTGAAGCTAAATATTGACTTTGTGATGGCAATAGGGAGGCACAAATCTCAGTTTTAACTTAAAAATGCCCCTAAAGTTAATTTTTAATGCTCGGTGTACTATCATTTTCTTGAAGTCCTTAGCTAAAATCACTTGTATTGGTAGAAGTGAATTGATAATTTTTTTGATACAAAGATGTGTCTTTCTGTGGAACTAAGACCATTATAACTTGGTACTTGTTATAGCATATATAGAGTGTGTTCCGTGCATGGTCTATCCTTATTTGTCTTCAATTATGTCTGCCAATAAAACAAGGTTTATCCCCCCCCTCCTTATCTCTTCCAATTTTAAACATTGACTTCAACATATATATATATATATATATATGACAGTGCCATTGTTTGGATGAGCATGGCCAATAGTTTTAATTACTTGATCATATGGACGATAATTTAATGTATTGTTTACATTTCATGAAGTATAGTTTCAGTTGATTAAATGTCATGGAGAAGTCAGACTCTTTCCTGTTGGAGTTGATGTTATCTGCACTCACCTACTAATATGCTTGAATATATAAACAGGAACTATACAATCTCTCACAAAATAATTATACATACCTATATCCCGTTTAATAATAAACTTTTTCTATATATTTACTGGACAAATTATTTGCTAGCTACTTCAATTTTTATTTTTGGTGAAGTTATATAGCTCTCTCTCTCTCTCTCTCTCTAAGAGGTGTTTAGTTTATGTCCAAATCTGATGGTTTTAGAGATGGGTATTGAATTTGAAGTTGTAATGATAATGGAATATGGTTGAAATTTATAAATGACTGAAAATAGCGGTTACCAAAGTCTTGTCTGAGAGGGATATGTTATTCATGCATTTATTTTGTGGGTGTGACTGAAGCTGAAGCTGAGGGCTGAGGGCTGAGGCTGCTCTTTTACAAAAACCTAACACATGATAAATGAAATTTATGTTTATAAATGTAGTTGCCACCCACCTAGCTAAATCTTTTGAGTTTTGACTCTCGCCGGCTTGTTTAATTTCCTTTCTTTTCTATATTTTTTTTCATTTCCAAATTAGAATTTCCATCAATTATATATGGTATGAAAAAGGAAAAAAAAACAATGCAAATATGTCATGGCAGACTTTGAGGAAAATAAAATGAAAAGAACAAATAAATCAAGGATCTCTGCGAGTTGGGATTTTTCTGTGCTTAAATTTAAGTTTTGTTTGCTTGGTCAGTTGGTCTGGTAATTTTTCTCAAGGCTTTAGAGTTTAGACCCTTTTTGAGTTTATAAAAGAGAGAAAATTTAACTTTTTCATTGTTGAGTTTTTTTATAAGAGAAAGAAAAAGAGAAAAATATACAATTTTTTCTCCCAAAATTTTCTATCTAAAAGTGAAAAGAAAATTTGGAGAGAAAATTTTCTTTTAAACTTGATAGACTTTTTTTTTATTGCCAAATATATCCTTCTTATTCTTCACAACATCAAATTTATTCCTTCCATGTCCCCTAATTCTTTCTTTCCTCACATAAACTCTCAAGATATTACCACCCTACTTGTGAGTTTTAAATATGTGAGAAAAAAAAAAAGAATTGGTAAGAAAACTTAAATTTTCTATCCAATTCTTACGTTTGTGAGTTTTATTAAAAAAAAAAAAGATTTGATAAGAAAACTTTGCCACTTTTCCATCCAAAAATGGTCTGATTTGGATGAAAAACAAAGTTTAATATGTCTAATATTTTGAAATATCTAGAGTGTCCCTAATTATAATACAACAAAATCAAATAAAAGGATAAAATAGTAAAATACATTTAAATAATTTTATTTTCTTTTCTTTTAAAAATTTACAAGCAACTCAAAGAAAACTTATTTAGAATTCCAATCTTTTCGTTTCTTTTAAAATTAAATTTTCTATTCTTTTCTTTTCCATACAACAAACTATTTCTCATTCTCGCTTAAATCTTTCGCTCACAGCTAACGCTTTCTATTCGTTCAATTCTTTCCTCACCCCTACCTTAAGTGGAAATAAAGGGAGCGGATTGCGACGAGTCTGATACCATAAGGTGTCAAAGGACGAGCTGTAAAATTGGACTTCAAAGGGCCAATTTATATATTTTATTACAGAAAAAAAAAATGTGCGTGTATGAGAGAAGTGTAATTAATGTTATAGGGATTAAAGCTCTTTGAAACGATGATATGCATAAAAGATAATGTTAAAAAGAAAAATTAAAACTATTTATTTTAGAGAAAATATGAAGTACCCCATATAAAATTTTAAAGAAAATGATCGAGTTATTGTTGGTTGGGAGAGAGTAAATAATGTGGGTGGTTTGTGTTACCAGGCTTCAGGAGTTGGTGAAGTGTACTATAAAGTTCAGAGGGGTAGCTACTGCCGAGAAATTAACCTCGATATTAATTGCTGAAAGTAAAAGTTCATACATAATAATTGCTTTTAAATTAGTCAGATAAACTACAATTATACTATACTTTCTATTTTCTGTGCATTCGAAATTTCGACGATCTTTGATAACTTTAGTCAGTGGCTCGTGTTAAATCTACATTTTGATCTATAAATGCTTTTTGATCACATTTCCCTTTTACCTGTACATTTGTTACTCCACCGGTTCAAAAACAAAAAAAAATAAATTAATATTTGAGAATTTATTGTCAACAAAAAAGTTATATATGCACAATTTTTTATTATAATAATATATATTTTAAATTTTATAATTGTAATATTCTAATTTTATCTTTAATAAAATACTTATAACAAATTTTATGAGAAAAAATTATTATTCGTACGTATAATTTATATCAAATATGCTGTATACTCCATTTTAGTTTTGTTGAAATTGAGGTTTGTGTGGGGTACACTAGGCTAGAATACAGTCGAAAAAATATATTGTGGGCTTGGTAAGGAATTAGATTCACAAGTACGAAATGAATCTTATTGCCCATTCTCTTCATCATGGGCTGAAGTACAAACTAGAAATCCATATCATTGATGATCTTTTTTGTGGCATCAACTGCAATAATATGTAGACTTTTCAACCATACCCCCATGGGCTCACCTCCCCCCCACCCCACTAACTCTCTCAATCTTACAATGAAATTTCAGCCCTTTTTCTTACATAATAAGGAGATTGTGATTTGTGACACTCATTTCATTTTCATAATATGCATAATTAAAAAATGTTATTTTATGTAAAAGTAAGGTGTTCATAAATTCCTACCCATTAAACATATTTAGAATTGATATGCTTAAAATATAATCCGCATAGATTAGTATGACTTCTAAATAATATCAATTCTTGAATTGATGAGCCTCGAATAAGATCCGATTCTTATGCATCAATTAGTAAGATTTTTATTCATAATGTCTAGAAAAAACTCTGATATATAAATTAATGTATCGTAATACATATTACTCTTTATATTTATAAGAAGATACATAATATCTACAAGTTTGATATCTCGTTAGTTTTACATATCAAAATTCAGTAATTATCTTATTTATTCTCGAAATTTTTGACATACTTTAGCGTCGTAGTCCCTTCTTTAAAAACCAACTCGCAAGACAAGTATTATGTTGCTTGTTTTGTAGGTGTTGAAGGATTAAAGAAACAAAAATAATCTACAAAGTCTAACCGGAATCCACGAAGTTCAAGCCACGAACTTTCCAAATCCATATCACTTAAAATAAAATGGGATTTTTTGTAAACCCAACCCCAACCCCCCAACCCCACCCCACCCCCACAAAAAAAAATTATTTTTTAATTATAAAGGGCCATTTATCGATCCATGTTTGCAGTAACCATCCTTAAAGGAATAGGTATGGCAGGTAGTAGTTTGTTTGACTACTAGTTGTCAATTGCTTCGAGCAGATCCCTACATGCTCATACACTCACAATGCTCATGGATGATATATATATATATATATATATACAGTTGCATGTGTAGGTAGAAGGCAGAGGGGAATGGCCTAGCATATCATGACTCTTACCCATAGTATGGGCTTTAGATACATTTCCTGTACGGATGAGATACTCTTTCTGCAGATTCTCCTCCCTCCAACTAAAAGATCTAGAAATTTAAATTTTTTTAAATACAAAAATTTCTCCATACCATTTTCCAAATAAAGAATCAGAACAGAAGAGCAAATATACCTTGGCATCCTCAAAAATGCTTAAACAATGTTGTAGTATAACGTGATCATATCAACATATGATCAATGTGAACAAGTTGAATTGATTAAAATTATTATGGATGTTAAGCCAAATAACTCGTTTCATGTGATTGCCATTTGCCGCAACAATAAACGTTTATACTACAAAATGAATTCCCATGTGACCAAATCATTAAACGTCACTACCTCCTCTAGTAGTATAATACTTATATAGTTACTGGGTATCGGTTGGCGTTTGTTGATATTAATTTGATTAATTAATTCATTATGTGATATATAAGCTGTTAACAGCTAGATTATTTACATATATCTGACTACATTAAGTTTTTGTTAATTAACACAGTTTAAGTGTATTTTTGTGGCTGAACGTGGCCTGCACGTAAATTGTGTCTTGTGATGGGATTTGGGAGTAAATCTCCATAGTAATTTTGAAAATTTATTTTTATTGTTCTTTCTTTCTTTTCTTTTTCTTTTTTTTTTTTTTTTTTTTTTGGAGGGGGGGGGTGGGGGGGGGTGGGGTTGGAGGGGGTTCTCAAGATTAGAGTTACAGTTTATTTAGTAGACACTATTTATTACAACTTAAATTTTAAAATTTTGTAATATAAACCACGCTGCCATAATTTAGTTCCTCAATATTTATTTATGCAAGCAATACGGGAGTATATATAAGAGTCAAAGTGCAGAAAACAACACAACTCACAAGGCAAAGACTGATCACTATATCCATTTTCTATTTTGACTTTCTCGTAATATTAAAAGATGAAACCGCGGCTATAATATATTTCCCATGTCCTTTTGTATACAATTTTTTTGATCATTCACAAAAATTAAAAAATTACTAATTATTATAGTGATTTTATATATAATGTCAAAAATAATTTTGTATTTTTTCAATACATAAGAATAAATATATTTTTTTTCTCTCTATTAGATAACTGATTTTCATTATATTTAATCGAAAATATTTTAGAAAATGAGTCATTAAATTCTCCTCGCTTATATGGTGGAACAAATAAAAGTGGTCTAAAAGCCTTATTTGAAAGGAGGGAGAGAGTATGATTTGAGATTATCTTCATCAAAGAGTTGTAAGATTACACAAATCAAAATAATTGCTGTATTACATAAAAAATTACCAAATAATTTCTAACTGATATAACGACCAAATCCAACCCTTAAAATACCAATTTTAATAATATTTTGTGGGAGGTTATTAACATATTGTATATTATTGCTTATTGCAAATTGTAAGTAAATGGTGTCGTGTCATTTGATCCAGTGGATTATATTATCTAATAAAATTCGTCAATCAATGATTATTGAGTTGATAACATTTTTTTTGTGAACATTATTGAAGTGTTGCTTTTATAATAAAGCTTTACAAGACTTCACTCCAATGCCAATGGCCCCCATTAATCAATGAAAAGGACGATTCTCCCACTAATATTTTGTTTGTCTTAATTCATTGAGACGAGACCCCTGCTTTAACCTACTAGGAGTAATTATTAATTTCTGCTTCTAAATTCAATCTGTGTTGCGCTTTACTTTTTTTAGCAAATCAATTAATTTTCATCCAACCAAACAATGATAAAAAATTAAAAGGAATCTTTCAATTTCTGAAAATTAATGTTATAAATAGAACGTTGTCATTCATTCAATAGTGTTTAAAGCATTTAAAAAACCTCTTTTTCTCTGTCTCTCATCCACTTATCAAACAGCAGATTCTTGTTTCACTTACACGCTTTCGTTCCCCGTCCAAAGGCACTGCGATATTGTTTGAGCAAATCCTATCTTTCATCATTGTTGAAGTGCCTATTTATCTAAATTTTATTGAATTTTCTCCTATAAAGAGTCGATTTTATCTTTGAAAACATGTCTTTGTATATTCACGTAATAATAGAACACATATTTTATCAGCTTCAATTGACGAGATATTATTTCCATTACAGGATATTTCTCGCATCACGTCAAATATTTTAAAAAAAAAACTCGGTTAATAAATATTGAATATGTTGCGCAATGAAGAAAAAATGAATTTAGTGTTTTGATTTTTTTTTTAAAGTTTCTTCTGCCTTGGCCCCGAAAAAGAAAAAAGATTTTCTGTTGAAAAGAATAATTAATTGTCTCGATATCAAGATCTAAAAGTTTTACTGTATATACTAATTTCGAAAAATCAAAAATAGGACTTACTTTTGTGGATCGAGAGGAATGTAAGGAAATAATCTCAAAAATATAATTAAAGGGAAAATGAAGCCTTCATGTTAGAGGAAAACGTACAGATTCGATTCCAAATAGTATAATTTTGGAGTGATGTTTCCTATATTGTCCATATGCAATGTGATCGTCAACTATCTAATGGTTATAATAATCTCAAACTGATATTATTCCTAGGACCAGCCAAATATTTGTACGAATTATTAAAATGAAGAAAACAAATCAAGTTCACATTCATATAAAATTATAATATATTTGCATATTACCCAGTTGCCAGTGTGAAAATTGTAATTCCTGAACTAATAAATAATTAGACATAAAAAATTGAAAGAATACTACCATGAGCTAGGTGGCTTAACTAATTTGCTTAGAGCCATATATAATAAGTCAATATTTGGACTGACTGACTAAAATATTTTTTTTTTTGCCTCTAGAGGTAAATAATACTAAAGAGCAATAATGTTCTACGAAAATAAAGCAGGCATTCTTTGAAAAGACTCTAGGTCAACGATGATGTTTACTCGACTGAATAATCGAGAACTGTTATATGCTCCGTATAATATATGATATAATTAACTCGATATTTTAATTAAATTGATTTCAAAGTTTAGATTCATATGAAAAATTTGCAGATTTCTTTTAAAAAATTAGTATAATTAAACTTATTTGGAAACGGAGAGTTGTTGATAATTGTGTGGTCACAAATCACAATCACCAACCCAAAACCGTGTAATTGTTACGTACATTTAGCTTCATTACATATGCAACCACCGTACACCCCTAAATTTTTTTTAATAATAATGAAAAGAGATGCAGCATAATATACACCCAATTCGATATATACAACAAAACATTAATTAAACTAGTTTGAAAATCTGTGCACAATACGAGTAATTTATTGTTATTAATTTGGTTATAATTATTTTGTTTGAATTGATTAATTTAATTAATAATTTATATCATAATTAATTTAGTTAGCATTAATTAATTATGGTAAATTACATTGTTATTTTTTATTATCAATTTGATCATAGTTATTTAATCACATAAATTCAAATAATAATTAATTTTATTATGTTATGATTTTTTTTTGTAATTTAGTCTATAAATATGTTCATTTTAATTAATATAATTCATAAAAGCATATTGTTAATTAATATAAACAGATAGATAGATGGATTGATAAATCTGTAAATGAGTCTATTCTTGATCAATTTGATTCGTGATGAAAAAAATAAATAGATAAATTATTATGGACATGACTGGCTCAATTCGAATAATTAGATAGATTAATATTAAAAAATAAAATCAAAAAGTCATATCGAACATATTATTTTATTCTGAATTAGTAGATTAAATATATAATTAGCATTTATTTAAGATATTTAATATTTCGTTTGACTTAAAAAGACAGGTATATCATATATAATATATTAGAACATATGATACTATAAAAACGTCTGAGTTTTCACGTCCTTTAATTTTCCGTGATATCTATGATCATTACAACTTGTGAAAAAAATAGAGCTATCGAATACTAGTGTTGTATGGTGTGTGTGTGTGTCTATATATATATATATATATATATATATGGGGGTCGATCCATGTCTAACATTAACTCTGGAGTCTTTCGTAACTAACACATTTATAGCCGTCCAAGGAATGATCCAACGCTTGAGATCAAACTCAAAAAAAAAAAAAGAAATGCCTTCCGCGAGTGTTAGTAGCAGAAGGGAATATTTTTTTTTAAAAAAATTTACCCTTCCGCTACTAACACTGGCGGAAGGGATTTTTTTTTTAAATTTTTTTCCCTTCCGTTAATGTTAGTAGCGGATGGGTAAATTTAAAAAAAAAAAATTCCCTTCCGCTACTAACACTGGCGAAAGGGAAAAAAAATTTTAAAATTTTTTTTCCTTCCGCCAGTGTTAGTAGCGGACGGGTAAATTTTTTTTAAAAAAAAAATTTCTTTCCGCAACTAACTGGCGGAAGGCAAAAAAAAAAAAAAAAATTCCCGCCACTCTCACTGGCGGAAAGGGGAAATTTTTTTTTTGCCTTCCGTTTTTCCCCTTCGCATTCCTTCCGCCAGTCTTGTGCTTGATATATATTCTTGAAAGAGCATTTTTTTTTAAATCTTTCGCCAGTCTTAAAAAAATATTTCTTGATAAAGTGTTATTTTTTTTTAAAACCTTCTATCAGACATTTTCAGTGTAAAAAAAAACTTTTCCCTTCTGCCAGTCTTTTATTTTTTTTTTTATCGTTCGCTTGCCTTTCGCCAATGTTGTGCTTGATATTTATGCTTGAAAGAGCATTTTTTTTAAGTCTTCCGCCAATGTAAAAAAAGAATTGCTTGATAAAATGTTATTTTTATTTGAAAGCCTTATGTCATATGTTTTTAGTGTAATAGATTATATTACACTAAAATCTCAAATTGTATAACACACAATCAATAAATACAACTATATAACACACCATCAACAAAAAACATATATATTACACTGAGAAACATAAATTGTATTACATCTGAATCAAATATAATTAAAACAAATTCAACTTCACTCCATTGATCGTATATATTAATCATTAATCTTCATCATAATCTAACATGAAAGATCCTGCCATCTTATACCCTCTAGGGGGACCCCTGACCATTCCTTTGTGCAGTTCCCAAGCAAGACGCAAGCGAAGAATGGATGCATCTTGAACTGTCCATTTAGCTGCAATGAGATTTAGTCCACGTGAGATTGCGTCCATATATTTACAAATGTAAACCCCACAGTCTGAACCATTATGTTGTTTCGTTACTTCAACTTTCTTTCCGGGTTTTGCATCTCTTGGGGGCCAATTGGTTTTTGGGTCAACAAATCTTAACAAGATAGGTACAAGAGTCTTCTGCTCATTTCAAAAATAAAAATTAGTAAGTGACACAAATTAAAACCATATGTAAATCAACATAAAATATTTTGTACTTACCGCAACTGCAATATCCGCCTGGTATTGCGCATCCAACTGTGCCGGAGTCATCTCAGGATGCATGGGATCAATGATTTTTATTGCCCATGCCTTAACATTGAACATCACCAGGACAAAATGTTCGTGTATGCAAGAATGGAATGACATGAAAATGACATCACATTCTGAAACACGTAAACCATTTTGTTCTACAAAGTGTTGTACAAAGTCAACAGCATTTGCAATATCAGTTTCGACTCCGGTATTTATCATGGTTTAACCAACGGCAATGAAGAAAGTCGGCAGATAGTAGAAATTTCTTTTTAACTTCTTTCCCGCCCGTGTTATGACGACGTTTCTTTCTACCAACAATTCTTGGTATGCGTCCACAATTGTGTTGCCTAACCATGCCCAGGCGATAATTCTGTGACCTCCTGTTGATTAATATTATAACCTTTAATTTTTTTAGGCCAATACTGTGAATCATGGACTGGTTCACCATTAAAACAGTGTCGAGTCAACCAATCCACCTTCCAAGGGTTTAACGGCTTCACTATGCCCCCTTTCACCGGAACTATCAGCAGATCGTGTCTTGACACTCTAGCCGGATTACGGACGGGTGGTGCCTCTTGGGAGAAATGGGTTGGAGTTGCATGTTCGGTGAAAGGATTTAAATCAGTTGTGAAGGACACTGGAGGATCCGATGTAAAAGTCATGGAAGGCGGAGCTTCAGAAGTATCAATGAAGGACGGAGTGTAAAGGGGTTGCTCCGAATAAACCCCGAGATTGGGCAATTGCATTTGTTGAAACAAGGCACTATTATCAGTTAAGAGTGCTTGATATTGTTGTTCAATCTCGGGAGGCTTATTCGGCCACTGCTGCAACATCCTCAGTGTTTGTTTTAACTGCACAATAAAAAAATACAAATATATGTTAATAGTGTTACAAAATAGATATAAAGCAATACAAGGATTATAATTAACTATACGTACCACGTTTATTACATGAGGTTGATCAACAATGACACAATTACTGTATCGGATATCAGTGACATCCGGTTTTGCAATTCGTTTTCGTGTCACTTTGTTGTACCAGAAGTAGTACACGTCCATGTCCAGTTTATTGCGCTTGATATTTTCAGATACCAAGAAACCCATAAGATTCTCCTGGAAGTCGTGGCATATCTCTATGTACGGCGCGCCGAATGCTTCGTAATTGGAGACTTGGAATCTATTCTCCTTCTCCGCCCGATTCAACTATAGATGAGTGTGATCAATAGAAGGGTCAAGTATCCTTTGATAATGACACAGTTGCCTAAGGACTCTGTCTGGCATTTGATACTCAATCTCGTCAAAATGTATCAGTGGGATTTGACTGTTTGCGAACAGTCGTGCCATCCAAACATCCTCGTCATCATCATCAACCATTTGAATCGGCTTATACGGCTTCCAAATGAATTTGTCTTGCGGTTGATTTTCAAACTCAGACCGGTATGTTAGGACGTTGTGGTGTGGATCTGCTCGCCTATCCTTATGTAAAGCATGCTTAGCGTATGCATATGTCAACACATGCAGCGACCACAACTCAGATCCAGGAAGAGGCATTGGACTTCCAATCCATAATCTGTCATATGCCCAAGTTTGCACCACTGTCATGCATCCCGTTATCCTTCCAGGTAACACAATCTTTCCCTTAATGTCTTTGTAGTGGGATGCATCATGGAGTGCTCGGTAAATGGCTACTAGGACTACTAAACCCCAAGCGTAGTTCACTATATCTTCAATGTCTCTAACAAACATCATGTACCTAACATGAAAATTAAAACAGCACGTTAACCAAATTGATATCAAATAATGACAACAAAGAATTACAATAACAATGACAATATTTTTTTTCATGCCTAGCTGGATATATGTCTTTGGTTTTAGTGGGAAACAATATAGCACCACACAACCACAGTATGCAAGCTCTTGTGTAGATAGCTATATAGTTAATCAGTGGATCCTCTGGCAGTTCACGAAAACACTCCAAAAGTCACGCAAACGGATACCACCACCGTGCTTTGCTTCCTTGTAGAACTGGTTATAGAACCGTTCACCAAAGCAGTCTTGAAACAATATTTTTTGTTCCTTCTCAGATAAAACACCACAAGTAAGGGGTTTCCCATTAATGGGTAAACCGATTATATAGTGGATGTCCTCCAATGTGATTGTCGCATCACTGCTATTAAAATGAAATGTGTTTGTTGATAATCTCCATCTTTCCACTAATGTAGTAACGAAACATGTATCATGTCTTAGGAATATACATCCGTATGTAAATGCATGCATTCCAACTGCATTAAGTATATTCTTCTGCGCGTCACTCAGCATCCAAAGATCATACCTCTGATTACTCTGTTGAGCAACGTCGAATACTCTGAATTCATTCGTGTTGTATATGTGACTAGATATATGAGTTGGTTGATCATCCAACAAAGTGTTATCTTTGGGACCCGGATTTAAATCATAATGGTCCATTGCAACCTACAAAATATTGAAAAGCCTTCATCAAACACACACACTGCACACACACACACACACACACTGCACAAAACACACACGCGCGCACTACACACGCACGCACTACACACGCACGCACGCACGCACACACACACACACACACTGCACACACAAAATTACACACGCTGCATACATATACACATGAAAGTATACATGCACAAACATATTAAAAATTAATATTCAAAACTGAAATTAATATTAAAAAAAATTAATTGCAAAATTATAAAAATTTACTTGATTTGGGGCGGTAAAAAGCGAAATCGAGCGGAAAGAGTGTTCGGCAGCGGAAAGGAGTAAAATGTGGAAATTGTTTAGATGGAAGAAGAAGAAATTTTTTTTGGAAGAGAGAAAGGAAAGAGCGGCGGAAGGGGAAAAAAAGAAGAAGAGAAGAAAAAAATAACCTAGGGGCGGAAGAAACAAAGTGGAAAAAAAAAGACCCCTTCCGCTACTAACACTGGCGGAAGGGAAAAAAAATTTTAAAAAAAATTCCCTTCCGTTACTAACACTAGCGGAAGGGACTTTTAAAAAAAATTATATTATAATTAATAATCATAATAAATAATAAATAATACTTATATTAATAATTAATAATCATAATAATTAATATAAAAAATCACAATATTATAATAATTTTATTATTAATGACATTTTCCAACACTAATTGTCATTATATGGTTTACTATATACTATGTCTAATTTAACATTTAGGGTTTAGGATTATAATGTATTTAACTCATATTAGATTACTAATTATCATTATGATTGTATTATGATTATATTATAATTATGATTAACATTATATTTAACTCATCTTTTATAGTAATTTTTTTATAATCATTAGTGCATTATAGTATTTTATTATAATCATAATATTGTACTTAATTATTTCAAACAATAACTAATAATCATAATAATTATAGTATTTTACTATAGTCATAGTATTAATCATAGTGTATAATCATAATATTATAATTATTAGTGCATTATATCCACCGATCAAATACATCAGAAAGTCATACAATTACAATTAATATAATTTAAAGGTCAAACTCGATCACAACTCTTCTTTATCATCGTCTAAATCTAATGTGCTATGTTGAGACATTTGCACGCGCATCTCCATTACTTTATCATAATTTCTCTTATCATGAACAGTGTATTCTTGACATATAGCACATTTTCGCAGCCTTTTTGCAAATTGACTTTGTTCAATTCCACTCTTAAATCTTGTGACCTTCTTACGACCCTTAGTTTGTGACTGAAGAGGTGGAAAATACTCATCTTCTTCGTCAATACTACCTCCTTCCATGTGCAGCTCCTTCGATCTGGTCCCACCTTTAACCGTGTCATTGTCTTAAATCAATCTTGACTTACTTATCCATGTTTTTTCCTTCATAGCAGTTTCAAGACCATGCATGTAAGATGATTGTGATGTCGATCCAATTGCTACAATTTCTTGATAAACCCTATTCAAATGATTGTAACGTATTGTAATAATATCACCAACATCAGAGTTTGATTCAACATTTACTTCATTTATGTGAACAAGATCACCATGAATTTTGTTTGCATTTCTCGTCCATCTGCCACA
Source organism: Centella asiatica (assembly GCA_014636745.2). Taxonomy (NCBI): domain Eukaryota; kingdom Viridiplantae; phylum Streptophyta; class Magnoliopsida; order Apiales; family Apiaceae; genus Centella; species Centella asiatica. The sequence goes on along the minus strand of CM025782.1, from coordinate 24,996,831 downwards.
AATCAAAGACATTGGAATCTCATTTATGCTCTTGAAGGTGATATACCTCAAAATATGTCTGCAAATCATGCCGCTATGCTCAAAGCGTTGACATATGCATGTCACATTGTCGGAGTCCCCGTGTTTAACGACAACGTAATAATATCGTCAGTTTTGTGGTACCTCCTCATTGAAAACTGTATATCCCTTTGTACCACCGACCCCAAAATTCTGTATTTTACGACACGTTAACTTTTGACCCTCATAGAACTCGTTCGAAAAGTCTTTAAAAATATTCTTCGTATATACAACTGTTGCATGCTTTTCCAATAAAGTTTCGTTACGCAAATTTCTTGTCTTGTACTCTGTTTCAAGATCTTGTTTTCTCTCATTCAAGTATTGTTTCTCAATGGCTATTTGTGAGTTAATCACAAAATCTTTCAAACCGGTACAATTATTTACGTATTGATAAAAAAAAACTGTTTATGGATTCACTTCTCCCGGTTGTAGTCATCCCTGCAGCAAAATATGACTTTGAGTATGCTCCGATCCACTTCTCTTTTATATTATACATAGATTGAAGCCACTCGTGATATTGTAAATCATATTGTTCCACAAATTTTGCCCACCTTTCCTTGAATTCGGCAGTTGTCACTGAATACAAACACCTACAATAACAACATATTATAAATGACAACAAAAAAATATTGACAATTTAACATCGACTATTTATAAAAATAGATACGTACATGTCCCAGGAAAGCTTGGTCAAGGATTGCATGATCCTCTCAGTTTTGAGAATGAATTGGATGCATGGGAATATCCAACAGAGAATGCTGAAAATCCCCAAAATAACAATGATTCCTCTTTAATTGAGGGGGAGTTGATTGTTGTGCATGAAGTACCAAGGACTGATGTATTATCAGAGACTAGAGTACTGGAACAAAATGGAACACAAGTCACTGATGACATTAATTCTCCATCGGAGACTAATGATACATCAGAGACTAGTATCCCTGATGCACACACAGAAACTATTGAGATATCTAACTCAGGGGGAGTTAATGAAGAAGAGATCAATAGTTTAGGGGGAGCAAACTCTGCTCATGAAGCTGGATTGAATTTTATCAATCTAGAAAATGAAGCCTCTAGTTCAAGATCAAATCTGCCAAAAGCTAGACCATGGTTGAGAGATCACACAACAGATTTGATCATTGGAAATATTGAGGATGGAGTTAGGACTAGAAGTGCAACACAAAATGAATGTTTGTACCTCAGTTTTCTATCTAAGATTGAACAAAAGAAAATTGAGGAAGCACTTCAAGATCCTGATTGGATTATTGCCATGCAAGAAGAATTAAACCAATTTGTTAGAAACAAAGTCTGGAGACTGGTACCTAAACCAAGGAACAGATCTATAATAAGTGCCAAGTGGGTCTTCAGAAACAAATTGGATGAAACTGGTACAATTACAAGGAATAAGGCAAGACTGGTTGCAAAGGGATACTCTCAAGAGGAAGGAATTGACTATGATGAGACCTTTGCACCAGTGACTAGACTTGAAGCTATCAGAATTTTTCTTGCTTTTGCAGCCTACAAGAACTTCAAAGTGTACCAGATGGATGTCAAGAGTGCTTTCCTTAATGGAAAATTGGAAGAAGAAGTCTATGTTCAACAACCCCCAGGTTTTGTAGATTCCAAATTTCCTAATCATGTTTACAGGTTAGACAAAGCACTCTATGGCTTGAAACAAGCACCAAGAGCCTGGTATGATACTCTTTCTTAGTTTTTGTTTTCCCAGTGAGATGACCTAGAACTTGTAGAAGGGGGGGTTGAA